>OW119934.1:92601198-92946198 GCA_933210815.1 Meta bourneti
ATCAAACTTTTTACATTTAAATGTTTGTACCTGTGTTCACTAAAATACATTGTATTTTCTTGTAGACATCCATTAACAGTTTCCCAGTCTAGTCACTTCTGTCATATAACTTTGTACTCTAATATAATTTTATAATACATCTTACAAATTTATTTTTTGAAACGTATTATAGTTCTCTTTATAATTCTTATACCAATTGTATCATTTGCAGTGTCAATTAGTTCCAGAAAAATGCAAATCAAACTCTACTTTATTTGATAAAGATAAATTATGGATATCAAATTGAAGTGTATAGCATTAATTTATGAGTTATAATTATGTTCTAGGATTTTGAATGATTCTGTGTGAAGAAATAGGGGAGCTAATTAAGTGTTTTAATTGTATTTTTGTGTTTAGTACAATAAAATTTATGAATAGAACTTCTGAGACTAAAATTTTCCATTTAGGTTTTTCTTTTGTACACACTAGTTTAAAAGTTTTTCAAAGTAAAGTACAATTTTTATTTTTCATGCATTCTATTATACATATTCAAAGTTCGTTGGTAGTTTTTTAAATTCCTGTTTGCATGATTTAAAATAAAGTAGATTTGCCCACACAAAGCTCTTTAGGTTTGTTTTTGTTGAAAATGTATATGAATATTCAGTGACTGATACAAGCTTTTAAATTAGGTTTGTTTAAAGTCCTTTAAAATTCTAAAAAATTGAACGAACTTTAGTAAAATTTTCCCTGAGCTCTTATTGTAAATGTTTTTGTTTCGAAACTCGAGTTTTCTTTGATTTCCCTTTTGGATACATTCTTAATCTCATTTTTAAATGTCTAAAGTGTTTCCCTTAAAATTGTAAGATCTACCACAACAAAAGACCCTTAAATAATATGGATAAATATTTCAGTGGTTAGATCCTTAGAGATTAAAGTTAATTTTTGCGACATAGGCATTCATTTGATTGAATTTCTGAATTGCAACACAAAGTTGTCATTTTCATAAATCATCAGAATTAGGCTTGAGTTGAATTTATTTTTCTTTTGTGTATGATTTTTTTCAAAACATTTTAAGCATAGTATATAGTTCTTTAAAACTTCAATGTCTGGTGTTGCAGAAAATTGAATAAGAATATAAATGTAAAATTACTGAAAACTCCTGCCTTTCATTGTGATGTGAAAACATGTTTATCTCATTAGCTGGTTATTCATACACAGGTTTTATGGGAAGATCAATGTTAGTACTTAATTTTATTGCATATTTAAAAACTGAAAGAAATTAAAATCAACTTTTTCTAATACATTTATTTATATTTTAGCTTATAAATTTTTTTATATCACATGTGAGAAAAACGAAAGCAGTAAGAAACTGCTTCAGAAAAAGTGTGCCTTCCACAATATCATTAGCATTCAACCCCTCATCTATTTTTATTGTGCCCATTTGTAATTCCATATTTAGTTATTCATCTTTCCTTCAGCCATGTGAGATTTGATTTAGGAAAATTGCAAAACAGTTTACTCTCTTAGCTTAAGTTGAGTTAAGATTTGTCTTTATTTTAACATTTTTCTGGAAGTACAGCCAAAAATTTAAATATTGTATATGTTGTACTACTGTTTTTTGTGTATGTGAATGTTTCGAATATTGAATGTTTGTACTTGCTAGCAAGTGTTAATGTTATATAACTCGCCTTCAGCATATACACATACATTCAAAAACACACCTTAATTTGCTCACCTTCAAGAACGTTGCATCATTCAGGAACAGTGTTCATGCAATGCTTTCAATTTTTGATGCGTTAAGTTACTCATATTTAGAATATGTAGTTGACTTCATGATTGAATATGGAAGCTTATTGCAAATGCATGCTTAATGTATATTCATCTTTGTTTTATGTGTTAAATTATTGTTGATTGTTCAATTGGTAATTCAATTGTGGTTGTTTGTGTTTTGTTTACTTAATTGTTTTGTACAAAGTAAGTATGATGTTCATTAGAAACAAATCTTTGTTGCCATTTTTTAAATGTGAAAAATTTATGCTATTGTTCTCAAACAAGTTGAATACCCAAGGTTTCTCAGAAGTTTTGTATAACTTGCAAATTTTCTTGTGTATTATTCAGTGCAAATTATCTTTATAAATATAAGTATATATATCTGTACAATATATATTATATATATTTGATGTGAAAATATTTTCTACATTATGAAAATATACAATAACGTTTTTGGATAAAGAATTTATTCCATGTATCAAAAGTTTGTATTTTAAAAATTAATAAAGTCAACTTTTTAATAATACTGGTTTTATTTTATATCTTGACCTTTAGTGGAGGGCTTTGAAAATATTTTCGTAAATAAGTGAATGGGATATAATTGATAGTTAAATAAAACATTGGTTTAATGCATATTAAAACTGGTTCCTTTCTCGCATGCAAATTTTACTCGCTGTGTATCTTTTGATGGTTTGTCCACAATTCAAGGTTATTGGCTTCAACAGTATTAAGAATTGAGTTTAAAAATGTTATGGTTATATTTAAAATTCAGTTGTAGAAGCATTGGAGAAACTAATAAATTTCTGTATATACAATAGGATTGATTTTAAAAAATTTGTTTTTAAAGATTTGCATTAAGCTGCATCAATAAAAATATAAATTTTCTTTAACTATCTTGAAATGCGTTACCGCGATTTATCCATAGCTAACTTGAAAATTCCTTTTAGCTTCAACTGTTTAAGAGCACATTTTGAGTACAGGTAGCCCTCCTACAACATTGTTTGGCTCTAACACGATAGGATAAATTGTGGAAACCCTTGTACACTACTTCTACAATACTGGATAACATTATTTTTGTTTAACATATTTAAAACTAAATTATCTTAAAATAATGATGGGAAGGAATAATAAACTAGTGCCTTTACATGAAAATATATAAATTATAATTTACTCATTTATAACTATTCCGATGTTATAGCGGAAAGCGTCATGCAGTTTACGTGCCATCCGTGGTGAGACTTGGCGTCTTAGAGATACAGTATTGTGGAAAGTCCCGCTGTATCTAAAAGGCTAAAGTGCAATGCGACATCGTCGTATTGTATCGATCTTATGAGATGCGATCGCAGCCGAGGGCCCATGAATGGCAGGCCCTCTTTTTTGTTTCCGTGGTTTGGAGACAGTGTCTTAAGTGGCTGGTCGAACCACGATATGTTAGAGTGACTTTTTGTCTAAGACTAAATTTTTGGAAAATCAAGTTTCAGTCCCAAGCCATGTCTGATAAAGATAAAAAACGTTTAAGAGGAAATTTTTTTCTTTAGAAGTAAAGATACAAATCTTGGATCGTTGTCCTTTTAAAAGGAGAAAAAGCATCTCACATTGGAAAAAGTCTTAATTTAAATGAAGCAACAGTCCGGACTATTAAGAAAAATGAAAAAGAAATAAGTGTAGTTGCTGCAGGATCTTCGATATCAGCAAAATATGCAGCTCGTCCCGGGCACCAATAATTGAGAAAATGGAAAAGGCACTCAGCATTTGGATTGATAGCTGTCAAAAAAGAATTACATTGGATGGTAACATAATTAAGCAAAAAGCACTTAAAATTTACAAATACCTTAAAGAACATGGAGAATCTTCTGTCAACCCAGATTTTGTGGCAAGTAAAGGTTGGTTCCAAAAATTTAAAAAGCACTTTGCAATTCATAGCATAAAAATTCAAGGAGAAACTGCGTCGGCTGATCATGAAGCTGCCAGGACATGTCCAGAAAAAATTCAAAACATAGAAGAGCAAGGATACACAGCGCAGGCTTTTAATGCTGACGAAACTGGACTTTGGCGGAAAAAAATGCCCAGTAGAACCTTTATATCGAAAAAAGAAAAAACTGCACCCGGATTTAAGGTGTCTAAAGATCGCGTAACGCTACTTTTGTGCAGTAATGCTTCAGGGGATTTTGGGAAAACCCTTGCTAGTTTATAGATCTTTAAATCCCCGTGCACTTAAAGGCGTACATAAAAACACCTTACTGGTACATTGGAAAGAAATCCAAGAGCTTGGGTGACTGGAAATTTATTTAAAGATTGGGTTTTATGTTGTTTTGTGCCAAACGTTGAAAATTATTTAAAACGGAAAAATTTGAGCTTCAAGGTGCTATTACTATTAGATAATGCTCCATGTCACCCACAAGATTTGAGTCATACCAACGTCAAAATAGTGTTCCTACCACCTAACACTACGTTGCTCCAACCCCATTGGATCAAGGTATTATTTATACCTTTAAAACTTATTGCATAAGAGCATTACAGTGGATTTGAGACGTAACTGATTCAAAATCAATTAATGTAATTGAAGCAATTTTCAATTAAGCACTGCATCGACATCATATCTTTGTTGCAGAAAGTACTAAAAACATCAACATTAAATGCATGGTGGAAGAAGATATTGCCATCTTCAGTTGAAATAGAAAATGTGCTTGAATCGTCAGAAAATGAAATTGGTGGCATATTAGAATTTGCTAAATCTATCGGAGGCGAAGGCTTTGTACATATGGCTATTGAGGACGTTCAAGACTTATTAACGGAAGAAGTTGACGAGGCGGATTTGATGGAAATGTCATCTGAAGTTGGAAATCAAATCGATTCCGAGGACAATAGCACTGATGAAGATTGTGAAATTAATAATTTAACATTAAAAAAATTAGAAGGCCTAAGCTTAGCTGAAAATCTTGAAACATTTTTCTTGAATGCAGACCATTCCGCTGAAAGAAGCCGAAAATTCAAAAGGGAGCTGCAAAATTGTCTATCTTCATAACATGAAATCTACAATGACCTTATAAGAACCAACAAACAAACCAAAATTACAGATTTTTTAAAGAGGATAGAAGGTGCAAAAAATCTAAATGAAGGAGGTTCAGAAAGTGAAGGTGATATCGTTCAACCGAAAAAACGTTCTCGTTTGATTGCACTGAGTAGTGATGAGGAAGAAATCTATTAAATTAAGGTTACATTAAATGAAAATAATATATATTTTTTTTCGTTTTGTGTTATACATACATTTATATTTTTAATAAAAATGAAGTTGCTGATATGGAATTAAAAAAGTTTGTTTTGATAGGTTTTCGGAACATAACCCCCTTTTTGTACTGGCTCTGGGTCTCGTATAACACGTTTCACACAACACGGCATTTTCTAGGAACCTATCTACCGTGTTATAGGAGGGTTACCTGTATTTGATTCGAGAAAATTTTTCATTTTGCTAACTGATTTCATACACGAGACATCCAAACTTTACAGTAATCTGCTTTCAGTATGATTTCTACATTTTTCAAATTTAATCAATTATAACTTACATCAGAATTCCAAATATAATCCCTAAAAATTCTGACTCAAAATACTACATATACTGCATTTTAGCAACTTTTGTTGGATTTTATAAGTTTTTCCCCAGCTTGTTTTTAAGCTTTATGGTAAAAACATTTTCTTTAATGGTTTGCCTTTTACTAATCTAGCCTTTATTGTCCAAGGATAATTATTCTAGGATTAAAGAATTGGAAAACTTAAAACAAAATTTTGTGTAGTGATGTCACAAAACGAATAACCAAACTTCATACCTCCTGTTGGTAAATAAGTTATATTTTCTCAGAATTTTGTGATTCTAACATCAAGTTTTTGTTCTGAACTTTAGGCAGTTTTTAATGTTTTATAGGCTGTTGGTTTTATGAATGCCTTTGTGAGAAACATAATACATGCAAGTAAAATACAATTTCAAATGCAGATTGGAGTATATTTTGGCACATGAATCATTAAACTTGTCACCCATGTAGACTCCTTTATTCTATAACCTTATGCCTTCACATGTGAAACCTTCATAATTTGTCAAGACCACACAATGGAATTTTTGTAATCCTAAGTTTTAATATTTTTTGTTAAATAACATAATATAACATTGTAAAAGTTTTTATTGATAGGGTGTATTTTATATCATGATTAGAAAGAAAAAATATAAATATTCCCAAGAATGGATGCAGAAATCGTTCTCGAGTTTCTTCATTGGTTGGAAATTGTTTTATATTCTGTCAGGCCTGAAATATAAAAGTATCAATTAAACTGAGAATGAATGTATTTAATTCTAATTGGTATGAAAAATTTAAATACCAAAAATCAATTTCAATTAGTTAAAGCTAGTTAAGTTATCCATTCCATGATTATTCATTGCTACACAATTACTAATTAGATCATGAATTTTGATTTAGAGTGAATTCTGATCTTCCAGACCAAAATTTAAATCTGGGACTTATTGCAGGTGTTACAGCACTAGCCACCTGATCATCGTCTAAAAAGCAACAAAAACAAATCTACTTTAAGGAACATATTTCCTAGTCTAGGACCTAAAAGACAAATTATATAATGAAAACTTTACAAATGGTATATGCAATGTTTAAATTTAAACTTAATGTTATCTAGTTAATATTTAATGATACATTTTTAAACACCTACCTCTTGAGCACAAAGCAACAAATGGGAGCACATTTTAGGAAAGAATTTGCAGATTTAGGACATGCTAAATCAGAGCAATCCTAGGGAGACCCTGAGTACAATGCTGAAGTCGGAATGCATTAAATTAACAAATACTCTATATGTGTGAAATGTTTAATATATTTCAGACATTTTAAAAACTTGAGTACATCATTAAGTGTTGATTATGCTAGCTGGTGAATTGCTAAATAAGCCTGTTTGTAAATATGGTCAAGGGGTATTTAAGTATCCTGAAGTGGAAAAAAGCATTGATTTTTGGAGGATGGGGAAGATTCTCAATTTAAGTAGGTGTATATACAATTAATTGAAACTCATGAGACGAATGAGTTTTTTCGTGCCTAATCACTCACTAATTCTACATTACATATTGGACATTAAAAAGATTTTAACACAGTTAAATTAATAGGTCAAACTATGTAGGAAAAAATTATATAAGCCATATAATCAAAGCATGCCCAAACAGAAAGATTTTTCACTGAACTATAAATGGACTGATCAAAGCAGCTTAGAACTAACTAAATCAGAGTTAATGGAAGCAATTAATTGACTATAGTAGTAAAGAGTTTGAAATTTGGGCAAGATACAAAAATGCTTAGTTCTGTAGCATCACTGGACAAATACATTTAGGTTAGGACTAAGGCATGCAAATGTATAAATTTTTATTTTATATTGTGACCTGTATATTATATACAATGTAAATTAATTGTTTTGTTAAGCATTATCCATTCCGGTACTTGCTTATTATCCATGCCAGGGAGATAAACTGCCAGTTACAGCAACCCCTTTTTCCGTAATAACCGCGTAGTTAGCAGTGTCTCGTGAACAAATATCGTCATAAATATTTTTTGTCGCCAAAAACGACAACCTGGCACAGATAATACGTAAGTACCTCCATTCCTAAACATTTGTTGAAATGACACGCCACCAAATATGTGCAAAATCTGTTGTGACTAAATCTCACTTAAATTGATGGCCGAAAAGTTGGTTATTCTATAATATAAAGTAGTTAGTCTTTCTACACTACAGTACTTGGGATTCAATACAAGCAGACTTGTGAGCACTGGATTTGACAGTTCACATGTTACAAGGTGAAGTGGACGTACCATCTACACATTTGAAGTTCATTAGTGAGTGGGTGGCTTTAAGTACTTAACTTGAAAAATAAGCTATTTTCAGTAGGGTTTATAGGCGGTAATGAAATACTAGTAAAAACTGGTTTGGGAGATTGGCAAGAGCTACTGTTTCTAAAGCAAAAAAAATACTGGTTTCCTTACCCACAGCATCTAGAACAACATCCGCAACAGATTACGTTCCGAACAGAAAAATCGACACCATCGTCACAGAAATGACAGGCGCTAATATTTGAATTTGGTCCAGCTTCAATGTACCCTGGGACTGACGTTAAAAGTATAAGTAACCATGCTAATAAGAACGTGATACCTGTTACCTGAAATGAATGGTTTCATTATTTTGTACAATGAAATGGTTAAAGACATTCTTAACAAAACTTTAGATCAGTATTATATAAGTGTAGTTTCAATGCACCTAGGGGCTGTCAGACAGTATCATTAACAGGAGGATTCAGGAGCTACAAAAAGTATTGTTTTGGATTTTAAAAATATCTGTACAATGCATGTCATGTGGAAAACTTTTCTTTTTATTCAGCTTAATTTATTAATATTATCAAGCTGACCAATTGTAGTTATTTCGTATTTTCCATCCAACCCTTCATTTTAATCAAAATGTCAAGTTTGTCCCGCTTTTGACAAAAAAAAAGTACAGTACTTGTTGAGAATATTTTCTGTTATGAACAGTACATAGTCAAAGTAGAAATTTAGAGTAACCCTCTCAGGGCTTCCATGCATAATTCCACCTTGCAATCTTCCCTGTATGACTTCTAATTTTGACCTTCTTGATTAATAGCACCTTTTCTAGGATTCTTTCAACTAATAGATGTTGTGCAGTAAAAGCAATGTTAATTGCAAAACAAAATTGTGTCACATGGAGTGTGATGTTTTATGATAAAGTGTGTTGAAAGGAACACACACACTACATACATTTGCTGCATAAGATTACTTCATTGGTGAAATGTTTAAGGTATGTATAGTCCCCTCCACGTCTACCTAAAGTTTTGTCTGGATTCTGTCACTGAAGAATAATGTTATATAAGCTCAATATGTTTATGTACACTGCTGGCCACAGTAAATGCAACACCCTGAAGGAAGCATGCAAATAATATGAAATTTACAACATGCATTAGCGGAGGTGAGATATGCAAATGATTAGAATTTCAGTGCAGACGCACATCACGCGCGCCTGTGGCGCCACTTCAAAGCGCTATTTAAGGCTTGGAGATTTCGACGATTTCAAGTACGGCAATTGTGTTTTTCTTGTGGTTTTTTCAAAAAAACGATCAATTATGCCTCGTAGAAAACAGCGATCATCTTTTGATCAAGTATCCGAGTTCGACAGAGGAAGGATAGTGGCCTATCGAGATTGTGGATTATCTTTCAGGGAAATCGGTAGTCGTGTTGGACGAAACCAAACAACTGTAATGCGGATATGTGATCGTTGGATGCAGGAGGGTACGACGGACCGACGTGTTCGATCGCATCCACCTCAGTGCACCACTTCACGTGATGACAGGCATATTGTGCGTATGGCAGTGACGGATCGCTCAGCCACATCACGAACCATAGCACAGCACATTCAGTCTGTACCGCATCATCCAGTGTTTGCGCGTACCATTCGACGCCGTTTACAGCAGAGTGGTCTGCCGCAAGACGTCCATTGCTTCGTCTACCCTTGACGCAGAACCACAGACGTTTCCGCAGCCAATGGTGCGATGAAAGAAGGATGTGGACGGCAGAATGGAATGAAATTGTCTTTACTGACGAGTCACGCTTCTGTCTGCAACACCACGATGGTCGGATTAGAGTCTGGAGACACCGTGGAGAGAGGATGCTGAACAGCTGCGTTATGCACCGCCACACTGGTCCTGCACCGGGTATTATGGTATGGGACGGTATTGGATATCACTCTCGCACTCCTCTAGTACGCATTGCCGGTACTTTAAATAGCCAGCGCTACATCTCCGAGGTGTTGGAGCCAGTTGTCCTTCCTTACCTTCAGGGCTTGCCCACAGCCATATTTCAACAGGATAATGCGCGACCACACGTGGCACGCATTGTCCAAGGGTTCTTCGTCAATCGCCAGATTGAATTGCTTCCCTGGCCAGCTCGCTCTCCGGATCTTTCGCCGATAGAAAACATGTGGTCCATGGTTGCTCAACGATTGACCCAGAATACATCCCCAGCTGCCACACCAGATCAACTTTGGCAACGTGTGGAAGCTGCTTGGTCTGCTGTACCCCAAGAACACATCCAAAGTCTCTTTGAATCAATGCCGAGGCGTGTGGCAGCGGTGATCTCCAACAATGGCGGCTACTCTGGCTACTGATTTTGGCAGGAACCACACTTCACAGAAGTCTATAAATTTAATCATTTGATACTTGGTCAACATGTTATCTACAAAATAAATTTTGTTGTGATATCTCTTGTCTTTCTTGGTGTTGCAATTTGGGTGGCCAGCAGTGTAATAAAACTTTATATTACCATCTTACTTTGTCACAAATACAGAATATTACACAACTCCCATCCCAATGTCCCTTGTCTGTATCTGTCTCAAGGAAATATGGTCAGCCCAGGTATTATATTATTGCTTTCATTTCCTTTTCTCATACTCAATTTGAATCTTCGCATTTGAATATTAGTCTCCACAATAATTGTCACTTCTCCATCAACAAATAAGGCCCGATTGCGATATCAAATCCAACCACAAATACTTCCCAGACTTTTGACTACACTCTCAGCCATGCAGGCATATTTTGTTAAAATACATTCTTTTTTATCATGACCACCATAACATGAGGAGCTTAACCCTCCTGGTGGTTGTTTTGTCGAGGTATCTCGTTATTAGCAAAACTGATATGATCTTGACGGATGGGATATCTGGTCAGAAAATTAACCAGATCTTGCTATCATAAAAAATCTCATTAGCAAAATTGATCAGATTTTGATGGACGAGGTATCTTGTTGAAACCACTCGGAGGGTTAAAGACAAACTATTTATTATACTGGGGAGTGAACCTATCATTCTAACGTTTGACTCTACAATTGTAAAGCTAAATTCTTTAATAAATTGCTGTATTTAAAATTGACTCGTGTCTTGTCTTCAAGCATAAAATATTTTTTAATATCATTCGAATAAAATAATGGTTCTTTTCATAAAAGTAAATTTCTTGATAACAATCTCCTGGAGAATATTCTCCAGAGAGGATATTTGAGAGTTTTCTGCTAAAGGCATAAAAAAAGTAAAACTGACATGTAATATATATTTTAATTGATGTAAATAAATACATATATGATAAAAATTCATAAGTTTAAAAATGTAGTACTTTTGAGGCTAACCTTAGAAATAAAGAAATAGAAGCAAACATTTCAGTTATTTTCCTACTCTGCTCTTTTCAACCATTTTACTTGAAGTACTAATTATTTACTATGACAATATGTATAATTATTTTTGAGTTCACTCAAAGTCATTTTTACTGTATCCCCGACCAATGAGCTTAACATGTGCACTGCACAACTATATGTAGAAACATGGGGTATGTGCATCTTATCATATCTATAGACTTCACCATGGCAGCAGCATTATAAGTAATATATTAAAATTTTACTATAGTTTTCAATAAAAACTAACAATTATAGATAATTTCTATAAAACAGAGTTACATCATTTTAAATGATACATAAAATAAGCTTCAAGTACATTTCTGTAATCAATAAGTTGTAATTTCCTGAAAAATAAAGTTTAAAGTAGAAAATTTATACACATGAATACTCTAGTAAGTTTGGAGAATATCCTTTGCTGACAATTCTAGTTCTTTTATTCTTAAAATAACTAATATTTTATTAATTAATATTCATTATATGATATAGAGAAAAGACTAAATTCATTATGAAGAGCCATGATTTGTTAAATTTTTTTGCTGAATCAACCATCTTCTCATAGTCTGGCTCCCATGAGAAGGTAGTCTATCCTTTAACTCTTTGGGGTTAGGGGGTTAAAAACTATCCCACCTTTTGCTTAGCTTTTTATGCATGGTGGGATATTTTTTAACCCACCTCTAAAAGTTGAAATTACTCATAGTCATAGTTTAATTTTATTTAAAGCTTTTCATTGAGTTGGCAATGCTATGAACTAACGCTAAATGCGTAAATAACTGAAAACAAAAATTTACAAATGTCAAAACTCATGTAGTAAGTTGTTAACACTGTTGTGATTAAGGTTGGAGAATGAATTGTGTGGTGCAGTGATTGTCTTTCATAACGGTAAATGTTTTCTTCATAAAAATTTATTGAGTGAATAAATCGTTTTATAATAAAAACATGTTATTTGATGTTTTATACTAATTTTAAAGCTGGGTAAGTGAATAAACAATTCTGTGCAACTTGGTTTTTTTCATTAAAGTCATGTGCCTCTGAGTTAAATAAGGTGATAGGTTGAAACGTGCAAAGTGCTCCCATAAGTGGCATCTTAAGAGCAGATTCTGGTTCTAATTATCTGTAAGTGATGCAGTGATAAGGAGTTTCCAGGGAAGGACCATCCATGGGTCAGATCATTCATGCTTTTGTGAATGGTCTCCCAACGACCTTTCACACCTATTCAAAAATCCACTGAAACTAGGTCGACTGCCTCATCACAGCTGCACTTTATCACATTAATCAAGTGAAAGAGTGTAAAAAGTAAATTTCCAGGAAATAAATTTTGTTTGCTTCATGATATATATGTAATTGGTATTGAAATTTTGCAGATTAATCATTAGTCTTCAGTGTACTTGGATAAACTGATGTGCCACTTTTTATGTGCTTATAGTAATACTTTCAAAGTTTAGTCTGGTAACTAAAACTAACAAAGACCTTTTTAAATATCTTTACTTTGCATAAAAAATAAATTTAGGGCTCCCTCCGTTGCCAGAATTTCCTGGTTTTGCTACTCAGTCATGAAAAACTTGTTAATCAAATAACTGAAGCACACACGCTGGTCACAGGAAAAACACAAGATCAATGTGACCAAGGTCTATCTTCAATGTACACAGGGGTTATGGTTAGAAATAAAATTAGCCAAGCTTATAAAACTGATACATACACCGATAAAGATAGATTGTGTGTTTCATAAAATGGTGGTAAAATGAAATAATTTAAGGCCCATTATAAATTAAGAAACTCCAAATAAATATTACCGTTTCACCTTCAATGCACTTATGGACTATTCAGCAAACCCAGCCACGCTATTACAACTATGACGAACCTTTAGACAAGATCTACCCGAATTTATCGTTCTCCACAGCAGTACACATTTTATAAATCCAATTTAAATTGCTTCAACAAGTATTTCAAACATTGGAAAGTTGAAATTAAGTTTGGTCGCCAAACCGGAACTCCTGGTTTGTTTATAAACAAACCAGGAGTTCCGGTGTTCCATATGATCAGTCAACAAGAGTGTTGCCACTAAAAATATACATGCATATTTATTTATTATTAAACGCAAGAGGCTTACTTCTAACACACTCCCACTTTAGATTAGAATAGTCAAATAGCTTAATATCAAAACGAAAATATTCAATTTACAATGAACTATGAAATCATCTGAAGCGAACACCAACTGTACAAATATTACAATTGTTCAATTCATGTGCTATTTGGTATTTTTAATTAACGTCACAATGGAGCAATACACCAGGCTATTGGCAACGGTCCGGGATGAACCCGAGAAGGGAAAGATCGAGGACAACACCATGTAATTTTGAACCACTCAATTCATGTGAGAGCGATTTTTAGTGTAAATACATAGACGGCAAGTGAAGGTTTTATTACCGCTAATCAAATACTCTTATGATACATATTGGGTTACTTAGTTCATCACCGTTTTGGCTACATTTTGCATTTAATCTAATTGACTTTGGGGCTGCGGTGGCCCGGTTGGAAGAGTAACGGACTAGCAACCGAAGGGTTGCGAGTTCGAATCCAGCCGAACACTGTTGTGTACAAAGTGGGCTGGTGCACGTTAAATCTGTCGTGGCCTCAAATATCCTCACGTTGGCGTGGTGTGGAAGTTTGGAGAGTGGGGTGCCAGCTCAGGTGTGACCTCGTCATCTGACCGTGGTTCAAAATTACGTAGTGTCCTCGGATCTTTCCCTTTGGGATTGATCCCGGACCGTCACCAATAGTCCATTGTGTTGCTTCAGTGTGACGTTAATTGAAAATACCAAATACCAAAATCTAATTGACTTTTTCCAATCAACTGTCGGGGCTGAGTGTGTATACCCACTGCTCTTGCAACCTTCCAGTTGTAGGCGGCGCAGGTCCAATTCCTGTCAGGTGCATTCAAACCCTGGATTATTTCACTCTTCTGTGTCAGTAAAACTTTTATTCTGTGTGTCTATTACTTGATATTATGTTTTGTGTTTGGCGCTCGATGATGGCTAAATATGCCCCTTGCGCCATAAAATACCAACCAATCAATCAACTGTCACATGAGAGGGATTTTGTATTAAAAACCAAACGGTGTGCGGAAGTTTTACTTCTGATGTCCGGTAGGTAGGTATAGGTATTTTAATTAACATGACTCTGGAGCAACACAACGGGCTATTGGTGACTGTCCGGGATCAACCTCCGAAGTTGGTTTTGGGGTTTTATGGCGCAAGGGCCATATTTGGTCATGCTGCGCCAGACACAAGATATACAACATCAAGTAGTAGACAGACACACACACACAATGAAAGTTTTACTGACACATAAGAGAGAAATACACCCAGAGGGAAAGGTATTGTCTTCGGATCTTTCCCTTCGGTATTGATCCCGGACCGTCACCTATAACCAGTTGTGATGTAATTTCAAGTACCCTACCAAATAACTACCATATCTGTAATTTTTTTATAATTTTAATCGTATCTGTAATCTGGGCCGCGGTGGCCCGGTTGGAAGAGTAACGGACTAGCAACCGAAGGGTTGCGAGTTCGAATCCAGCCAAACACCGTCGTGTACAAAGGGGGCTGGTGCACGTTAAATCTGTCGTGGCCTCAAATGTCCTCACGTTGGCGTGGTGTGGAAGTTTGGAGAGTGGGGTGCCAGCTCAGGTGTTGCCTCGTCATCTGACCGTGGTTCAAAATTACGTGGTGCTGTCCTCGGATCTTTCCCTTTGGGATTGATCCCGGACCGTCACCAATAGCCCGGTGTGTTGCTTCAGTGTGACGTTAATTGAAATACCCCCCCCCCCGTATCTGTAATCTATAATTTACCCTTGGAATTTTTATTGGCGAAGTGTTGAAACTGTATTCCAAAAACTAGGCAAGTGACGTCACTTTGAGAATACCTACAGGTGGTGGTAATTAATTAACGTCACACTGAAGCAACACAACGGGCTATTGGTGACGGTCCGGGATAAATCCAAAAGGGAAATATCCGAGGACAACACCACGTAATTTTGAACCACGGTCAGATGACGAGGCAACACCTGAGATGGCACCCAACTCTCCAAACTTCCACACCACACCAACGTGACAGATGAGGGACGAAGAAAAAGCAAAAACAGAAGGGTAGGCGATAGTAAAAATGAAATATGTATCACTCGGGTTGGTTGGTTTGAGGGTTTTATGGCTCAAGGGCCATATTTGGCCATGCTACGCCAGACACAAGACATACAACATCAAGTAATAGACACACACGCAGTGAAAGTTTTACTGACACAGAAGAGAGAAATGCACCCAGGGAAGAATGCACCTGATAGGAATCGATCTTGCGCCGCCTACAACTCGAAGGTTGCTAGCGCAGTGGACATACCCACTGAGTCACGACGGTACCTAGATTACTCGGGGTACCTCGGGGTTATGATACCCGTATACACCTAAAGAAGATATGCTCCTGAGGGCTCAATATAATTGGATTGGATGACAATTTTCTTGCGTAGATATGGTTCATTATGAAAATAATATTAATTAATTAAAACGATATTAATCAATTAATTGAAATGAATATTAATCAATTAATTGAAATGAATATTAATCAATTAATTGAAATGAATATTAATTCATTAAGAAACATGAAACAATAATACAAAAAGTTTTTGAAGAATTGTTTTTAAAAGGTACCTTCTGGTTACCCCACTGTTAATCAGTATCCAAAATGTTCAACATAATTTTCCGAGGATGACAATTGATTTTATATAACATTAATTCATTACGAAACGAATATTAATTTATAAATCGTAATGAATATTAATTCATTACGAAACATTAATTCATCACAAAACATTAATTTAACGCGAAGCATGAAAATATTACAATATAAACAAATTTTTTAAATTTTTTCAGCCCTCCAAGTGGTTTCGACGAGATATCTCGTCATCAAGATGTTGTTGATTATTTGATGATAACAGGATCCAGATCTGGTCAGTTTTCATCTAATGACGAGAGACAAGATCTTGATGGACGAGATATATCGTCCATCAAGATCTGATCAGTTTTGCTAATGACTAGATACCTCGTCGAGACAACCACCAGGAGGGTTAATACTCTAAAACTTGTAGTGGGGCCTCTGGTCGCATCATTGCAAGTAGCAGAGTATTACTATCTAAAACAGGGATTCATACTTGTTAAAACCAAGGACCACATAAGATTCACTGACTGAAAGGGCCGCCAAAAGACAATGAAAATTATCTAATATATATATATTATTTATTTTATTTATATATTTATTATTTATATTTTATATTGTTACAAAGATAATAAAAAGTAAAATAAGAATTTAATTTGATGCGTGGCATTGCATTGATTAAAAATTGCTTTAATGTTTGGTTCGATTTTCGTAATAGTCAAGCGTAACGTTGATTCTAAACTTTCATTAGTCAAGTGGTTCCTATTTTTCACTGTTAATATGACTGAAAAAGTCTGTTCAAATATATGTTGACCCAAAGAGGCTTGAGCATTTTAACTCTGAGGCACACGAATTTAAAGAAAAAAAACCAAGTTGCACAGAATTGTTTATTTACTTATTCCGCTTCAAAATCAGTACAAAACATCAAATAACATGTTTTTTTATTATAAAACGATTTATTCACTCATAAATTTTTACGAAAAAAACATTTACCGTCATGAAAAACAAAAATTCAGTGCACCACACAATTCGCCAACCTTAATCACAACAATGCCAACTTACTAATGTGTAAATTTTCGTTTTGAGTTATTTACACATTTAGCGTTAGTTCGTAGCATTGCTAACGCATGAAAAGCTTTAAATAAAATTAAACTGTATGCTATGAGTATTCAAGTTTTTAAGGTGGGTTAAATATATATACCACCATGCATAAAATGCTAAGCAAAAGGTGGGGCAGTTTTTTAACCCACCTAACCCCAAAGAACTAATGAATTATCTAGCAGGTCATTATTACGAGGTTTTAATCTAAATTACCTATCGCGTGACTTGTTAAAGTTTAAATAACACATGGTGAGGCCAGCAAATCAACGGAGGACCACACGAGCGAGCAGCGTCTGTGCATCCCTGATCTAAAACGTATCAAGTATCACTATCTAAAACGTTTAACATTATTGACCGAGGATGACAATTTTCTTACGTTGCAAGTTAACAGATTTCGGCCAGCGTGTTAGTAAACCATACTAGATAATGATGGCAGCTGAATAGAAATATATGGAAACGAGCATGGGAAGAAAGCTTACCTTTATAAACAAGGACATAGTTTGTCCAGTTTGGTTATCTCCAATCCAAAGCGCCGACGAAAATTAGATAGCAGTGTTATTTTCCAGTTATCACGGCTTTTCTTGACGAAGCATCATTGAAGGATGAATAAGGTCTAAAAAACATAACCGTTGAGTGGAGAACTGACTTCAATCGGCTGGAAACTGGTTTGTGTTTCGTCCCCCAAGCAATGCGTAGCCGTCGCATTATAATTTCCTATAACGCTTTTTTCTTTTGGGGTTTTCCAACGTCATTAGGTACTATCGTGTGCCGCTTTTTCCTGCAGGACATCACCTATGCGACGTTTTCTCGGAGTCGAAACCGACTCGGTTGTTGTGTTTTCCTTCTTTCGATGTGGGTTGAGAAATCGGGTCAGCGTCGGATCTCATTTCCAGGGGAAGATATGTCAATCTATCGCTTTGCAGATGAATCAGCGGAAAACGCGTAACCCTGAAAAGTTTGCTGCCTGAGAGCGTGCAGCCCACGGAAGCCCAGAAACCAGTGCAGAAACGCCAAATTTCTTGTAAGTAATGGGGCCGCAGTAGCCCGGTTGGAAGATTAACGGATTAGCAACCGGAAGGTTGCGAGTTCAAATCCAACCGAAGACCGTCGTGTACAGTGGGGCTGGTGCACGTTAAGTACGTCATGGCCTCGAATATCCTCACTTGGCATGGTGTGGAAGTTTGGAGAATGGGGTGCCGGCTCAGGGATTGCCTCGTTATCTCACCGTGGTTCAAATTTACGTGGCTTTGTCTTCGGATCTTTCATATGAGATTGATCCCGGAGTCACCAATAGCCAGTGTGTTGCACCAGTGTGACTTTAATTAAAATACCTACCTCTTGTAAGTAATGAAAACATAGGGCAGACTGTGTCGAGGTAGGTAGTTGATTAACATTGCACTGGAGCAACACAACGGGCTATTGGCGACGGTCCAGGATCAGTCCCGAAGGGAAAGACCGAGGACTATGCCTCGTAATTTTGAACCACGGTCAGATGGCGAGAGCAATACCGGAGCCGGCACCCCACTCTCCAAACTTTCACACCGCGCCAACGGGAGGACATTTCAGCCAACGACAGATTTAACGCGCACCAGCCCCCGTGTACACGACGGTCTTTGGTTGGACCGAGTTTCGAACTCGCGCCCCTCCGGTTGCTAATCCGTTGCTCTTCCAACTGGGCTACCGCGGCACGTATTTATTCGGGTGTGGTAAATGAAAGAAAAGACAAATTCAAGTTCAGTGATAGCTGGCGACTTGACGCGTAGACTGCCTTTCCTCCCTGGGTGTATTTCTCTCCTCTGTGTCAGTAAAACTTGTGAAAGAAAAGACAAATTCAAGTTCAATGCTAGCTGGCGACTTGACGCGTAGACTGCCTTTCCTCCCTGGGTGTATTTCTCTCCTCTGTGTCAGTAAAACTTGTGAAAGAAAAGACAAATTCAAGTTCAGTGCTAGCTGGCGACTTGACGCGTAGACTGCCTTTCCTCCCTGGGTGTATTTCTCTCTTCTGTGTCAGTAAAACTTGTGAAAGAAAAGACGAATTCAAGTTCAGTGCTAGCTGGCGACTTGACGCGTAGACTGCCTTTCCTCCCTGGGTGTATTTCTCTCCTCTATGTCAGTAAAACTTGTGAAAGAAAAGACAAATTCAAGTTCAGTGCTAGCTGGCGACTTGACGCGTAGACTGCCTTTCCTCCCTGGGTGTATTTCTCTCCTCTGTGTCAGTAAAACTTGTGAAAGAAAAGACAAATTCAAGTTCAGTGCTAGCTGGCGACTTGACGCATAGACTGCCTTTCCTCCCTGGGTGTATTTCTCTCCTATGTGTCAGTAAAACTTGTGAAAGAAAAGACAAATTCAAGTTCAGTGCTAGCTGGCGACTTGACGCGTAGACTGCCTTTCCTCCCTGGGTGTATTTCTCTCCTCTGTGTCAGTAAAACTTGTGAAAGAAAAGACAAATTCAAGTTCAGTGCTAGCTGGCGACTTGACGCGTAGACTGCCTTTCCTCCCTGGGTGTATTTCTCTCCTCTGTGTCAGTAAAACTTGTGAAAGAAAAGACAAATTCAAGTTCAGTGCTAGCTGGCGACTTGACGCGTAGACTGCCTTTCCTCCCTGGGTGTATTTCTCTCCTCTGTGTCAGTAAAACTTGTGAAAGAAAAGACAAATTCAAGTTCAGTGCTAGCTGGCGACTTGACGCGTAGACTGCCTTTCCTCCCTGGGTGTATTTCTCTCCTCTGTGTCAGTAAAACTTGTGAAAGAAAAGACAAATTCAAGTTCAGTGCTAGCTGGCGACTTGACGCGTAGACTGCCTTTCCTCCCTGGGTGTATTTCTCTCTTCTGTGTCAGTAAAACTTGTGAAAGAAAAGACGAATTCAAGTTCAGTGCTAGCTGGCGACTTGACGCGTAGACTGCCTTTCCTCCCTGGGTGTATTTCTCTCCTCTATGTCAGTAAAACTTGTGAAAGAAAAGACAAATTCAAGTTCAGTGCTAGCTGGCGACTTGACGCGTAGACTGCCTTTCCTCCCTGGGTGTATTTCTCTCCTCTGTGTCAGTAAAACTTGTGAAAGAAAAGACAAATTCAAGTTCAGTGCTAGCTGGCGACTTGACGCATAGACTGCCTTTCCTCCCTGGGTGTATTTCTCTCCTATGTGTCAGTAAAACTTGTGAAAGAAAAGACGAATTCAAGTTCAGTGCTAGCTGGCGACTTGACGCGTAGACTGCCTTTCCTCCCTGGGTGTATTTCTCTCCTCTGTGTCAGTAAAACTTGTGAAAGAAAAGACAAATTCAAGTTCAGTGCTAGCTGGCGACTTGAGGCGTAGACTGCCTTTCCTCCCTGGGTGTATTCCTCTCCTCTGTGTCAGTAAAACTTTCATTGTGTATATGTCTATTACTTGATATTGTATGCCTTGTTCCTGGCGCAGCATGGCCAAATATGGCCCCTGCGCCATAAACACAAAAACAACCAACCGCGTAGACTGCATTTGATGTATTTGTGCTTGGCAGAGGCGTATGTAGACTAGCTAGACTGAGAACGGGGCGAATGATGCTGATACCAGCCCTTCGTCCGAAACAAAATTTAAGTGCTAAAAATACAAAAGTAATCTATTAAAATAGTACAGATAAATTATCACAATTAGTACCACATTAGTTTTAATTAACTAGTTGTTATCCACGTTATTGATTATTGATTACAAGTAATAATACCTCAGTTATTTTTAATATAATTTCTAGTTATCGATACATTTTCTGAAACGAATTCGCAAGGTCTAGCAATGAACAAGCGGGTCCAAGTAAAATTTAAAACAGATTAAAAATATATCAGACAAACAAATCAACATTGAAAAGTAGATTAATAACCTTTAAGTATATCACAAGTAGAACACAATAAATTTTTATCTTCAGGAAGGAATGTTCTCCCCACAGTTCATGGTAGGTCCAATGTGGTAGAGCCCTCCCATGGTGCCCAGGGGTTATGAAGAGTCAACGATGTTCTCATCAATTAATGCTTGAAGGGTTACGATCCATTCAAGTTTGGTTTCTACCCATTTGGATCCATTCAAGTTTGGGTTTTATGGCGCAAGGGCAATATTTGGTCAAGCTGCTCCAAACACAAGACAGACAATTTCAAGTAACTGTGAAAAGAAAAAGGATGGAGAGAAGAAAGTAGAGAAAGATCGCTTGGGCATCTTGGGGTCGCGACCCCCATGTTTACCAGAGGCACTAAACCCCATGGGAAAAGAATAGATGAGTAGGGTACCTCGGGTTCGTGAAGCCCGTACACGCCGAAAGATATACCTCTGAGGGGCTTGTCATTGGAAAAATAATCTTATTACATTAACTTATATGTATGATGCAAAGAGCCTAATGGATCATCTCAAAAGTAGCTTTCACTAATCTAACCATTCTGTGACATCAAAACAGAATACACCATCGATCCTCCAATGAAATAGACGGAGCATTCTGGGGAAGATTCATGTTATTTCTTCCGATCACTCAGTTTGAAGATCTCCGGGTGAAGGTCACGTGGTATTGGAAGACCTCAAGAATCCTAATGTAGAACTAATTGACGAGAGCGATGACAAGCACTTGTTTGTACTTCGATAGCCAGTCGCATAATAGTATTAAAAGTTTACGATAGTAAAGTTGAATAAGTAAAATTTACAAAATCACATAATATTAAAAGT
Organism: Meta bourneti; assembly: GCA_933210815.1. NCBI lineage: Eukaryota > Metazoa > Arthropoda > Arachnida > Araneae > Tetragnathidae > Meta > Meta bourneti. The sequence goes on from OW119934.1 coordinate 92,622,686, forward strand.
TTACGATAAGTAAAGTTAAATAATTAAAATTTACAAAATTACATAATATTAAAAGTTTACGATAAGTAAAGTTAAATAATTAAAATTTACAAAATCACATATTAAAAGTTTACGATGAGTAAAGTTAAATAAAAATTGACAAAATCACATAATAATATTAAAAGTTTAGGATCTGATGGGGCCGCATTATTAGCTTCTCATGCCACGGGTTGGACCCTGTTGGACAGCCATGTCTTAAATCCTTGAAAACTCATTAACCCTCTGAGGGGTTCTCATGCATAATTCCTCCTTTGTATGACTTCTAATCAATTTTGACCTTAATCAAACGAATCTTCCAAAGGATTCTATTATAAGGAAATGGTCAATCGAATCTTTTCAAAGGATTCTATTCCAAAGAAAGGTTCGATGGAATCATTCCAAAGGGTTCTATTCTAAGGCAATGAGCAATGGAATAATTTCAAATGATTCTATTCTAAGTAAAGGAAATATAAAAAAATCTTCCCAAGGGATTCTACTATAAGTAAAGGAGCAATAGAATCTTCATAACGGATTCTGTTCTACAGAACGGGTCAATAGAATCGTTCTAAAGGATTCCATTCTACAGAATGGGTCAATAAAATCGTTCCAAAGGATTCTATTCCAAGAAAAGGAAAAATAGAATCATTATAAAGAAAAATTCTATTCCAAATTCTCCACCAATGGAATCTTTCTAAAGGTTGAAAGAATCCATCGATTCTTTAAAAAGATGTGGTTATTTAGCCATTAAGTGTATTCTGGGGAGTAAAAGCAACATTACACTACAAGGAAATCTTGCGACCCTCAGAGGTGAAAAGCAGAAAACACAGATGGATATTTTAACGTTGATCAATGCATAAGTTTTGTTGTCTTTCAGATGTGCAGAGTCCTAGGGTACGGTAAATGAATGCCTCGAAGCAGACAGCCAATCCCGTTCGGTCGTTGCTGTCGTTAAAAGTTGAACACCTGCATCCTTTCGTTTCCAATTTCTTCTTCAACCGACTTCCGTGGGAAGTAAATTTCTCCTTAATAAGCTGTTCGGAACGACGCACTTAAACTCGATTGCTCTTTCTACGAGAACCGCTTGGTTGCTATGGTGATGACGGCTTTCTTTAGAAGCCAGTAATGATGCACGAGAAATGTTGTCAATGATGTTATAATTGGAATGAGAATGTTTCCTGCATTTCGTTTTTGAGAAGAATGCCGCAGTGTGCTGTTTAAAAGGCCTGTTAACTGTGGGCACCTTTTTAAATGCGTACGACTTATTCTTTCAGTGTTCTCTCCATTTTCTTTCTTTCTCAGTATTTATCTTTCTATCATTTTAGTATGTATTTCCCTTTTCTTTCTTTTTTAAACTTCTCTAAAGCTGACTTCCATTTTTCTCCTCTCTTTCTCTTTCAGTATACATCTTTCTAACAATTTAGTATGCATCTCCCTTTTCTTTCTCTTTTTCACTTCTATTTCGTTACCTTCCATTTTTTCTCCTCTCTTCCTCACTTTTCTTCCTTTTCCAGTATGCATCTTTCTATCAATTTAGTATGTATCTCACTTTTCTATGTCATTTTCACTTCTCTCGTTAGTTCTATTTTTCTGCTCTCTTTTCTTTCTCTTTTCACTTTTCTCGTTATCTTCTATTTTTCTTCTATCTTTTCTTTCTCTTTTTCACGTCTCTCTCGTTATCTTCTATTTTCTAATATTTTTTCTTTCTCTTTCTCAAGTCTCTTTCGTTATCTTCTATTTTTCTCTTCTCTTTTCTTTCTCTTTCAGTGCGCATCTTTCTATCGACTTAATTATGTTTCTCCCTTTCCTTTCTCTTTTTCACTTCTCTCTTTCACTATCTTTTATTTTTCTTTCTCTTTCAGCATGCATCTTTCTCTATCAATTTAGTATGCATCTCCCTTTTCTTTCTCTTTTTTACTACGCTCATTAATTTTCAAAAGCAGTATTAACAGGTATCTAATACCCTAAATTAAGAAAATAATACAAGATAGCGTGAAAAGTGTTCCCACTGCTCTAGGACTGAATTTTCTTAAAATTAGGAAACAGGAAAACAGACTTTTCAAGTAACGAATTAAAGCTAAGCAAACTGATATGTGTTACTAAACTAAGAAAACCGTTATTTATGATATGGTAACGGTATTTTCCAATATTCAAAACCAATTTTAACAGGTATCTAACACAATAAATTAAGAAAACGTGTTAGTCACGTTAAGTTAGCGTGAAAAGTGTTACAACTATTCTACAACTAACTTTTCTTATAAGTAGAAAACTGAAAAAAAATCAGATTTTACAAGTAACGAATTAAAACTAAGCAAACCAGTATGTATTACCAAACTTAGAAAACCGCTATTTATGCTTTGGTAACGGTATTTCTTACTATTCAAAACCAATATTAACAGATATCTAACACCCTAAAATAATTAATTTTCAATACAAAGTAGCCTGGAAAGTGGCACTACTGTTTTACGGCTGACTTTGTAAAAGTAAAGAACGGAGGGGGAAAATAAAATGAGACTTCAAATAAATAATTAAAACGAAGAAAACTAGTTTGTATTACCAAACTTAGAAAACTGGTATTTATGCTTCGGTAACGGTGTTACTAATCTTCAAAAATAGTATTAATCAGTATATTATACCCTAAATTAAGAAAGTTTGAATACGAAGTAGCCTGGAAGGTGGTATTACTGTTTTACGACAGACTTAAAATTACAAAACACCGAGGAAAAGGAAAACTTCAAGAAAAGATAACCAGTATGTATTAACAAACTTAGAAAACTCGTACTTAGGCTTCAATGACGGTGTTAGTCACTAATCTTCAAAACTAGAATCAACCAGAGTACCTCAGTACCCTAAACTAAGAAATTTTCAATTAGTAACCTAAAAAGTGGTATTACTGTTTTACGAGTGACTTGAAATATAAAACTGATAGAAAGAAAGTAAAATCTTTCATAGCACTAATCAAAACTAAGAAAACTAGCTGCGATAACAGTATATATATATATATATATATATATATATATATATTTCCGATACTTAATACCCCAAATTAAAAAAAAATCAATACGAAGTAGCGTAGAAAGTGATATTACTGATTTTTGACCGACTTAAAATAAAAAAATTGAAGAAAATAAAACTTCAAGGAAACTGAGCATACCCGCATTTATTCTTCGTTAACGGTATTACTAATCTTCAAACTCACTGTTAACCCTCCTGGTGGTTGTCTCGAAGAGGTATGTCATCATTCATTAGAATAGGTGAAAGTGACCAGATCTTGATGGACGAGAAATCTCGTCATTAGAAGAAAACTGACCAGATCTTGATCTCGTCATCATAAAAAAATCGGCAATATCTCGATATCGCGTCATTACCAAAATTGATCAGATCTTGATAGACAAGATATGTTGTCGAAACCACTTGGTAGGTAGGTATTTTAATTAACGTCGCACTGGAGCAATACAACGGGCTATTGGCGACGGTCTAGGATCAAACCCGAAAGGAAAGATCCGAGGACAACACCACGTAATTTTGAACCACGGTCAGATGACGAGGTCATATCTGAGCTGGCCCCCCTCTCTAAACTTCCACGCCAACGTGAGGACATTTGAGGTCACGATAGACTTAACATGAACCAGCCCCCTTCGCACACTACGGTCTTTGGTTGAATTCGAACTCTCAACCCTCCGGTTGCTAATCCGTTACTCTTCCAACCGAGCTACCGCGGCCCGAAACCACTTGGAGGGTTAAACGGTATCTAATACCCTAAATTAAGAAATTTTCATTGCGAAGTTTCCCGAAAAGTGGTACCATTGCACTACGACTGACTTAAAATCAGAAAACTTAGGAAGAGAAAACAAAACTTCGTGGAAACTAAGAGAAACAACATCTAAGCTTCGGTATCGGTACTACTCGCTAACCTTCAAAACCGGTATTTCACTACCCTAACTTCAAGTGCACTGTTTCCGCAAAAGGGCTGACGAAAACGAAGAGCTTCAACAAATCGATCTGAATCTAAAAAAAGGAAGACAAAGCATGCCGGTGGAATATCTGAGTAGAACAAGCCTTCGCTTCTCGTCTTCCATACCTGCGACCTTTCATTAATGAGTGATTTACGCCCTCCAGTTCGTGCAAAGGCAGCCGGAAGCAGGGCTGCAGCGCCCATTTCCGCCCCTCGTGAAGCCCTTTGCGAGGAACGAAGGTAAAATGGTTTCGATTTCCGCTCCCAATAAACCCGGGATTCGGGACTGCCCGGGTATTTGTCTAGGGGAAATAAGAATGGGACGACACTCTCCAAACTCATAAAACCAAAGATCGCCCGAGAAGATGTATTTTCGAAATGCAATAAAATCCTGCTGACGAAGCTGTTGCGTAGATCGTATATTTTCGGTTGTCCTTCAATCAATAAGCGATGGAAGAGAAGAATTTGAGGTGAAACTGAAGAACACGGTAGGAGGGCGGACCCTCGCCAAATTGGCGACTAAACTTTTCGTTGCCAAATTTTTCGTTGTGCGCGAATGGAAGTGCATGTAGCAAACCTACTCCGGTATACCATTCCATAATTATCTCCAATTGGCGATGGTACAGTGTTCTTGAGTCTAAGCAAATCTGAAATATCCAGCTCTTGTTTCAGCTCTATTAAAACCAGACCAAAGAAGTTGGTCAACATATTATTTTTTACCAAGTCATAAGAGGGTGATTTTCAGTATAAACAAACCGAGGAATGCGAAAATTCTACTTCCACAACCCAAATGCCGTCTTTTCGTGGTGTGGATGTTTGGAGAGTGGGGTGCCAGCTCAGGTGTGCCCTCGTCATATGACTGTGGTCAAAATTACGTGGTGTTGTCTTCGGATCTTTCCCACACCGTCACCAATAGCCCGCTGTGTTGTTCCAGTGCGACGTTAATTAAATACCTACCTACCAACCCAAATGCTGTCACATGAAATATGTAGTTTTTCGCAGTTTTGGCGACGTTTGGCGTTTAACCCATCGACCTTCTAATAAAATAGGCGGAGCAAGTGTTCGTAGTCGCTGTCGTAAGATCTCTGAATCACGTGGACATACGAATCGACTTAAACGATTGGCTGTCGAAGCGCAGATTAGTGTTTTTGATCATGGTGGATAATCACTTTAACCAATCTATAATTTAAGATTCATGCTTTTACTCACAACCACGTGACAGATCTTCAAACCAAGCAACTGGAAGAAATGACATGAAACTGCGGGCACGTGCTCCGTCTACTTCATTATAAGGTTGATGGTTTAACCTAATCGGCGTTGACCAATCAACGATCAGGCTTTAATTCGGAATTCATTCTTTTGAGTTTTTATTGCCGAAGTGCTGAAATCATATTGGAAAACAAGCTAAGTGACGTCACGTTCGGAAAGGGATTTTCAGTGTGAACAAACTAGCGAACCAGACTGAATGCGAATATTTTATTTCCACAACCCAAATGATCTATCATGATACATAACAGGATACCTAAAAATGCAGTTTATCGCCACTTTGGCAACGTTTGACTTTTAATCTAATTGGCGCTGACCAAACAACTTTCACATCGTTGGCTTAGAGCAGAAATTCATTTACTGCCATTTTCGGAAGTGCGCTGTTTGACACTAAATGCTTGTTTCCATGATGATGAGGAATACGTCGTCATGTTTTAATCTGTTTGAATCAAAACATAACACTCTCAAGATGCCTACAATTTTTATTTTTGACCTAAAAACTAAAAGTTAGTCTTTAAACGGCAGTACTGTAAAATTTGTTTTTTTTTTGTCAGTTAATTAGTTTCTGCTCTAAGTCGACGATATGTCAATTTGGAATTCATTCTTCGGAATTTTTATAAGCGAAGTGCTGAAATCGTATTGGGAAAACGAGCCAAGTGACGTCACTTTTGGAATACGTATAGGAAACACGTTCCACCACAGAAACACTACCGCCACCTACATTAAGCTTGACGGAAAATGCTTCTCATAAAAAGCCACTAAAAATAAGTAGAAATGAAAGTAAAATACATAGGGGGAAGAACTGTACGAAATCATATCTACTATGACAGGTCATAAGACATGAAGCAAGCAAATAAAACAAGTTGTTTTCATTTTTAGACTTTTTCATATTCTTGATACAGGGACATTATTCAGAGTGGAGGTCGAGTTGTACAGGTACTTCCTGAAATGCCATGTTACAAAAATTAATTAATTAATTAATAATGACTAGAAAATACTGCATTGAAAAGAAAAAGATGCGCAAGTTGCTTTGATTAGATGATTATTTTGGAAGGCGAGGAGAAAACACTGAATTTAAGATTAGGAAATTTGAATTTCAACCACTTATGACTCATAATAGCTATGATTAAAATAAATATATTTCATATGAATTCTGGGTATTTTGATCCAGAGAATCGGAATCTGGAATAAAAAATAGCGATTATCCTTAAAAAAAATTTTGAGTTGATACAAAATTTATTATGAAGATGGATCCTTATGCAAATGAAACGCATTATTTATTTACAGGAGAGACCCTTTGGGTTTGTGCGGCTCCACGGACGAATAACAAAAGGTGTTCGGATACCTTTTTGACCGCCTGTACGTGTTTCGAATGGAAATGACCCAATTAACCGCATGTTCTGCATATCCGGATAACTTGTTAGCCCGAGAATGTGGAGCTCTACTGTATGGTAGATGTATATTAACATGAAAAATATGTTATGGATTGTATATTAACATGAAAAAATGTATGTATATTAACATGAAAAAATGTATTATATTAACATGAAAAAATATATTATGGATTGTATATTAACATGAAAAAATAGTTACATTGTTCATATTTTAAAATAAAATCTCTTGAGAAAGAATTCATGGAACACCAGACAATACATTTTGGAAGAATTATTTCAGTTATGAATTAAATGAAGATTTTTCTATTATAAATGTGTGATATTTCAAGACAGTTCAAATGTCTTCCAGAACTGAAAATGATACGGAAAGTACTGCCAGTACGGAAAGTTGAGCGCTACAAAAAATAGCCATCCAATTCGGTCTAATAATTTCTATATTATCAAAGCCAACCAAACCAAACTAGTGTCGTTCGATGGCAGAGGGAACAAAGACTTCTTAGTGACCTAGAGTTCGCGCGCCGTGATAAGCGGGGAGGAATGGGAGGGGCCGCGTTTGGGGACTTTCCCCTGAGCCGCACAGACTTCATATCGGTATAAATCGAGACAAAGAAAAGCTACAACGTTGAAATTGATCACAAACGAAAGCTAACATTGAGATCTGTCGATTTAAGACGTTAGAAGTGAAATCGAATATAGTGTTGATCATGAAATTTTGAATTGCAGTTGAAAAACTTTAAAAATTTCAGCATAGAAAAATCAAGCAGAAATACATCGAATGTAGTCTAAGCGGAAGATCAGTTCGTCAACTTTCGATTTTCACTGAATTGACTACTGAATTCGTCTTCCTTTTATTTACTCTCTCTACACCCAAATAAATACTATACGCTAAGGAGACGTATTTACGTAAAGCCTTGCGCCCGTGCTCCGACTTAACCTACCCGATTTTGTTTTTAGTTAAAATGTGTAAAACTGCAATGTTGTAGAATATTTTTGTATATAAGGTAGAGTTTTTAAAATTTCTCTACCTTTCTTTCGAGGGCTGAAAAATGAAGAACCTTAAACCTCTTAACTGGACGATATATGTAGATGTCCCCTCGAAATTTCAGATTGTGGAAAAAGGGCCTACATGAAGAGGCTATGATAACTAGATGAAACAAATCCTTTGAACTCCCTATTCTAAAGAAACAGATTGAGATTTCCTGTGGTGTTTGTAAACTTAAAATTCATTCAGAGACAAGTCAAAAGGAGAGATATAGCCGTATGATATATTGAGGCGTGATACACCGAGGGTTACAATACATGACCCCAAGTCGAAAAACGAATTTCTGCATTTGGTCTGCTTTGTATATTTGATTGTCTTCAATTAATTTCACAGGGCTTTGAAAACCAAACTGCATGTCTAATAAGGGCTATTGCTGCCCACATGTTGTAATGCGACGTTTCAAATTTCCTCACCAGATAAAAGACGATTCAAAATCTATTTCCAGACATTTTTTCTGTTAATTAATTTGGTAAACAAATCTCAACGATGAAGTAGAAAAGTAACCCGTGCAGAATATATTTTCAAACATTTTTTCTGTTTATTATCTTAGCAATCAAATCTCAACGCTGAAGTGGAAAAGTTACCCTGCAGAATATATTTTCAAACACTTTTTCTTTTTAGCATACAAATCTCAACGTTGAAATGGAAAGTTACCAGTTCAGAATCTATTTCAAAACACTTTTTCTGTTAATTATTTTGGCAAACAAATCTCAAAGTTGAAGTGAAAAATTACCAACACAGAATCTATTTTCAAACACTCTTTCGGTTAGAAGTATTTTATCCAACAAATCTCACCGTAGAAGTCGAAATATTAGTACACGAATCTGTTTCCGAACATCTTTTCTGTTAATTATTTCAGCAAACAAATCTCAACGTTTGAAGCGAAAAATTTGCCAATACAGAATCCACTTCCAAACACTTTTTTCGTTAATTATTTTAGTAAACTAATCTCAACGTTTGAAGCGGAAAATTTACCAAAACAAAATCTACTTCCAAACACTAGGTGCTTGACGCCAAACAGCAAAACCGCGCTCCAACTTCGAATACCATTGATTCCACACAATTAAACATCGCGATCATTTTGGGCAGAAGAAAAATCCAAATCTTTTCATCCTCTGACACAACGAATTCAAAAGACGACAAAAGCGAAATAAAAAAAATCGAAGAACCCGCACCAAAAGGAGCAGTCAAATTACGAAGCTTTTATGGAAGTCTCCCCGCTCATTTAATTCATTCCTTCACACGTTGTTAGATGAAATTTATTATTTAAAAAAACTTTTTATCGGCTTCAAAAATCTATAAAACTCCGCGTCTTCTTCACAACGGGAGGCAGGTGAAAAAAGGAAAACTTCCGCTATATATGCTTTTTTCAAAGATCCAACGCCGTTGCTAAAATATTTTAAGTACGGCGGGAAGACTGACGTTAATTAAGAGGACGTGGGGTTTGGGGGGTCCAACGAAACAATACCACACCTTCATCCGGGTTCTAGATCGAGTGCGTGTGGGGGGGGGGGGTTGGATGGGGAAACACCTATCAAGGTACGAAACACTTAACCCGGTGTAGGGTTTCTAAAAGTGGGAAGAGAAGAAAGGGGCGAAAATTAATTGAAATTCCGCGGGCATTGCACAAAAAGACTTACCTGTTTCGCAGAAAAAATTCAACTTGTATAGAAAATAAATGAATTTTTTAGGAATGCCGTCATCATTAACATTTGAAGGAGTCTTTTAATTCCGATCTTTGACAAAGCATGCGAAGGATTTTCAGTGTAAACAAACCAGATGGTCTGCGAAGATTTTACTTCTGCTGTTCAAATGTTCTCGCATTTTTACACATCGGGACTACATTAGAAACATCTATTTTATGGCTGTTTTGTCAACGTTTGGCTTCTAATCTAATTGGTGTTGATCAATCAATTATCCTATATCGATTAAGAGGCTAACTGTAATAAAATTCAAACACCACACCTCGTGATCGATAACATTTTTAACTTATCATTTTTACGAACTTCTTTCTCAGTCCCTCTGGGTTAGTAAAAAGAAGCGTCTATCTATATGTAATAAATATCAAACACCATACCTCGTGATCGATAACATTTTTAACCTCTCATTTTTGCGAACTTCTTTCTTAGTCCCTTTGGGTTAGTAAAAAGACGTCTATCTATATATAATAAATATCGAACCTCGTGATCAATAGCATTCAAAAACGACCAAATAATATCTATTTTGACAAGCAGATCAATAAGAAAACCAAGTAAACCTATCCTGCTCCTTAGAATGAATAGAAAAGCCTCCCAATTTCTATTCACAAAAGTATTATTTTAAGAGAGCATTCCCGATCCGTCAGTTAAAAATGTTATGCATCAAATGTGGAGGAAAAAACCCCGAAGTTACAAAATCGTACAATCTGTACGTGTGAGACAGGGTAAACAATGAAAAAAAGTGACGTCCTGTTTCTTCGAAAGAACAGAAAAATCGCATACACGCTTTAATCTGGGGCAGGATTTAAACATGATCTGCGTTTCAATGCCGGTAAATTACCAACAAAAATACTCAATACCTATAAATTACCTATGAAAGTTCTCAATACTGATAATTTACCCATGAAAACTCTCAATACCTATAAACTACAAAAGAAAATTCTCAATAGCAGCAAATTACCCACGAAAGTTCTCAATACAGGTAAATTGCAGAAGAAAATTCTCAATAGTTATAAACTATCGCAGAAAGTTCTCAATACCAGTATATTACCGACGAAAATTCTCAATATTTATAAACTACTGAAAAAAGTTCACAATACAAGTAAATTACAGACGAAAGTTCACAATACCAGAAAATTAGACGAAAGTTCACTATGCCAGTAAATAACCGCCTGAAGTTCTAAATCCCAGTAAATTATCGCCTAAAGTTCTCAATACCAGCAAATTACTGACGACAGTTCTCAATACCGGTAAATTACTGACAAAAATTCTCAGTACCCACAAACTACCGAAGAAAGTTCCCAATACCAGTTAATTGTTGACGAAAGTTCACCGGTAAATTATGGACGAAAATTCTAAATGGCTATAAACAATCGAAGAAAGTTCTAAGTACTAGTATATTACCGACGAAAATTCTCAATACCTATAAATTACTGATGAAAATTCTCAATACAGGTAAATTATCGACAAAAATTCACAATATCCGTAAATTACTGATGAAAATTCTCAATTCCTGTAAATTATCAACGAGAATTTTCAATACTGGTAAACTAATGGCGAAAATTTTCAATAGTACCAGTTTTTAGGATTACTCTTTTCTTTCGTGGGAGGCAATGACTAGAAGAGTGATTATTGAACTTAACTCAAGTAGAGATCTCACTGCAAAAATTACTGTTTAGGTTATATTTATGACGGCATTATGTACCACACTGACGGAAGCCACTATTGCGGTGGTTAAATTGTTCTCTGAAATGTGATCTTAAAACAAGGCAAAGCTAACATAAGATATCATATCTAAGGAAAACAGGTAATGATCTTTCATTAACGGAAATTCTCAACAATCTCCGTTTGGTATTTCATTACCAGTTTTTCACTCTACCTTTAATCAACATTCTTGATTTTTCAATCAAAATGTCATGTATCAACCGACAAGAATAACCGAGGTTGTACATTTAGAAAATCTGCGTACAACGAGTTATTAACCTTTCCTTGAGTCCGCCTTCTTGATTTCTCAATCAAAATGTCATGTGTCAACTCACAAGAATAACCGACGTTGGAAGTTTAGAAAATCTGATTATATTCGGTTTTTGAATCTTACCCTTGGTCCGGTTTTTAAACCCTACTTCATGTCAACTAGTTTGATTTCTCCATCAAAATGTCATGTATCAACCGACAAGAACAACCGAGGTTGAAAGTTTAGAGAATCTGTATCGCCGCCTGACAGCACACTTGACAACGCCGAGTGTAGAAATCTGTTTTGACAAGCGACGAAAAAAGAAGGAACCGTGTTAACTTTTGTATATCCGCATGTCATTTGCATCTTTGGGGCGAAATGAGCATGGGAAACTAATCTCCATGATCTTCTTGAAATTGGAAAAGGAGGGGAACTTTCTAAAAAGGGTGTAGGAACTCCCCTCCTAACAACCCTTAATGAGACAGACAGAGGTGGGCATGATGGGAAATCAAAACGTCATCACCTTCCTCATTTAGAGCGAAATAAATTGTGAGTGGAATGGGTTCCGGGAGGGGGAGGATGCTCTTACCTAGCTTTCATCATTTCCTGCTATGGCTCCTGGTTTAAAAATCCTTGCAAATGCGAAGGTAAAAATTTGCAGCGCCATCTAGTAGTGAGTTGGGTTTAGATTTGGTTGAATTTAGCTTTTGACAAGCCGATAGGGGTGGACAGGGATACCTGGAAATTCCACGCGGGCCGGTGCTTGGGCGGGCTGGTAGGTCTTCCAGAAAGAAAGGTTAAAAATACTTAGGGTGAGACGTGAAGATAATTTTCACCCTCTGAGGGTTGCGAGATTTCCGAGTAATGCAATGTTGCTTTTGCTACACAACACACTTTATGACTAAATAGCCACATCTTTCTAAAGAATCTATGGATTCTTTTAACTTTTAGAGAGAGAAAGGTTCTGTTTGTCCTTTCCTTGCATAGAATCTTTCTGTGAAACGATTTTATTGGTACTTTCTTTGGAATAGAATTATTTGGAACGATTATATTACTCATTTACTTAGAATAGAATCACGTGAAAAGATTCCATCGCTCACTTCCTTAGAGGTAGTTAATGAACGGATTGGAGCAACACAACGGGTCATTGGCGACGGTCCGGTATCAATCCCTAATAGATAGATCCAAGGACAACTTCTCGTCATTTTGAACCACGGCCAGATGCCGATCACTTTCTTAGAATAGAATCCTTTGGAAAGATTCTATTGCTTACTTCCTTAGAATAGAATCCTTTGGAGAGATTTTTTTGCTCATTTCCTTGGAATAGAATTCTTTAAAACGATTCTATTCTCCATTTCAAAATACAAACCTTTGGAAAGACACTGCCTCTTTTCCTTAGAATAGAATCCTTTGGCAATATTCTATCGCTCCTTTCCTTAGAATAGAATCCTTTGGAAATATTCTATTCCTCAAGAAGGTCAAAATTAGTTAGAAGTCATGCAGGGAAGACTGCAGGTCGTGAGGGGTTTAATTATGCATATGAACACTTCAGAGGGTTAAGGTAACTGGGAGTTTAGGGCCATTCTCATTGCTTTTCCTGTTAAAATGAGTGATACTTGATACTTCTTTTTCATAGTCTAATTATTATCTCTCACACAGAAACTATATTTTTTCCATATATTCATTGGATAGTTGTTTATTTTTTCTGTTGATATAATTAAAATGTGATGCACTACTTTTTTGGAAAAGCAAATTTGTCAGTTTTTGTTTCCCTCTGTGGCCTCTGACTCCAGGGTTTAAGAACTATCTCTCGAACTAAACCTTGAGGAATAAGGTTGAAACAGGATTATAATAAAATTTTGTTTTTATAATAAAGTTTTATATCCCATAAGGCTTAATTTTTTTATTTTGTGTTGTAAGATGTATGAAGACTCATTTATGTATTGAAACTAAAGTTTAGAAAATTCTGTTTTGTAACTGCGTTGTAGTCGTGACTCCTTACAAATGGCGACATTTAAAAATTTATTAAGAAATTGAAAATGAAATGTTTCATAAATATTTATGCCCGATCTAAATAACCAGAAATTTAATTTTTCTCCTGGTAAATAAAATCTCTGGCTTCGAGGGTTAAAAAGCTCAGCCTATTCCATATATATTCTATATAAATTCAAGCTAAAATTTCTAATAACTGATACAAAAAATAGCACTCAGTTTCAATACCCTAATTTAGTCAAGTATTTGGGTCGTAAGGGGTACAATGTACACTTCAACCAGCACATAAATAGCGGCTTAAATGTTGATTCGATTGAAAATAATCACTCATTTCTAAATTTTAACCCTCCAAGTGCTTTTGATGAGATATTTCGTAGATCCTGATCTGACCAATTTTACTAATGACGAGATATCTCGTCATCAAGATCTTGCAGATTTTTTATGATGACGAGATCAAAATCTGGTTAGTTTTTCCTAATGACAAGATATTTTGTCCATCAATATATGATAAGTTTTACTAATGACGAGATACCTCGTCGAGTCAACCACCACGAGGGTTAGTATAGATTTAAATATTTTATTCCCCATATTAAGGTGTAAAATAAGGGTTACTATAGTCGTAACCTTCCTCGTGGTTATTTCAACGAGATATCTCATCGTTAGAGAAACTGACGAGATCTTGATGGATGAGATACCTCGTCATTAGAAGAAAACTGACTAGATCTTGATCTCATAATCATAAAAAAATCAATGATGGGTGTTGACGAGTTATCTCATCGTTAGAAAAGTTGATAAGATCTTGATGGACGAGTTATTTCGTCGAAACCACTTGGAGGGTTAAGCAGGTCCTCATCTACTTTAAGGTATCTGCATGCCTTCGGAGGCAATTTTCTCAAATTATCACGGAACTTGGATTTTTTATAGATTTTGTCATTAATTTCTACTAGAAGGAGCATTTTATGGCCGAAAATACTATGATTAAAATTTATTTTTTATAAAAATTGAGTAAAAAGTGTAAAAATAGCCAAAAATACCATTAACCCAAAACGTCATATTTTAAAAAATAGTTAACATTTTTCCAGTTTGTAAAATGAATTATCTTCTAAAAACATTGATTCTGGTATTGAATTAACTACAATAATTACTATATTGTTATATTTAAATTAATTGTGTGGACTTTAGCGTCAGTCATCCATGTAAAAAACAGGAAAAAGAGCACAAAATGAAAAAAAATATTCATATATACATCCTTCTCAGTTTTTTTAAATGCATGTTTCTTAATAGTTCAAACAATGCTTTATAATAATCAGAACATGTATAAAAAATTTCAAAAGAATTTAATTGATATATTCTGGGATATTGTGTTTTGCAGAGAGTAACGCTTAGCAAAAATTGCATTTCGAGGAAAAGTTAAAACAATATACTAAATTGCCATGTTAAATTTCAATACTCAAAAAAAATTATATCTCCAGTTCTAATGGTTGTAGAAGTAAAATCCGAAGTAATTTGAAGAGCTTAAGAGTTGTAGTATAATATGTAAAATTTGAAAAACATGAAATTTGGATGAAAATGGCGTTTTAAAGGTATACAGATATCTTAATTTTATAATCTCAAGGGGTCCGCGAAAATTTCTAATTTTCAAAGGGGACATTAGACGGAAAAGTGTGTGTTTCTACCACTGATGTAGAGGGGTTGAAAACATAAATAGTGACCATTTAGAAGATATGTAGCACGCAACACAATTCCAGACAATGGGTTTTGCGTCCACTTCCAATTAACTAGAAAGCCAACGTAATCAAGCAAACACGAAAACACGATGCTGTAGAATGCAGAGATACTAGTGGGTCAAATAAATTATTTAAGCATTTCTGCGAATTTGTGTTGTGAAATAACTAATCGGTTACACGCTTGTTTCTGCAAAATGTAAAAGTTAATAATTTTAAGTACGGAAAGGAAACTTACAAATATTTTGGAAATATCAGAAACCAAAGTATGTCGATGTATTTTACGTATAGGGTATTTCCAGGGGCGCACCTACGGAGGGGCTATAGGGGCTTAAGCCCTTCCCAGACCGTATAAAAATAAAACAATATCATTGTTTAATTCATTGATTGCCTCTTTAAACATCGTGTACAAAAGTGTTTTGATATTTTCTCCTTTCAGGTCACTAATATTTATACATTGCTTTCAAGCCCATTAACAAAGGTGCACCATTTCTTACTAGGGTTAAATAAAATAACTGAAAACTTTAATATTATTCATTAAAACGTTGGCACCTTTCCCTTCAATACAGCTTCTATTGGAGTAGTGGGAATAGTCACTTTTTAAAACTAGTCTCTAGGTAGCACATTCTAAAACTAGTCTTTTGCGAATACACTTCAAAACTAGTCTATTGGTAACACTCTAAAATTAGTCTCTTAGGAATACACTCCAAAACTAGTCCTTATGTGACACACTCTAAGATTAGTCTTTTGGGAATATACTCCAGAACTAATCCTTAGGTGACACTCTAAAACTAGTCTCTTAGGAATACACTCCAAAACTAGTCCCTAGGTAACAAGCTCTAAAACTAGTCTCTTGGTAACACTCTAAAACCAGTCTCTTCGGAATACAATCCAAAACTAGTCATTAGGTAACACTATAAAACTAGTCTCTTGGAAATATACTCCAAAACTAGTCCCTATCTAACACACTCTAAAACTAGTCTCTTGGTAATACACTCCAAAACTAATCTCTTTGGTACGCACACTAATAGTCTTTAGGTAATATACTCTAAAACTAGCCTCTGATTAACATACTCTAAAACTAATCTGTTTCAAATAAAATTTTAAACTTTAAAATCACAACTAAATAAAGAGCTTACGATAAAACTATAGCCCCTTCCAGATTGATATCCTGGTTGCGACCCTGCGTATTTCAAAACTTTATGCAGACTTTAAGGGGAGGATGGTTACAAAAAATTTAAACTGTTCTCATTGGGATGCATGCCTGCAAAGCGCCACCTGGATGTGCTGGAGCAGCGTTTCTCAAACTTTTCAATTCAAGGACACCTTTGAAAATTAAAAATTTTCGCCTACAACTTGAGATTATAAAATTTAATAGAGCATACGTAGACCTGCATAATAACCTAAAGATCCCAATTTTTCCTTCTTAACATAGGGAATAAAATATTGAGATCTATGTTAAAAAGATTATAAGACGTTAAAACTTCGCATTAACCCTCCAAGTGGTTTCGACGAGATGTCTCGTCCATCTGGATCTGGTCACTTTTACTAATGACGAGATATCTCGCCATCAAGATTTGATCAGTTTCGACCTAATCCAATGTATGATACCTCGTGGAGACAACCACCAGGAGGGTTAAGGATCAGTGATGGTAATTTAAAGTTCTGAATCAGAAAAAAACTAGAATTTTGGAATAAAAAAACAGTAAATATTATGCAAACTTTTATTTATTAAATGAATTTCTAGTTTTGTGTATAGAAAAACTAAGTACAATACATGCTTCTGCGAGCTGCACAATTGACATAACTGTAACTTCATTAGAGGGCAGCTTTGCATCATGCAGGAGTCACGTAGTTAGTCTTTCTACACATAAAACTACAAATTATTATTATTTGAATGATAGAGACTCCAGTAGAGGGCAGTTTTGCAACATGTAGAACATGTAGTTAGTCTTTCTATACATAAACTAGAATTTTTTTGAGTGACGGAGACTCCAGTTAAGGGCAGTTTTGCAGCATGCAGGGAGCATGTAGTTAGTCTTTCTGCACATGAAATTAGAAATGAATTTTTTTCTGTGATGGAGACTCCACTAGAGGGCAGTTTTGCAGCATGCAGGCGCATGCAGTTAGTCTTTCTATACATAAACTAAAAATTATTATTTTTTGAGTGATGGAGACACCAGTAGAGGGCAGTTTTGCAGCATGTAGTTACAGTCTTTCTACGCATGAAACTAGAAATTATTTTTTTGAGTGATGGAGACTCCAGTAGAGGGCAGTTTGGCAGCATGCAGGAGCATGTAGTTACAATCTTTCTACACATGAAACTAGAAATTAAATTTTTTGAGTGATGGAGACTCCAGTAAAGGGCAGTTTTGCTGCATGCAGGAGCACGTAGTTTCAGTATTTCTATACATAAAACTAGAAATTATTATGTTTTGAGTGGTATTGTTTCCAGGGTGCTTACCACAATCATCAGTACTTAGGAAATACTCCCTTAGCTGTAAGTTTAGTTGTTATTTTTAGAACATATAGACTTGACACTTAGAACATAGCGTTTTTCTGGACATAAGACAAAGTAGTGTAATATTTTATTTTTTCTTGAAAGTTCTCTATTTTGGCTAGTAAAATGATGTTTCAATCAGACCCCTGGAAACCTTGTCGCGGACCCCTGGGAGTCCGTGAACCACACTTTGGGAACCACTGTTCTAGAAGGTACATTAACCCTCCTGGTGGTTGTCTCGACGAGATATCTTGCCATTCGCAAAAATTACCATGTCTTAATGGACGAGATCTTCTATCATTAGAAGAATGCTGACCAGATCTTGATTTAGTCATCATAAAAAAATCGGGAATATCTTGATGACGAGATATATCGTCTTTAGAAAAATTGGTCGGATCTTAATGGATGAGATATTTCGTCGAAACCACTTGGAGGGTTAAGGTACAAGAATAAAAGACAGCAAGTATGCGAACACCATTTTCGGTAACCCAAATTTTACAATTTGACAGTGGTTGTTAAAATTGCTCAATTTCGCTCTACAATAATTTCCGGTATAATTTTCTAGACACTAAATAAGTAGATCTTTCGGTATATTACGCAGTGTTTCATAATTATTGATAGCAAGGCAATGCTCAATTTAACTTGTTTTGTAATGAATATGTATCTATCCATGCGTGAAGTTTCACGTTTACTAGCTTTGTATTACAGTATCTGAGCTGGGAAGAAGATAAATTGTGTAAGAGTTGTATTTTACAGAAATTATTTCTGAAAGTTATAAAATATCTGATAAGTTACTTTGGAATGTTTACTATTCTATTAAAGATTGTTAATTATTTAAATTTAACGAAAAGCTTTCGCAGCTTCTGATGGTTGGACGTGTTCTAGAAACGACATTTACGAATCAAGCATTTCAATTTAATGGAAGCAGTGATAATTTAATTCAATGAAATGCTTTTGTGAATGTTAATGGCTGGCATGTTCTACAAACGACATTTGCGAATAAAGCATTTTAATTAATTTAAAGACTTAATTTAATTTAAATGTTTTTCGAGCTTCTTGATGGTTGACGTGAGTTCTAGAAACGACATTTACGAATCAAGTATTTCAATTTGATTGAAGTAGTGATAATTTAATTCAATGAAATGCTTTTGTGAATGTTAATAGCAAGCCTGTTCTACATTTGTGAATCTTGCATTTTAATTTAATTCAAGAGAAGTGATGATTTAATTTAATGAAATATCTCTGCATTTTGATGGTCGACATGTTCTACAAACAACTTTTGCGAATCATGCCATTTTAATTTATAATGAAAATAATAAGAATTTAATTTAATGAAATTGCTTCTGTGCATTCAGATGGTTGACATGTCCTACAAACGACATTTCGAAGCACGCATTTTAATATAATAAAAGAGTAGTAATAATTTAATTCAATGATACTTTTTGTGCATTTTAATGGTAGACACGCTCTACAAACGACATTTGCGAAACAAGTATTTTGTTTTCATAAAAGTAATGAGAATACGATTGAATGAAATGCTTTTGTACATTTTAATCGTTGACGTATTCTATTAATATTTGCAAATCCGGAATTTTGGAGCTTGCTTGAATTCTGTAGGATACTTGGAGATGTGTTAATTCAACTTGATTGCGTATGTTGTGATCGAGAGATTGATTCATGTATTCTTATAACTTTGTTATCTTTTTTATAAATAAGAAGCTGAAGCCTGTAATGCTTATAAAGTTAAAAAGGTTGAATAGACGATTCTATAGGCATCTTAGATTTGGGAGTGTTTTTCTTAAAGCTTAAAAAGAAAGTTCTCTTGCCATAAAATGTGAAGTACTCGGGTGGAATTCAATTATAGAAATTTTATAACTGTTATAATTTTTACTTCATAGCGTTTAATAACCCGTAGATTACATTACATCTTGATACATGAGTCCGACGTACGTCGATTTCACCATGTCTTCTATAAACCAGCGAAGACGTAATACATAAAATGAACATTAGAAAAAACAATAATAGAAGATAAATCACGAATTTTCTATAAGATAATTCTAAAAATGTTCTCTCCGGTACAATCGAACAAGATATGTTCCGAAGTCTCTTCCTCATCAAGGTAAATAAGGCACTTGTCAGCCAGGAGAAAACGATTCCAGTAGGCCTGAGGTACAATGCGGCCTATTCTGGTTTTAGTAGAAAAAGTGGTAACTGCTCTAGGGATTCTTTTTAAAGTAATGGAGGGTATTAGGCTCACTCTGGAGTTGAAAATGATGGCGATTCATTCCAGTGTTGCTACATAAAGTACACAAAACTGATCGCGCCTCTCTCCTGACTCTATCCAGACAGCTAGAGAGGGTAGTTGACAAAGAAACTGGACCTATTGTGGTTGACAACTTAGATAACTTATCAACCATTTCATTACCATACACTTCGCAATGCGCAAGAACCCACTGCAAAGTGATGTCTATCTTCTAATTTGACAAGAAGCTGCCTGATTTCCTCAATTCTAACAAAGTCGATGCCTCGTCTATGCTGGCAAAGACAGTGAATGGCAGCCATGGAGTCTGCCAGACTACAAATAAAACGATCCTTCAAGGAGAGAGAAAGCATTAATTGCCAAGGTTCTGCATTAAGGCTTGAACATGGAGCTGCCGGAATACAAGAAACGCTTCGTTTAATTCTTCTATAAAACTGCTTGCACCAGCAATGAATTTGTCTAGATCTATCGATCCATCAGTATAAATCTTAACCCGCCTGGTGGTTGTCTTGACGAGGTATCTAGTCACTATCAAGTATCAAAACTATTAGCAGATCTTGATGGACGAGATATCTCGTTATTAGAAGAAAACTGACCAGATCTTGATCTAGCCATCAACAATAGATCGGCAGTATATGTGTGACGATATATCTCGTCATTAGAAAAATTGTTCAGATCATGGACGAGATATCTCGTCAAAACCATTTGGAGGGTTAAAATGGTCGTTATAAACTGTATGTAAAAGATTAAGAGTGTCAAGGGATTTTTAATATACGGATATTTTTAACACACACATATATATATGTATATATATGTATACATATGTATATATATATACATATATATGTATATATATACATATGTGTGTGTTTTAAAAATACCTGTATATTAAAAATAACACATTTTGAATAGAAATAATATTTGAGGAAACTAGACGATTAATGATGTCAAGGGAGAATTCGAAATAAATGAAAACATACTGACACCATTATCAAATAAATGGCTGAAAAAGAATGAGCAAGTTTAGAAAAATAATAACACAAATTCTCTTTCTATGCCACAAATAATATATCATTGAAAAGTTACAGGAAGGAAGTTTACGAAAGGGAAGAATAAACTCGTTGTTTTCACGAAGAAATAGAAAACATCCAATAACGAGCTTGATGCAATAAAACTGAGTTGTTTCTTCCATACGAACTGATTCTGAGGTTAGATTGAACTAGATTGATGTTGTTAAACTCGATATTGGCAATTACTGTACTAGCCATCTTTTTTACCAAGACATATTTCAAGCACTTGATCCTCGAGGGGCCATTAAGTTAATTTGTTCGTTCATCGCGAGGACAACACATTTCCTATCAAGCAAAGAAACGAAAGATTTCGTTTTATTGGTAAAGCAAAACGTCTTTATTTCGAAACTATTTATATTTTGGAAAAAAAAAAAAAAAAAACCCAAACTACTGGTGTCCTCTACAGCTTATTCGGATATCTGGAAGTAGAGAATTTTCAAAAATTTTCTAAGCAGATCAAGAGATTTCTGAAATATTAAAATTAGGTTAATTTGTTTCAGAGGATAATTAGATAAATTTATGTACAGGTGTTTTTTATGTAAGGGCACCATGTTTGGAATAACATAAAAATAAAAGATTTATTATTAACTTTTTGTTTTGTACTCAATTAATGGCAGTTTATGGAGTACGACATCGGTCAAACGACCGACTCTGGTCTCGCCGCAAATACGTGCTCTTTAGATCACGTGATTTGTTCAATTTCTTCACGCTTCATTTCGATATGAGTGGACATTAAACGAAAAAGCTGTTGTTGGCTCTTTTTCCATACGAACTGATTTTGAGGTTAGATTGAACTAGATTGTTGTTAGACTCGAAAACGTTAGAAAATCCAAGGTTAACTCACGACCTCTTCATCCTCGTACAACTATTTGGTGAGCAATTTGGAGTGGAGGCATTATTGAACCCCTTTTTCGAGGATGCTAATAAAAATGCGGTTGCTGACAAGTGTGAACGATATTATGCGATGCTGCAAAATTTCTTTCCGTATGAAATTGATCAACAAAGATTTGCAGCACATCTGATTTCGAGAAGATGAGGAACATGTCATACAGCTCGTGCAAACATACGGACGCATTTCATTACTGAATGACGTCAAAATCTGTTCGTGTCAATTGGCCTCCTCGTTTCCTTGGTTTGATAGCGGCGACCTTTTTTTCCCCTGGAGGGCTACTTAAAGGAGTAAGTCTATGCTAACAAGCCGGCAACGAACGATTCAACAACTTGGGCAAAACATTCACGAAGAAATGGAACCACCCCGGAAATGAGCTCAAACGTAATGGAAAATGTATTCGAATTACCTCACCTAAAATATTTTCAAGCAACTGTTAAACAAAAATAATTAAAAACAGTTAAGAGGAATGTAAAATTTGTTTTATATTTGGTTGAAACTTGATAGTAAAATTACATTCGTAAAATCGGGCATATCCGTAAAACGAGTTTCAAACTGCGTCGAGAGTTTTCTTCACTGAGTATCGCTAACAAAAGGCTGTCACATCAGAAATATGATCCACTCTGGCAAAAATAAATCCCAACCTCACCTTAAATATTCGTAAGAAACTTAGAAAAAGGTTTTCAAAAAACAGTTAAAAGGGACAGAAAATTTGTTTTACACTTGGTTGGAACAAGACAGTCGTAAAATCCTGCGGATTCATAAAACAGGAGTTTCAAAACGGCGTCGACAGTATTTCTAAACAGAGTATCGCCAACAAAATGCTGTCACATTAGAAATATGAAACACTCTGTAAAAACAAATATCAGATTCTCCTAAAATATTAGCAAACTACTGTTAAACAAAAAGCATTAAAAACAGTTAAAAGGAATATAAAATTTGTTTATATTTGGTTGGAACTTGATAGTAAAATTTGTAAGATTCGTAAAATCGGGCTAATTCGTAAAACAGGAGTTTCAAAACGGTGTCGACAGTATTTACAGAGTATCGCCAACAAAATGCCGTCACATTAGAAATATGATCCACTCTGCAAAAACAAATCCCAGTCTCACCTTAAATTATTCGTAAGAAACTGTTAAACAAAAGTATTCGAAAAACAGTTAAAACGGAATAGAAAATTAATTTGTTTTATATTTGGTTAGAATTCAACAGTGTAAAATACGACGGATTCATAACACAAGAGTTTCAAAGTGGCATCGACATATTTCTAAACAGAGTATTGCCCAACAAAATGCCGTCATATCAGAAAAATGATCGACTGGCAAAAATAACTCCCAGCCTCACCTAAAATATTCGCAGGCAAATGTTAAACAAAAATCCTTCAAAAACAGTTAAAATGGAATATAAAATTCGTTTTATATTTAGTTGGAATTTGACAATCGTAAAATCCTGCGAATTCACAAACACAAGAGTTTCAAAACAGCGTCAACAGTTTTTCTAATCAGAGTATATCGCCAACAAAATGCCGTCACTGCAGAAATATCATCCACTCTGTAAAAACAAATTTCAACAGCACCCCTAAAATATTCACAAGCAACTGTTAAACAAAAAGCTTTAAAAACAGTTAAAAGGGAACAGAAAATTTGTTTTATACTTGGTTGGAGCTGGACAGTCGTAAAACCCCGCGGATTCATAAAACAAGAGTTTCAAAACAGAATATCGCCAACAAAATGCCGTCACATCAGTTATATGACCACTCTGCAAAAACAAATCCCAGTCTCACCCAAAAAATCTCAAGCAACTGTTCAACAAAAAGCAGTTAAAAGGGAATATAATTTTTTAAATTTTTGGTTGGAAGTAGACAGTCGTAAAATCCTGTGAATTCATAAAACAAGGATTTCAAAACAGTGTAACGCCAACAAAATGCCGTTACATCAGAAACATGATCTACTCTGAAAAAACAAATTTCAGTCTCACCTAAAATATTCGTAAGCAAATGTTAAAAAGTATTAAAAAACAGTTAAAAGGGAATATAAAATTTGTTTTATACTTGGTTGGAACTAGACAGTCGTAAAATCCTGCGGATTCATAAAACAAGAGCTTTAAAACAGAGTAACGAAAACAAAATGCCGTCACATCAGAAACATGATCCACTCTGCAAAAACAAATCCCAGCCTCACTCCAAAAAAAATCGCAAATAACTGTTAAACATTGATTACCACACACTTCCCTTATCTATCGAAAACATATTTTTCACCCTTCTTTTTCGGAAGGTATATTTACGAAATTGCGGATATATGGGAAAACGATAACGGCGAAGGCGGAAGGACGAAACCCCCAAAAACATCAAATTGAGAGAAACGGAACGGTGAAAGGAACCAAAATCGACGATCCAAATTATGATGCGGGGAGCCGAAAAACTTGCATGCCGGATACTATTGAGCTCTTACAGAAATCATTAGCGCAGCAATAATGCAGGAAAATTGGACATTAATGACTTTCAAGCGAAAAGAGATTTCGGCTACGGGACTTTCGATTGAAAAATCATTTCCTCCTCCAGGTTGTTAGCATTGCGTAGGGAGGAATGAGCACGGGAACAGTTTGTCACTCGTAATGGGTTGGAGGGAGAAAAAACTAATAGAATTCTACCACGTTTGTGCAAATAATTTAATTCGATCTTTTGAGTGGTATCAGAGTGAAGAAATCGCTCTACCGGGATGAAAATTTGCTATCGAATTTGTTTCCCCTTGTATCAAAGTTTTCACAATAGAGCTGAGCATGCTCAATAGGAAGAACGGCTTAGAATTGATATAAACAGGGGCAGGTTGGGGTAGGTATTTTAATTAATGTCACACTGGAGCAACACACGGGCTGTTGCCAACGGTCCGGGCTATTGCCAACAGCCCCCTTTGTACACAACGGTCTTCGGTAGGATTTGAACTCGCAATCCTCCGGTTGCTAATCCTTTACTCCTCCTACTGGGCTACCGCGGCCAGGCAAATTGGGAGCATTGTAATTACCAGGTTTTCAATGTACACAAATAAGACGGTCTGTGAATATTTTGTTGAATGTGGTTTTGAACGGTCTTTTAATATAAATTATGTGCTGGACCATGATATACAGTTACCTTAAAGTGTAGTTTATCTCCTTTTTTGTGACGGTTGGCGTTTGATCTAATTGTCGTTATCAATCAATTATAATACATAAATTCAGAATTCATTTTTAGAATTGTACTGGCGAACTGCTGAAATCGTATTTGAAAACCAAGTCAATTGATGTCAGGTTCGGAGTGAGGGGGTTTGCAGTGTAGATAAACCAGACTATCTCAAAATTTTGTAGTCTGGCTCCGCAATGGTAGGTAGGTAGGTAATTAGGGTTTTATGGCGCAAGGTCCAAAAGCGGGCAAGCTGCGCCAAACGCAAGAAAAAAAGAAATAAAATCAATGTAAATATGAAAACATGGTAATAAAAGGTAGAAGTAAGTCTTGCGCAAGAAATTTACGTATCACAAAATTTATTTCATGATTTTTTGAAATGAGGTTATGGATAATACAAAAAATAAAGTATTCTTGGAAAGAAATAAAGTAGAAATTATTGACTCAAACAGTATGATGGAATTATATGATTAAAAACATGCTGATCAGCAACATGGCATACAATATAAAAAATATGGAAATAATGCATGAGATAAATATCGTGATGGATAAAAGCACTATATGAAATTTAAAATCCAATAGTACTTTAAAAAGGGAAAAGATTTGGATGAGGATTTTCCTCAATAGATCTTGCAAATTGAATATTTATCTTTCAAAAAATTTCAAACGATGATGATTAAAAATAGGACAGTGAATTAAAATATGTTTGACAGTAAAATCTGATGAGCGTGCATGACAAAAAGGTGGACTCTAGCCCAACAAAAGATGACGATGAGTGAATCGTGTGTGCCCAATGCGAAGGCGAGTCAGTTTGACATCAGTCCCTCGCATTGGAGTAGATGGCCACAAATAAATATATGATTTGATGGAACGTAATTTATTGCTGACTTGCAGATTCCACGACTCCTTGATATCAGGGCTCCCGCAGTGTAGTCATGTGATTTGAACGTGCCTTTTTGTTTAATTAGGGTACTGGGTGAATCTATGGATTCCTTTAACCAATAGGTCTGGTTATTTAGTCATTAAGTGGGCTGTGGGATAAAACACACTACTTTGAAATCTGTTGACATACAGAGGGGCAAGTATGAATTTTTAAAATTGCTTTTTAACACCGAAGATATTTCGTCGACTTCCTCCACGAATACTTTTGTCCTCAAGAAATGGGTTCTACATTTAAAGGATTCTACGCTAAGGAAAGGACCAATAGTATGTTTGCAAAGGATTATTTTCTAATTAAAGGGACAATGGAATCTTTCCAAAGGTTTTTATTATAAAGAAAGGTGTGTGCAATATAATATTTCCAAAGTTGAAAGAATACATAAATTCTTTCAATCTCCTCCACAAATTACATTCCCGAAAACCGAAAGAACTTGACAATCTTTCGAAGAGAATTGAATTTGAATTTTTTGTCCTCAAGAAATGGGTTCCACACTCAAGGATTCTTCTCTAAGAAAAGGCCAATAGTATCTTTCCAGAGGATTTTTTTCTAATTAAAGCATTAATATAATCTTTCTAAAGGATTCTGTTCTGAGGAAATGATCAATATATTTCCAAAGTTGAAAGAATACAGTGTTATATCGAAAAACGAAGGAGCTTGACAATCTTTTGAAGAGAATTGAATTTGAATTTTTGTCCTCAAGAAATGGGTCCCACACTCAATGATTCTACTCTAAGAAAAGGCCAATAGTATCTTTCCAGAGGATTTTTTTCTAATTAAAGCATTAATATAATCTTTCTAAAGGATTCTGTTCTGAGGAAATGATCAATATATTTCCAAAGTTGAAAAAATCCATGGATTTTTTCAACCTTCCCTCCACGAATACATTCCCGAAAACCGAAGGAACTTGACAATCTTTTGAAGAGGATTGTATTTTGAATTTTTTGTCCTCAAGAAATGGGTTCCACGCTCAAGAAACCAGTGCACGTTTCTTGGATCCTTTCCTCATTTTTTCCGGGATCGTGGACTGAATCCGGAAAGAGATTCATCCAATAGAATCACACTCGTGTCGTACGAAACTCGGAATGTGACTGGAAACAGTCAAAGCATGTCGCCAATCAACCGTCAGTCCAAAAGAGAAAATTCTTCACGAAAAGATCGATCATTTTTGAAAACCTTTAAGTGTGCGCGTGTATGTATGTGAGTGTAGCCTCTCTTCAGTCCCCTTTCTGGATCAGACAGAAATAAGAATAATGACACAAAAAAATTACAGTTTTTAAGCTTCCATTTCTTGGGGATTAGCGCCATCTTGACTGTAGGGGGAATCTTTCGATAGTCCATTCAATAATCGCTGTCAAGTGCATGCCCGGGTCTAGGAGTAGCTTTTCTCTACATCCTCATCTACCCTACGTTCGGGGTAGATTTATGGACCTCTACATTTTCGGGAACTAAGGAGAGAATTGTTAAATCTGTGAAAGCGGGACGTGAGTAAATTTTCTACATCAGCTTTTTCAGTCACTGGAAAAAAACGGATTTCGCACATGTTTTACAGGTTCTTGTTTTAAGCAGGTTGGACTTTGCTTTCTTCCCCAGCTATTCAATTTATATGGACGAGTGTCAATGGTTATGTGCTTAGAATTTATTTGATTGAGATGTGCACTGCAAATTTGTGGGAATTATTTAGCGAATTGATAAATTTTGACGACGTTTGAGTAAATTTTCTATATCAGCTTTTTCAGTCACTGGATAAAAAACAGATTTCGGACGTGTTTTTCAGGTCCTTTTTTAAGCCAGGTGCCTGCTTAAAACGAAGTTTGTACTTAGTCATATTTCGGGGATATGTTTTTCAGGTCCTTCTTTTAGCCAGATACTCTTTTCTGCAACTCGTTTCAAGCAGGTGCTTTTCTGCTTAAAACGAGGATTGAATTTTACGTTTTCCCCCAGCTATTCAATTTATATGGACGAGTGTGGTATGATTATATGCTTAGAATGTCTTTCATTGAGATGTGCATTGTAAATTTTCGGGAGCTATTTAGAGAATTCATAAATTTTGACGACGATTGAGTAAATGTTCTATATCTGTTTTTTCAGTCACTAGATGAACAGATTTTGGATAAATGTTTTCCAGGTCCCTGTTTTAAGTAGATGCTTTTCCGCTTAAAACGAGGATTTTACATTTCGGGCATATGTTTCTCAAGTCCCTATTTTAAGCAGGCGCTTTTCTGCAACCCGTTTTAAGCAGGTGCTTTCTGCTTAAAACGTGAAAGACGACGGTTGAGAAAATTTTCTGTGTTAGCATTTTCAGTTATTGGATGAAAACAGATTTCGGGCAACCATTTTTCTAGTCCTTGTTTTAAGATGGATCTTTTCTTCTTAAACGAGGATTGGACTCAGTCAGATTTCGGGCATATGTTTTTCAGGTCCTTGTTTTAAGCAGGTGCTTTTTTCCCTGAAAGCGATGATTGTGCTTTGTGCTTTTTCTCCAGCTATATCTTCTGGAGATAGTATAGATAACTTTTATATAGACAAGTGTCTTGTGGTTACATGCTCAGAATTTCTTTCCTTGAGATGTGCATCCATCGTGCATTTTAGGGAGTTAAATAACTCCCTAATTTAATCAATTTTAGAAAACATTTTCTATATCAACTTTTCAAATTATTTGATAAAAAAAAAGAGATTTCGGGCATACGTTTTCCAGGCCCTTGTGCAGGTACTTTTCTGCTTAAAGTGAAGAGTGGACTTTTTGTGCTTTCTCTCGAACTATTCAACTCACACATGGACAAATATCATGGGGTTACATGCTTAGAATCTCTTCCATTGAGATATGCACCCTGCATTTTCGTGAGCTGTTTATACAATTGTTAAAATTTGTGAATGGACGTGTTAGAAGAAAATTTTCTAAATCAGTTTTTCAGCCACTGAATTAAAAAAAAGAGATTTCGGGCATACATTTTTCGGATCGTCGTTGTTTTAAGCAACTGCTTTTCAGCATAATACGAGGATTCAAAATTTTGTGTTTTTTTTTGCAGCTGTTTAATTTATGTGGACGAGTGCCACATGTGAACATGCGCTTAGAATTCTTCCCTTGACAAGTGCACCTGAGGGACTTTTCCGATCTAAGGAGAGAATTGTTAAAATATGTGAAACAACGACGTTAAAATGTTTTCAACATGAGTTTTTTCGTCACTGGATAAAAAGGAGATTTCATTCATACTTTTATTTGGAACCTGGTTTTCAGCCGATGTTTTCTTTGATGTTTTGCAGTCCCTTGTTTAAAGCAGGTGCCTTTCCGCTTTTTAACATAAAAACATTTCGGTATGGGCTCAATCTCCTTGGCCTTTCCCTCAATTTGACCCTGGTAACATCAATGTTTTTTGTCCCTAAACTTAAGCATATTATTAAAAACATCATAAAATGACTACCGTTCCGAGTTAAGTTTCCGAACTAAAAAAGTGTTTGATTTACCTTAGAAATAAGAGTTGTTTTAATCGAGCGTATTTCTTCAATTTTTCGTATTTTTTAGAGCGACAAATGCATCACTTTTATTTCCAAGTCAAAGGCATTAAATTTCGCAGGGGGCGAGAATCTTGAGAGCCCCATGGTTTTCGTGATTAATGAAGGAACTTAAAAGAAAATTATTTTTACTCCCAAATGTTCCGCACAGGCTTTTCCTTCATTTAAAGACTGATCGTTATTTATTTCCCTCTTTCAAATGCTCAATTAATCTCTGCTTCATCCCATTCGAGTAACAATGGCTACCACCTGCTGTTGGCAGTCATTGAATTCGGATTTGGGCCACAGGATAACATGCATTGATGGCTACTTTTTATCTTGTTTTTATCATGAGATCTTAGCGGAGTGGTTTACACCTACATCAGTCCATAGAGCCTAACCTGCTAATGACAACAAAAGACCCAGCCATCAATCAAGTAATAAAAGTTAAGAAAATTTTAAGTAGTTTGTAGGCTTTTTGGATGAAGCCATAAAACGATTTAATGGGAATGAAATAAATAAAAACTTCGACACAAATTTAATCTTTTTAAGATTAATTGTTTAATGCCAAATTAGAAAATACATTAATACTACTGCTGATTCAATTCATCTTGAGGATGTTAGTATTTCTTAACATGAAGTGGAAAATAAATATTAGAAAAATTATTGACGTATTCCATATTCTAATTCCGTAGTCTTTAGTATAGTCCGTATAGTCTTTAGCACCCTGGTATAAGTCAATCAGGCAAAAAACGCTAGAGAGAGAAATAGAGGGAGATAGAGAGCGATAAAGAAAGATATATATATATATATATATAGAGAGAGAGAGAGAGAGAGAGAGAAGTAAAGAGAGATAAAGAAATAGAGGGAGATAGGGATAAAGAAAGATAGAGATAGATAGCTAAAGATAGAGGGATGGAGAGATAGAGGGAGATAAAGATAGAGATAGAGAGGTAGAGGGAGATAAAGATGGAGAAAGAGAGAGAGAGACATATAGAGTGGTAAAGAGAGAGATAGAGATAGAGTGGTCCTTCCACAGCTTCGTTACATTTGTCGTTATTAAAGTGTTTTTGTCACAAGTGTTGTTTCATTTAGAAGACTAAGCTATGGACCAACACCGGGCTTACAGATCCTTACTACCCGTGTATTTAAATACACGGATGCACGTGTATTCAAAAACATGGGTTTATGGGTATTTACGAAACTCTTGCTGACGTTATCTAGTTTAACTCTGTGAACAGCAGTAGCCATTTACATATCTCCTTCAAACTCTTAACGAAATAAAAATGCTTAAATATTTTCAATTTACTTCCAATGAACGTTATTTCTTCCAGTGCTAAAATTGCAAACAATACGCATTCAGCTGTTTAAAATGTTATAAATTGCAATACGCGCGAAAATTTTAAAAGTTCAGCGATGTAATGAAATAAGTCCAATGTAAATGAAGGGCTCCTGGCATCCCATAATGATAACTCAGAAAAATTTCGAATGAAAACAAATACAAAAATATTCAAAAGGATCAAAATAATTTCTGATTGTTTGAATGAGTGAGTCATACTTTAAAGTTTAAGACAACATGACCTCTTAAATAGTGGATTAATCATTATAATTTAGGAATTTCTTAAAACTAGAAAATTGCTCCTAAAAAAAACTGAAAAGTGGCTTATCATTACCTTGCTCAAAGCCCTTCAATTACATTAAGTTCAATTCAACACTTCGGAAACTGGTTTTGAAGAGAAACTGTGTAATCATGTAGCAAAACTTGTAAATATCCGTGTATTAATCCTCCAAGTAGTTTCGACGAGATATCTCGTTCATCAAGATCTGACCAATTTTGCTAATGGCGAGATATCTCGTCATGCATATACTGCCTTTCTTTTGATGATGACTATATCAAGATCTGATCAGTTTTCTTATGACAAGATATCTCGTCCATAAAGATCTGCTAATGGTTTTGATAATGACTAGATACCTCGTCAAGACAACCACCAGGATAGTTAAGATTCATACTGGTGGGTCTTTAGACCTAGACTAATTCATTGCTGGTGCAAGCTATTTTATAAAGGAATTAAAAGTGGTTCTTCGATATTGCCAATTTTTTATGACGAGATCGAGATCGGATCAGTTTTCTTCTAATGACGAGATATCTCGTCTATCAAGATCTCTGATCAATTTTTTCTAATCATGAGACACCTTGTCGAGATAACCACCAGGAGGGTTAGGATCGCTGTCTTGAAGTGAAAAATACGTGTACACGAATGGTAAACACCAGTGTTGGGCAAAGTTTAATTTCAACAATGATTGAAGACTAATGACTGAAAAATTGATCATGACTTATGAGTAACGATTGATTAGTTTTAGTTCTTCCACGTTTACTAATGATTGATTTAGTTTTAGTTTTAATAAAGCAATCATAACTAAAAATTATAATTGAAACTGTCTCCATTGAACATTCTGAATTCAGTAAAATTAGTATGTGCCTGTGTGGAGTTTTGAAACAAAATACCAACCAACTCACATGTTGAAGAAAACTACAATAGACTTTTACACTACTAAGACTCCAATACAAATTTCTTTAAGATACTGAAAAGAGGATAACATGATGAAATTACTATTTATTAATTTATATTTAACGGAATAACAAAGCTGACAACAAAAATCAAATTACAAAAAAGAATTAAATTAAAGATCATAAAAATACGTTGTTTAAATTAACTTGTTTCATCGTAATGAAATTCTTGAATGGATTGACGATCGATTCGAGAAAATCATGCAAATTGAAAGAAAAATATCAATTAAGTAATTATGGTTGTCTCCACTACAGAAATTTAGTAACGTATTCATGACTAAAACTAATGATTGAATGATTTATGACTAATTTAATTCGATATGATTATCACTAATTTTTCAATCTGAATAACTTTTGTCATGATTGAAATTTCAGTTAAATAATCAATAGATTGAAAAAATTAGTTTATTACGCTCAACACTGATAAATACCCATGTATTCACACGTGATTCAAATTCTCTACTTCCTGTGACACGCGTACCTTTAGTTCACGATCAAGAACGTGATTTCCAATTTTTATAGGTGTGGTTAACCCTCTGGGGGTTCACATTCATAATTTCACCTTAAAACCTGCAGTCTTCCCTGCATAACCAATATTGGGGGACTGGGTAGCCCGGTGGAAGAGTAAAGGATTAGCAACCGGTGGGTTCCTAGTTCGAATCCAACCAAAGACCGTCGTGTACATGGGGGCTGGTGCAGGTTAAATCTGTCGTGGCCTCAAACGACCTCCCATCCTCGAGAGTGGGGTGCCAGGTGTGACCTCGTCAAGTGACCGTGGTTCAAAATTACGTGGCATTGTCCTAGGATCTTTCTCTTCGGGTTTGATCCCGGACCGTCGCCAATAGCCCGTTCTGTTGCTTCAGTGTGACGTTAATTAAATACCTACCATCCAACCAATTTTGGCCTTCTTGATCAATATAATATTTCCAAAGGATTCCGCTCTACAGAATGGGCCAATAGAATCGTTCCAAAGAATTCTATTCCAAGGAAACGAGCAATAGAATATTTCCAAATGGCTCTATTCTAAGGAAATGTGCCATAGAATCTTCCAAGGGATTCTATTCTAAGGAAAAGACCAATGGAATTTTCCAAAGGATTAATTACATTCTACAGAATAGGTCAATAGAATCGTTATAAAGGATTCTATTCCAAGGAAAGGAGCAATAGAATAATTCCAAAGGGCTCTATTCTAAGGAAAGGCGACAGAATCTTTCCAAAGAATTCTTTTCTAAGGAAAGGACCAATGAAATATTTCCAAAGCATTATATTCTAAAGGATGGACCGATAGAATCGTTCCAAAAAGTTCTGTTCCAAGGTAAGGACCAAATGAATCGTTCTAAAGGTTGAAAGAATCCATGGATTCTTTAAAAAGATAGGGTTATTTAGCCACTAAATGTGTTATTGAGAAAAAGCAACACTACACCACTCGCAAATCTCTCTCTCGAGGGTTAAAATCAAAAGACACTAAGCGCGAAGCAACACTGATAAATACCCATTCCTTTTTTGCTAGAGTAAGAGTACCTCGTCTTTCTTTCCCCAACATAGATGTTTGCCTCTAATGGAATATAAATTGTTAGATAAGGCAGAGGTTCCCCACACCATAACCTGGTTTCCCTATCTAATCGGGATCCGCTCAATAAACGCGGCTCACAGTTTACAGTTAACCCTTTCCCTAACACCACAGGAGCCACGAAGAAGCAGAAAAGTCAATCGCCTATTGACGTTCCCCAAAGTCGACATCAGCAGTTTCGGCTTCCTTCCTAATGGATTCTTCATCCGCGATTCCGACGCAGTCGATAGCAGCGGAGGTTGTAAATAGAATTTTCAAGACTATTTAGCTGCCGTGGGGTCTCCCTACGACTCGTTTTAGAGTACTTGGCTGCAGAGTAGAATGACTTTGCTTATCTCTAATTTAAGGGATGTTGTAGCTTCTTATTTGATTTAGAAATGTGGAATACTTGGTTGCTGTGTTAAAGCAATTTTATTAAAGAAAGAATAAACTCACTGTTGTGTGGTCACCGGTTCATTTTTCTATAAGTGGACTGTAACAATTCTTTTGAAGATGAAAACAGATACTATGAGGCAATTAATCTGAATAACCACAAGTTTACTAATATGTACATATATACAGTCTTATATCCATAATAACTGGCGCCATTGCCAGGATTAGTGAACCATATCACTGGTGACTGCAATACGAGTCAATTCCAAAGAGCGATTGCCTGAGGACAGGCGGTTACACAGCGAGGATGCCGTAGTACGCCAAATGGCGACTTTTTGAAGGATGCCAAGGGTTGAGCCACAACATACCGGCCCCCGTTGACATGTTTCAACATTCAACTATATGAATATTACATAATAAATGACAATAGTACATAACATGAAGTAAGCAGGTTCATACAATTAGAAATTACTTGTCACATGGACACTATTATAACTACAAATATAACAATACTGCAAATACTACAATTTTAACAAATAGAATTAATTACATAGGATAATGAAGTTAAGTAGTCTGTATTATAATTGTGATATACTAATAAGTTCCAATATATACATATCATTCATTATCTTCGATGGGAAGAATACAGATTTTGGAAATTCCTCTTCTAACAACACCTGTGGCGGTTTTAACATCTACTACTCTAACCTTATTATCAGAACCAGATATTAAGTTAATAACTCTGCCCAAAATCCATTTAGAAGGGGGTAAATTTTCGTCTTTAAGGACAACCATGCAACCTTCTTTAAGATTTTTCTTTTCAAAGAACCATTTATTACGCTGCTGGAGATGATTCAAGTAGTCGCGTTGCCACTTCTTCCATATGATTTGCGTCATTCTGGTGATTTTTTGCCAACTAGATAGTTTATTTTCGCTTATTGCGGTTATATCAGGTTCAAGTAGTGAAGTAATTGGGCGGCCAATTAGGAAATGAGCTGGAGTCAGGACCTCGAGGTCATTTGGATCCGACGATAAAGGTACCAAAGGTCGCGAATTGAGAACTCCCTCAATTTGTGTAATTATCGTTAAAAATTCTTCTAATGTTACTAAGGAATTACTTAAGGTTCTCTTAAGATGGTACTTAAACGCCTTCACCCCGGCTTCCCATAGTCCACCAAAATTAGGCGACCGAGGAGGAATGAATTTCCAATTAATGGCCTCAGATGATAAGTAATTAACCAAGGCGTCATCTGGTTTACTTACAAGAGCATGTAATCTTTTCAACTCATTGTTGGCTCCAACAAATGTAGAACCATTATCGGTTATAATAATTGAACTCTTTCCTCTGCGGGCAAAGAATCTTTTAAGGGTGGCAATAAAGGATTCGGACTTTAGATCCGTTACGATTTCTAAGTGGGTTGCTTTAGTGACAAAACACACAAATAAAGATACATAAATTTTACTATAATTTCCTTTCCTTTGGTTTTTATATCTAATTAAGAAGGGTCCACAAAAATCGATACCACACTTTTGAAAAGGATGACTAGGATTGATTCTGTCTGCGGGTAGAATTCCCATAATTTGGTTGGATTCTACGGGTTTAGTTTTAAAACACACGACACATTTATGAACTATTTTACGGGCAAGCGATCTTCCATTAATAACCCAGTACCTCTGCCTGACGTGATGCAAAAGTGCCTGTGGCCCAACATGGAAGAACTTGTTATGGAAGTGCTCAAAAATGAGTTCACTTAATCGATGCTTATGTGGCAATACTATGGGATGTTTGCTTTCATAGGACAAACTGGAATTTTGCAATCGACCTCCAACCCTAATAATTCCATCAGAATCCAAAAAAGGGTTAAAATATTTCAATTTGCTATTACCTGAAATGGTCATCTGGTTTTGAAGATTTTTTATTTCTTCCGCGAAATATCTATACTGTACCTGTTTGATAAGGTAAGTCTCGGCTTTTTTCAGTTCTAACGTCGATAAAGGTCCCAATTCTCTCTTGGATGAGTTTCTACAATTTGCAATAAATCTAAAAATAAAACTACAAATTCGAATTAATTTAAAGAAATTATTAGTCAAGGCCAAAATGTCATTAAAAAAGTCACTGGGAAATAAGTCTATAGTTAAGCTTGAAATTCCACAAATGTTCATAGTCTCTTTGAATTTGTCATTAACAGGATCGAGTTTCATCTCTTTCGAGATAAGTTCATGATCCTCTGGAGATACAGGAGCGTCTTCAAGTTTGGGAAAACCCATTTCTTGAGTAAGAAAGTCTGGTCCACACTTGATTTTCAGCTAGCTCTATTGCATCTACACCTCGAGATATTAAATCAGCGGGATTGCTGTTCGACGAGACGTGGTTCCAATGAAAGTTCTGGGTCATTTCTTGGATCTTAACCACACGGTTTCCAACAAAAGTTTTTAACTGCCATGGCGGAGTGTGGATCCAAGCTAAGGCTATGGTTGAGTCTGTATACAGGTAGACATCGTGTATGACTAGTTTCAATGCCTTCAAAATTTTTACAACTAACTTGGATAGCAGGAGGCAAGCAGATAGTTCCAGTCTAGGAATGGTAACTGTTTTTAAAGGTGCTACTTGCGACTTGCTACTAATCAAATGGCATGAAATTTCCGAGTGATGGAAAGACTGGATGTATACAGCAGCTCCAAACGCCACTGAGGACGCGTCAGCAAATCCATGCAAAACTACTTGTTGCGCATTCGGAGCTAACATGTAACGATTGACATTAAAATTTTCCAAAGATTTTAAGGATTTTGTGAACTGAAACCAGGACTGAGCAAGAAAATCAGGAACAGTATCATTCCAGTCCAACTTTAGTTTCCAGAGCTCCTGCATAAAGATTTTAGCTTTCGTGATGACAGGCCCGATAAGACCCAGTGGATCAAAGATTCGTGCTATATCGGATAAAATGGACCTTTTCGTCAGTTTTTCGTGTAGGTTGATTTTTACCTTGAACGTAAAAGCATCTAAGCTAGGGTTCCATGTAACTCCTAAAGCTTTAGTCTCATTTTCAGTAAATGAATAACCTTCTAACTTTTCTTCATTAACATTGTTCAGTAATGTAGAATGATTTGCCTTCCATTTATGTAAGTGCATTCCAGCAGATTCCAGAAGTTTAACAAGCTGACATTGGAGCTCCTTAACACCGTCCAAACTTTCTTCCCCACTAATAACATCATCCATATAACAATCATTCAAAAGAACTTCAGACGCAGCAGGAAATTTTTCTGCCTCTTCCAAAGCGAGCTGTTTTAAAGTTCGGATGGCCAAAAACGGAGCACAGGATGTTCCGTACGTGACTGTATTTAACTCATAAACCTCTACTGGTGACTTAGCATCTGATTTCCATACGATTCTTAATAGCTTTCGTTGCTCCTCATTTATAACTATTTGGCGATACATTTTCTCTATATCGGCGAGAAATACGAACCTATGTTTTCTAAAACGAATCATGATTTCGTATAAATCTTCGTTTACGAGTCCTTTCAAAAGAATGTCATTTAATGATTTTCCGTTTGTTGTAGGACTTGAAGCGTTAAAAACAACACTGAGTTTTGTCGTAGAATTTTCCGGGCGATATACCCCATGGTGTGGTAGGTAATAACAACGTGACTCATCTATATCTTCAGTAACCTTCCTCATGTGATTGAGACTCTCGTACTCTTTCATAAAAGAACAGTAAAGTTCTCGCATTAAAGGAGTTTTTTCTAAACGATTCCACAATTGGTGTAGTCTTTTTTCTGCAATAGCCTTCGAATCTCCAAGGGTACTAGCGTCTTCCTTTAGAGGCATAGTTACTACAAATCTTCCTGATTTATCTCGACGATACGTTGTTTTAAAGTGATTCTCGCATTGTTGTTCTTCGAAACTGACCAAGCGTGATTCATCTTCCACCCCTTCCATTTTCCAAAATTTTTGAATATTTTCTTCTAAAGCATCTGTTGGTTGGATAAACCCACAAAATATCTGATGTGAAACATCTTCTATTGTTCCCGAAACAATGTAGCCGAAAACTGTTTTTTGAAATATTAATTGTGAAATTTCATGCTTATGAGCCTCTAAAATTTTATAGAAAAGTTCTACTCCAATTAGAATATCTATTTTAGCTGGTTTCCCAAAGTCTGGATCCGCCAATTCTATATCCAACGGCAATTTTACGTTATCTATATTTATATTATGAGAAGGAATGCAATCCGTTATTTTAGGTGTTACTAAAAAGTCAATTGATCTGCAAAAAGAACCATCTTTATTTGAAATGTTCGTACGTACTTGGGATCTGATATTTGTAACATTCCCATTAATCCCAGAAACATAAACATTCAATTTATTTTTCTTTAATCCTAATACGTCTACCATCTCTTTAGTCATTAGATTGGCTTGTGAACCGCAATCAAGAAGCGAGCGGGCTGGAATTCTCATTCCATCCGTATTTTCTACATGAATAATGCATGTAGTTAAAAGTACTCTACTTTTATTTTTTCCAGATGAACACATTTTATTGCAAAGAGATTTCGAAACATTCGCTTCCCCCACCTCTTTCGCGGCACCGTTCATATCACTGGATGGCGGGCTACTTTCTTTTTTGTTTACTTGCGTAGCGCCACATGTCTGTTCAGGTTCGTTTGGAGCCGAACGCTTTCTGTGAAGTAAAGAGTTATGTCTTTGGAAACAAATATTACAAACTCCTTTCGAATGACACTGCGCAATTTTGTGTTTAGAACTAAGACAATTGAGGCACAGGTTGAATTTTTTTGCTGTTGAATATCTCTCGTATTCACTCAGTTTTAAGAACATATCACACTTGAAAATAGAATGATTTGCTTGACATAAAACACATTTATAATCTTTATAGCTATTTTTCACTAATAAAGTTTTCAACTTTTGATTTTTATCAATGTGCGAATATTTAGGTTTTACATTTACATTACACTGTAAATTTTCTAAAACCAAACAACGTTTTTGCAAAAAGTCAATGAATCCTTGCCATTTAGGTACTTCTGTGGTGGTAAGCGATAGTTCAAATTGTTTTTTCGTTTCTTTATCAAGTTTCTTAAGAACTATATTTATTAACATAACTTCTGAAAACTGATTAAGCTCCAGTCCTAAGCTTTTAAGAGCTCGAATGTGTTTTTGACAGCCGTCAACTATTGCTCTTAGACTTTTAGCTGCATCCTGAGCTGCAGTTTCTATTGTTAATATTTCATTCATATGGCAATTTACAATTAAACGTTTGTTTTGGAAACGATCTTCTAATGCTTTAAAAAGCGAAGTGTATGTGTCATCCATAGTAACAACGTCTAAAGCACTACCGCTAAGGGTAGACTTCAGATAATATAATTTTTGAGTATCACTCAAATTATCATTTGAATCAATTAAGTTTACGAATTGATCCTTAAATGTGTACCAATCTTGATAATGTCCTGAAAACTTTGGTAAAGGTACCTCAGGTAATTTCACATTCATCGAAGAACTATCTAATTTAGAGTCTTTTAATCTAGGATTTTCCATATTGACATTAAGTAATAGGAGTTTTCTAAGCCTTACCTCCATTTGCTCGGCTTCGTCTTCTAATTCTAGGAAGGTTTGCAGGTGCGTTTCCAATTCTGCTTCATCGACGACCTTTTCGATGAACTGCACTTTTAAATCATCCAATTTTCCTATAACTCTTCTTAGATTATCCAGCTTCATTTGAGATTGTAAGTCATCTTTTTCTTCGGTATTGTCCAAAAATGCTGCGATTTTTGCTAATTGTCCTTTATAAGCACTTCTTTGCCTATTGAGGCATACTATTTTTTTCTTATCCGTCATAGTTGCTCTATTTATCTATAACTAAAGCCAGTTCTGCGACAACCGAAACTAAAGTCTCCGGTGAGAAGGACCATATGTTGTGTGGTCACCGGTTCATTTTTCTATAAGTGGACTGTAACAATTCTTTTGAAGATGAAAACAGATACTATGAGGCAATTAATCTGAATAACCACAAGTTTACTAATATGTACATATATACAGTCTTATATCCATAATAACTGGCGCCATTGCCAGGATTAGTGAACCATATCACTGGTGACTGCAATACGAGTCAATTCCAAAGAGCGATTGCCTGAGGACAGGCGGTTACACAGCGAGGATGCCGTAGTACGCCAAATGGCGACTTTTTGAAGGATGCCAAGGGTTGAGCCACAACACTCACTATTTAGCTTAGATTGTCTACGAGTATCGGTTTGTATCTCCCTACGACTCGTTTTAGAGTACTTAGTAGTAGAGTAGACTGATTTGCTTGTCTCTAATTTAAAGGATTATTTTAAAAGATAAAGGATTAAAGGATTATTAGTTTCTGTTTCTTATTTGATTTAGAAAAGTGGAATTCTTGGTTCTAATGTTAAAATAGAGTGAGTATTAAGAAAATGAATTCTTAAGAATAAACTCA
This sequence comes from Meta bourneti, assembly GCA_933210815.1. Classification (NCBI taxonomy): domain Eukaryota; kingdom Metazoa; phylum Arthropoda; class Arachnida; order Araneae; family Tetragnathidae; genus Meta; species Meta bourneti. The sequence goes on from OW119934.1 coordinate 92,662,999, forward strand.
CTATTTATTTGCAGTAGATGGTCGACAACTATCGTTTTGTGTCTCTGACTCGTTTTAGAGTACTTAGCTGTAGAGTAGAATGACTGCTTATCTCTAATTTATGGAATGTTGTAGCTTCTGTTTCTTTTTTGATTTAGTAACGTGGAATTCTTGGTTGTTATGTAATACAGAGTTTATATTAAAGAAAGAATAAACTCACTATTCAGTTGCAGTATATGGTTTAAGAGTATTGGTTTGTGTCTCCCTACGACTTGTTTTAGAGTACTTAGCTGTAGAGTAGAATGACTGCTTATCTCCAATTTAGGGGATGTTGTAGTTCCTGTTTCTTATTTGATTTAGGAAGGTAGAATTCTTGTTTGTTATGTTAAAACAGAGTTTATATTATAAAAAAGAATAAACTCACTTTTTAGCTGCAGAAAATATGGTCTACGAGTATCGGTTTATGTCTCCCTACGACTCGTTTTAGAGTACTTAGCTGTAGAGTAGAATGACTTTGTTGATCTCTAATTTAGCGGATGTTATAGCTTCTGTTTCTTATTTGATATAGAAACATGGAGTTGGTTGTTATGTTAAAATATAGTTTATAATAAGGAAAAGATTATTAAGAACAACTCACTATTTAGCTGCAGTAGATGATCGACAACTATCGTTTTGTGTCTCCCTATGACTCGTTTTGAGTAAAAGGATTTTGCTTATCTCTAATTTCAGGGATGTTATAGCTTCTGTTTTTTGCTTGATTTAGAAACGTGGAATATGTGGTTATGTTAAAACAGAGTTTATATTGAAAAAAGAAATTCTTAAGACTTAATGCCATTAAAAGCTGTTTCTTTGCAGTAGATGCGCTTTCTGAGCTGGTGTATGCAGCAACTAAAACAAACTTCATCTTTGCATTCTCACTGTGTTCATTTGCTATTTTGTTTTACATTGCTATGATCGAGAAAGAAAGTAGAGTGCCTTGTTTACTCGAGTTGAACAACGTACTAAGTGCTTAATGTCACCCACGTTGAGTTAATTAATAGAACTTGATTAATTACTAAGAAGTCTACAACTAAAAGCTTCTGAATCTGAAAGTCATTAGAAGTACAATACCTCGTCAAAGAATGTTGACAGTTTAAAAACATAAGACCTTTATCATTTTGATTGTGTGTAGTTGCATTGCTTGATCACGTTGCTTTGTCAAACATTGTCAACATTTAAATTTAAGTGGCAAATCGCGCTACAGAGAAGTCCTTTCACCCACCAAGTGCAATAATCGGAGACGAGAGCTAACGTACCTATTATTGCATGGCTCATGCACTTTTTGACTTTTTGCGCTGATTTCTTTGTCGAAAGTTTAATTTTAGGAGGGACATCTTGGAGGGCTCTAGACGAACATGATGGTGAAGCTATTTCCTATAAGCATCTGCACAGAACAATAAGACGTAAGAGATAATGTTCTGAGTATTGCATTGCTCATACAAATTATTTGACTTTTGCTTTAATCACACTGCTTCTTTTATCGAACATTGTTGAAAGTTTAAATTTTGGAGACATTTTTCTACAAAAGAACATGACTGAAAAGCTACTTCGTGCCAGCATCTGCACAGCGCAATAATCAGACTCAATAAATAACAATCTGATTACGCATGTATTTTTTGACTTTTACTTCGATAGCGCTGCTTTTGGTGGAATGTTTAAATTTAGGAGAGAAATCATTCCACAAACATGACAGAAAAGCTATTCCATACCAGTATCTATACAGCACAATAATCAGACGCTAGAGATACCGCTCTGATTATTGCATAGCTCATGCTAATTTTTTTAACTTTGTTTTGATCGCGCTACTTTCTTCGTCGAAAGCTTAAAATTAGGTGGCACAATAGCGCTACAATCCAGCACAACTGTGAAGCCATTTCACGTTCCAAACCAGCACCCCGCAAAGCACAATAATCAGACGCAAGACAGCATTCTGATTATTGCGTCGCTCATACAAATGTTTTGATCACGCTACTTTCTTTGTCGACAGTCTAAATTTAAATGGCACAATAACGCTACAATCCAACACGACTGTGAAGCCATTTCATCTACCAATCCAGCACCCCGCAAAGTACAATAATCAGACGCAAGAGATACCACTCTGATTATTGCGTCGCTCATGCAAATGTTTTGACTTTTGTTTTGATCACGCCACTTTCTTTGTCGAAAGTTTAAATTCAGGTGGTACAATAACGCTGCAATCCATCATGACTGCGTGGCCATTTCGTCTACCAAACCAGCATCCAGCAAAACATGATAATCAGACTCAAAAGATAGAGCTCTGATTATCGCATCTCTGATGCAAATTTTTTGACTTATCTCCGAAATTCTCAGGAATGCGCTTATCGCACTTCAACAAACATTGAAAACGAAACTTTGACGGCTTGAGAGCTTGAGGGAGGGAGGTGAGGCTACGAAAGGGGGAGCCCCAAAATCAATAAATCCCATCACCCCTCTCTCCCTAATGGTACGGTCCTCCAGCCTCTCTCAATCCTGCTGCTCTTCATCTTCCGCCATTGCATAGCCGGATCGGCTACCGGACTCGCATCCTCCGAGATGGTCGAGGAAACCTTGCACAAGACTCCCGAATCCTGATCCTTCGAATACTGTAGCAGGTAGGTGGCTCTCCCGTTTCTTTTCCAGGAGCGTTCGATCGCGTTTCCGCTTCATATTTTCCTTTGCGACACTCCGGGGAAATTGACATGGCCCATTGCTTATTGCTTCTGGCATGATTCGCTCCTGAGATTGCACAGCAAGTATTTGGGAACGCTGTTAGAGGATTTTGGGTTTGGGCTTTGCCAAGACATTTGTCTGATGGTTTTTAGGGTTTGAATGTACACAGATTCCGACTTTGTTGTTGCGACTGATATTGTTGCTTGTGAAATTAGGTTTACGCGAGAATTGTACTTAGTGTTTGAACTAAAGTTCAGTTCATGAGCAGGTTAATTTAAAATTATTTTCTTATCATAAAGGGTAATCTTGAGTATGAAGAAAATATACGTAATATATACTACAACTTCTTTATTTACTAGATTTTGCTGATAGTTTAGATCATGCAGCAAGCTTTTATGAAGAACTATTAGAGTGATTTTAAGTTGCGTCTAGGCTTTGCCAAGACAGTTGTCTAATGGTTTTTAGGGATAAAATGTATTCCGATTCCGACTTTGTTGTTGCAACTGAAATTATTGCTTGTGAAATTAAATTGATGCGAGAATTGCACTTAGTATTTGGACTGAAGTTTAGTCTCTGCGCAGGCTATTTTAATTTTATTTTCTTATCATAAAGTATCTTTAGTATAAAGAGAGTATTATACGTAAATACATACCATGAGATTTCTTTATTTACTAGATTTTGCTGATAGTCTTGATATTTTTAGATTATGCAAGCTTTTATAAAGCAATCTTAGAGTGATTTTAAGTTGCGTCTTAAGCTTTGCCAATACAGTTGTCTGATGGTTTTAGGGAAAGAATGTATACAGATTCCGACTTTGTTGTTGGAATTGAAATTGTTGCTTGTGAAATTAGGTTGATTTCAGAAGTAAGCTTAGTGTTTGGACTGAAGTTCAGTCTATGAACTCCTTTTACATATGTTAGTTTTATATATTTTACTTTCTCATAAGGAGTAAATAACTTCATTATGAGCAGGTAATATATACATATATATGCCATGGCAACTTTATTTACTAGATTTTACCGACATTTTAGACCATACCAGTAAGATTTTATGAAGTACTTTTAGAGGGTCTTGGAGTTGAACTTTCCAAGACATTTATCTTATCTGTTTGGGGAAAAAGTACTTTAAATCTAGTTAAACTACATGTTTTTCACCTACATCTTCCTACATTCGTACAACTGAAATTATTGCTTTTCAAATTACGTAGACATGAGAAAAGTACTTGATTGATGGAACAGTTCAGTTTGTACTCTGGTTCTTTGTGGCATTGATTATTTATATTTTATTTTCTTATCATAAACGATAAATAGGTAACCATTATTCATGTAGTTTACTATTTATCATTTATGATTATTTAAAATAAATCACTACCATATTTATATAAATACTAGAATATACTGATGTTTTTAGATTATATATCAGCTCTTTAATAAAATGTTGTTAGGGTGATTTGAGTCAAGTCTTGTGATTTGCCTTGTACAGCTGTTTGATGGTTTTAGGGAAAGGATACATACAGATTCACACCTTGCTATTTAAACTGAATTATTGCTGTGTAATTAAGTTGACATGATACATGAACTTAGTGATTGATCTGAAGTTCAGTTTATGAGCGAGAAAACATGTACTTCCCTTTTCTTGGGTTAGTTTTATGTTATTTTCTTACCATTATAGGTAAATAACTTCAACAAGACGAAGTTATTTACCTTTTACTAAGATTATCCATATAGGTATAAAGCCATCACTTCTATATGCACTAAATTATAGTGATATTTTTCTTTTGATTTTATCTGGAGCTTTTCCACAGTTTTGGATGTCTTTGAGTTAGGACTTGAGCTTTGATAAGTTAGTTATCTGATGAATTTTAGCAAGAGTGTTTTGCAACTTTCAGTCATATCTCACCATACAACTCCCTATCTTATAACTATAACAGAAAAAAGTTAAGTTGACATGAAAAGTGTATTAGTGATGGATCTGCTTCAGTTTGCTAGAGTAAACATGCACTACCTTTCATGAGTTAGCTACATTTGATTGCCTTATAAGGGTAAATAACTTTAATCTGAAGAAGGTAACATTCATCCATAGAAATATCAAACCATCATTTTCTAGTTTCATTGGATTACCTTATAAAGGGTAAATAACAAGTCTCTGAAGAAGGTAACATTCATCCTTAGAAATATCAAGCAATCATTTTCTATATTCATTAGGTTATAGTTATATTTTTCTTTTGTTTTTATTTAGAGCTTTTCCACAGCGCTGTTTGGATGGTTTGAGCTTCGCTAAGCTAGTTGTCTGATGGTTTAAGGGAAAGAGAATTGTGCAACTTTCAGACATGATATCCCACCACACAACTACCTAGCATATTACTATAACAGAAGTTACGTTGATATGAAAAATCGAAGTGTTTTAGTGATGGATCTGAAGTTCAGTTTGCACGTGTAAATATGCACTCTTAAAAGTTATTTTCATTTTATTGTCTTCTAAAGGGTAAATAACTTTCATATGAAGAAGGCAACCGTTACCCTATAGGTATAAAGCCATTTCTACTATGTTTACTAGATATTGCTGTTATTTTAAGAATATATAGCAACTTTTATGTAGTGCTCTTAGAATTTTGAGTTTGGTGTGAACTTTACCACGCCAGTTATCTGATGGATACTAGGGAGAATGTTTTATGACTAGTTAGATGGCAAGTATCCATAAAAATTTCTACCTTTTCAATTTAAATTGTTGTTTGTAAAATTAAGTTGATATAGGGAGTGCACTGGGTTAGAGAATTTAGTTCATCAATTCAGATTACATGGCTCAAGTAACTTCCTTCCTTATTGCTGCAACTGAAATCCGCGTTTGTGAAGTAAAATTGTTATGAGAAGTGTACTTGATTATTGATCTGAAGCACGAGAAAGCACGTTCATGCACGAGAAAATATTTACTTCCTTTTACATGAGTTATTTTTATTTCATTTGCTTATCATAAAGGGTAAATTACTTCAATGTTTAGACAACAGCTATCCATATCGGTCTAAAACCGTCATCCTTCTCTATATTCCTTAGATTACACTGATATTTTTTCTTTTGATTTCACTAGTTTTTCTGCTGCTTGGTTTGGAGTTAGGTCTTGATAATGTCTGGTGGCTTTTAGGGAAAGAATGTTTTGCAATTATGCAGATTACATATTTTGTGCATACAATTTCCTACCTTATTATTACAACTGATATTAAGTTGACATGACAAGTGCACGTGTTGATTTGTCTGAAGTTCAGTTCATGAACCGAGTAAATGAACACTGTATGGATTATTTTTACTTTATATTCCACGGTAAATATGAAAATAAAATATTCTGTTATTCCTTCCGATACTTTTAACCCTCCTGGTGGTAGACGAGGTATCTTGTCATTAAAAAAAACTGACTAGATCTGATGGATAAGATATCTCGTCAGAAGAAAAGCGACCAGATCTTGATGGATACGATATCTCGTCAGAAGAAAAGTGACCATATCCTGATTTCGTCATCATCGAAAAGTCGACAGACTCTTGAAATATCTAGTCATTAGAAAAATTGGTCTTAACTTGTTGGACGAGATATCTTGTCGAAACTACTAGAAAGGTTAAGTGATAAAATAAATTTTAGAATACTTAACAATTGGTAGGTTGTTGAATTTACGTCGCACTAGAGCAACATAAAGGGCTATTGCCGACGATCCGGAATCAATCCCGAAGTGAAAGATCAGAGGACAACATCTCGTAATTTCGAACCACGGTCAGATGACGAGGTCAACAATTGAGATGGCACCCCACTCTCCAAACAATTTGATATGGTATTTGGTATTTACTGATTTGAAATTTACTTCGTGAAGTTGGGAATGACTTAATATTGAAAATATCAGAAATTAAACCAAATATTGCTGAGGCAATTGCTAAAAAGTAGCCCCTTAACAATTCACATTAAGATTAAAGTATGCATTTTGATGTCATTAATATTATAATTTTGAAAATAAGAGCCTTATGATTTTAATACATTGTATTAATAAATAAGGTAGGTAGGTATTTTAATTAACGTCACACTGGAGCAACACAACGGGCTATTAGTGACGGTCCGGGATCAATCCCAAAGAGAAAGATCCGAGGACAACACCACGTAATTTTGAATCCCGGTCAGAAGGCGAGGCAACACCTGAGCTGGCACCCCACTCTCCAAACTTCCACACCACGTAACTCTAGTGCGACGTTAATTAAAAATATCTACCTATCCTATTGGTGCTTTAACCCTCCTGGTAGATGTCTCGAGGAGGTATCTCGTCATTAGAAGAAAACTGATGAACTTTTTAGGACTTTAGATGAAAACTGATGAACTTTTTTTATAATGACGAGATCAAGATCTCGTCATCATAAAAAAATCGGCAATATCTTGACGAGATATCCCGTCATTAGCAAAATTGGTCAGATCTTGATGGACGAGATATCTCGTCAAAACCACTTGGAGGTTTAAATAATATCTTTGAACTTGTACTACTATGAACGACGCGGGAATGAAAGAGATTAGCTCGACCCCGGTAGTATTGCTATCATCTTAATTGCAAATTGGAATGTGCTTATGCATGTGGGAATCCCTTTTGCAGGTGGGAAGCGAGACTAACGCGGCAAGATGAAGCTGATTCGCTGGGTGGAGGTCCACATCGGCCGGTCCCGCCGCAAGAGCAAGAAGGACAAGGACGGGTCCGACCCTCAGGCCCGCAGGAAGGACGAGAGCACCCCCAGCACACCCCTGCACAAGATCGAGCCCCTCGGAAAGGACCTTCCCCGATCCGCCGGCAGCACCCCGCACCGGGGCCATCACCCCCCGTCGCCACATCCGCTGCTCCGGGCGCCGGACACCCGGCTGCACATCCGGACCAGCTTCCTGGACCCCGGACTTAGCCCCGGACCGCAACAGGTGGCGTACGGTTCCTCCACTGCGTTGGATTCGCCGCGGGTGCGCTGCCGCATCAGGACCAACCCGTGGCTACCGTCGCCCAAGAACTCGGCCCTGGACTGCGGGTGGACGTCCGGAAACCCCGGCGTCCGGTCGTCGTCCATCGGGTCCGAGAGCTCGGAGTCTATATCCGGGAGCGGCTTCGGTAGCCAGTCCAGTGGGAGCTTGTGGGAAGGTAGGATTTTTGAATTATCATCCAAAGTTACGATATTAAGTTAGTTACTCTGTAGACATTACTTATGTATTGAAGTGAGGATTTAGTATTATATCGTGTTAGGGAGGCTTATGGGAGGGTAGCAAGTCTATTACTATCACAAAGTAGCTAACTTTAGTATAGCAAGTGATACTGAAGTTAGCTACTTGTTGACATTTACTTATGTATTGAAGTGAGGATTTAGTATTATATCGTAGGAGGGGGCTTATGGGAAGGTAAGATGTCTATTATTATCACAAATTAGCTAATTTAGTACCACAAGTGATACTGAAGTTAGCTACTTCTAGACCTTTACTTATATATTGAAGTGAGGATTTAGAATTACTTCGTGGCTACTGTCGCCCAAGAACTTGGCCCTGGACTGCAGGTGGACGTCAGGCAACACCGGCGTCCGGTTATCGTCCATTGGGTCCGAGAGCTAGGAGTCCATATCCTGGAGCGGGTACGGTAGGCAATCCAGTGGGAGCTTGTGGGAAGATAGGATGTCTATTACTGTCACAAAGTGACAACATTGAAATTAGATACTCTTTGTTTGTGTAGACATTTATGTACTGAAGTTAGGATTTAGAATTACACCGTGGCTACCATCATCCCAAGAACTCGGCCCTGGACTGCGGGTAGACGTCCGGCAACTCCGGGGTCCGGTAGGCGTCTATCGAGTCCGAGAGCTCGGAGTATATATCCCGGAGAGGCTTCGGTAGCTAGTGCAGTGAGTGCTTGTGGGAAGGTAGGATGTCTATTATTATCGTAAAGTGACGATATTGAGGTTAAATTCTGTAGACATCTACTAAAGCAGAGTACTACTAATACACATAATAAAGTCCTTATATACACTAACGTAATTTTTGTACGCAGATAGTTACTGTTATGAAAGTGATGTATTTAGGTATAGCAAATTGGTCATGCACACTACAAGATGAGACAGCTTGCAACTACCCTAATGTTAAAAATTCAAATTTAGCCTTCTTATCTAGAAAACTATGCTCGATATATGCAACAAGTCATTTACAAAGTTATAGAGCATCGCCGATTTAGTGTGAAATTACACCAGGCGTACATAGAGTGAGTGCAATGCGTGAAAGTTACTACTCCGCCTTACCTATTCCTCACAATGCAGCAAATTGTGAGAAATAGCTAAAGCGACATCAAAAAGCCTGACATGTATGCACAATAAACTGCACAAAGTAATGAATGCAGCACGAAGGGTAAATGATAAATACACATGTTAGGAAAAAACACATGGTAAATGAATGATGATAATGATAATTAATTAACGTCGCACTGAGCAACACAACGGGATATTGTCGACACTCCTCCTATCCATCCCGAAGGGACAGATCGACCCCGGACAGCGGGTTCAAAGAACTATTTATGAACTTCAAAAATTGGGAAATTGGTTTAATTTTAGAATTATTCTTGACATAAAAAGTTTCTGTATTCTTTATTGTAACTACGGTAGATAGGCAGGTAGTTTAATTAACGTCGCGCTGATGCAAAACAACGGAGTATTGACGAGGGTCCGGGATGAATCCAGAAGGGAAAAATCCGAGGAAATCACCTCGTAATTTGAACTACGATTCAGATGACGAGGTCAGACCTGAGCTGGCACTCCACTCTCCAAACTTCCACACCATGCCAACGTGAGGACATTTTAGACCACGACAAATTTAACGTGCACCAGCTCCCCTTGTACACGATGGTCTTTGGTTGGATTCGAACTCGCAACCCTCCGGTTGCTAATCCGTTACTCTTCCAACCGGGCTAATGCAACCCCGGAAAGGGGCGCGGTGGCCTCAAATGTCCTCACGTTGGCGAGGTGTGCAAGTTTGGAGGGTGGGCTGCCAGCTCAGGTGTGACCTCGTCATCTGACCGTGTTTCAAAATTACGTGGTGTTGTCCTCGGACTTTCCCTTCGGGTTTGATCCCGGAACGTCGCCAATAGCCCATTGTGTTGCTCCAGTGCGACGTTAATTAAAATACCCACCTACCTTCTAACTGGCTAATGCAGTCCCGGAAAGTGTAGGAGGAAATAAACTCCAGATCAAAAATTGAGCAACAAGCAACACAGTTCGTTTTTGTTTCGTTTTCGAGGAAAAGCACATATTTATCGAGTTATATTCTTTCATAAAGGGGATTGATCCCGGACCGTCGCTAATAGCCCGTTGCTCCAGTGCGACGTTGATTAACTACCTATCTACCTTCCTTCATAAAGATATTTTTGTATTTTAAAATTGATGGGTAAAGAAATAAACGATTGATTTGTAAAGAAATAAAATTTCCCTGTCAATCTATAAGAAACAAACACGTGAACAAATGTGTGTCTGTTCTCCTTTCACATGCCTCAGGCAAAGTCAAATACTCATAACTTAATTACATCCTTAAAGCGTCACCCGAGTCATTTCATTTAATCTTTGTTTTGCTCTGATTGCAAAGCAGCTCGTAATCGCAGAATGCATTTCATCTTGTTTTATTAATGGCATTCACAGCTTTTTTCCTGTATGGTAATGCCAGCTGTTTCGGAAATCAAACTGACTTGTTTTCGGATCATAAAATAGGTCAAAAAATATTAAAAATGCTGTGTTTGCAGATTGTGAATCATGCCCAACTTGCTATTCATAGGTTATAATCATTTTTACTGGTTTATATCGTATATACTGGTATAGATCGTATATAGTCAATTGACTGATTTTCCAGATCATTAACTACACTAAAATAAACTGCAAAGGAGTATCAAAAAGTAAGGTGAATTTTTGATTGACAGAAAAACGTGCAGAGAGAGATAAATATATGAAAATTTATTATGTTTGACAAATTGTATCACACTATCATTCGACAAAGGAACCATAGTGGTCTAAGAATTTATTCCAACGTGGCACCAAATCATCCATGCCCTTTTCAAAGAAATCTTGCTCCAGGTTCCCTAACCAGGTAAGTGTAACCTGTTGTGCCTCTTCCAGTGTATGGAAACGCTGCCCACGGAGGTGTTTCTTCAGGGGGCCAAACAAATGGTAATCCGAAGGGGCTAAATCAGGGTTATACGGAGGATGGTCAAGAATTTCCTACTTCGATACTGATCACTGAACCGTATGAGCTATTCAATGCATTTGCAATATCATGCAACCTCACTCTTCTGTCTTCACGAATCATGGCATCGACTACAGCCACATTCGTGTCGTTACACCACACATACACTTGTTTCTGCGACATAACACTCTCTTCATAGACTTCCAACAATTCTCGATGAATATTGCATGTTTTTTCCCCTTGGCCCATAAAAAACGAATGACACTGCCCATCTCCTCCTTGGAGTAATGCTCAAGTCGATGCGCCATTTTTGATTTGCTCTAAGCACCAGACGGGTTGACATAGAAGTTTCTACAAGCCGTCACACTTCTATCACCTTGATACTTGCAACATATACAAAAATTAATTAGCCACACAAAAAAACTGAGTTTTAGGGACAAATTCACCTTACTTTTTGATATATCCTTGTAGTTTGAATAAATATACTTGATAAATAAAACGAATTAGCATAACCCTCCTAGTGGATGCCTCGACGAGGTATCTCGTCATTAGCAAAACTGACCAGATCTTGATGGACGAGATGTCTCCTTAGAAAAGCTGACCAGATCTTGACCTCGTCATCATAAAAAACTCGGCAATATCGTCATGACGAGATATCTCTTAGTTAGCAAAGTTGGTCAGATCTTGATGGACGAGGTATCTCTTAGCAAAATTGGTCAGAACTTGCTGTACGAGATCTCGTTCAAACCACTCATACGGTTAATAAGTTTCAAATTTTGAGAATGAAATTGAGGGTTCTGTTGTCTTGAGATACTACAGGGTTGTTTTTTTATTTTGTTTTGAGATTTTTATGGCGCAAGGGCCATATTTTGGCCATGCTGCGCCAGACACAAGACATACAATATCAAGTAATAGTCATACACACAATGAAAGTCTTACTGATAATGAAGAGAGAAATGCACCCAGGGAGGAATTTACCTGACAGGAATCGAACTTGCGCCACCTACACGTAGATAGGTAAGTATTTAATTAACATCGTACTGGAGCAATACAACGGGCTATCGGCCAGGATCAAACCCGAAAGGAAAGATCCGAGGACAACACCACGTAATTTTGAACCACGGTCAGATGACGAGGTCATACCTGAGCTGGCACCCCCTCTCCAAACTTCCATTCCATGCCAACGTGAGGACATTTGAGGCCACGACAGATTTAACGCGCACCAGCCCCCTTTGTACACGACGGTCTTTGGCTGGATTCGAACTCTCAACCCTCCGATTGCTAGTCCGTTACTCTTCCAACCGGGTTACCGCCTATAACTCGAAGTAGATTCAACAGGGCATAATAGGAACATTACATTGTATCATAATAGGGACTAATACATTTTACATTGCAATGTCATAACAACTCGTTAGCTAAATCCAAAACTAACTTAAAGTTGAGTAATGGCGTTTGGAGAGAGTTATTACGCTCTCTGCATATCTGAAGCACTGAACAGTTGTACGGTTGACTGGTATCCACCAGTCAACCGTACAACTGAACAACAGCTGCCTAGCAGACAGCATGCAATGTCCAGTGAGACGGTCTAATATATAAGTTGCTTAAATGTAGCTTCAACTTGTAAAATAAGCTACCTTGACCTTCTGTCACGATGACAAAGAATTTTCAATATTTTAAAAGTAGGAGTTTGGGTTTTTTGACATTAACATTCTTTCAATAACGGCAAAATTCCACTTAAAATGTCCACTTAAAATAAATCTCTTAGTAACTTACTCTTTGTTTGCCTTATTCTGACTTACTCTTGTCTCTTTGAATCAAATACTTTGTGGTGTTGATGCATGTGATGAAAAGAAATTACAATTTATTTAAAAAATTAAATATTTAATAAATTTACTACAGGTAGTTAATAAACATTGCACTGGAGCAACAAAATTGGTGGTCTCGAAGGGAATCGGATCCCGAAGGGAATTGGATCAATCCCGAAGGGAAAGATCGAGGACAACGCCTCGTAATTTTGAACCACGGTCAGATGACGGAAATTTACTATAGAAAACAGCGAAATAAAAGTCAAGTGGGCGGGGGGAAAGTTGTTCTGAAGATTCTTTTTTATGTCTAGATCTCGCATAGTTGCCACAACTTACAGCTAAATATTGGACAAAATTTATAAATGTGGAATTAATTCCGAGCGAAAATAAACAGAAACTATCACTGCACGTGGTCAACGAACACGAATTTCCGTTCGTTGCAAGATATCATCTGTCCTACATATTCTGAAATTGTTTATATTTCTTAAAGAAAAAATAAGACTAAAAATAAACAAAGTATTAGTTAAAATTTCGTAAAATTTTTTTGGAAAATCAATTGCTTTTTCAGCAGTACTGGCAAAACAATTCAAGTAATCGCAATACTCAATATACATTCCAGCTTCTCCAAAAACTACCACATTACGGTTGATTTAAGAATGATCAGATGTTTTCTCTCAAGATGTAAGTACTAAGATGTTTTAACATGAAACTTGTCTAAATATGTAAGCAAAAGTTGGTTGTTTTGGAGTTTATGGCACAAGGGCCATATTTGCCCATGCTGCGCCAGACACAAGACATTTAATATCAAGTAATAGACACACACATGAAAGTTTTTACTGACACAGAACACACCCAAGGAGGAATCATCTGACAGGAATCGAACCTGCGCCGCCTACAACTCGAAATGTAATCAAAGGAAATTCAAATAAGTATTCACTAAACTAAAATATAATTTATAGAACATAAAACATTGTATTAAAATATGTTAAATATATTTTATGCGTACTTGAACAACACACAGACGAAAAACGGGAAGACAGACAAACCAACGCAACCAAGTTCAGTCACTAAATGAATGTAAATATTCACAGTATGCAAAGTTTCATGAAAATACACCCAGCCGTTTGGACGTAGTATGGGCACACACATACATACATACAGACAGGCAGACAGACAAACAGACAGATAAATAGACAGATAAACGAACAGACAGACACCAAACGCGCAATAGACTGATTTTGCATCAGAACCTAAAACGGATAAATAACTTGAAATGATTGGAGAATATTCAATGTACAAACACTATTTTTATTTATATAGATGTTACGTGTATCAAATCTTTTTCCCTTGGTGGGCGTTATTACCCTACTCTCCCATATGAAATAAAATGGGCTTATATATCATGCCACCAATGGATACAAGCAAAAGACCCTTCAACGCAGATGCGCCATGCTGGTCGACTAGTTTTAACTAAAATAAGGTTTTTTTAACGTACTGATTGCAAAGTTGGGTCACCTTGACATAAAGTGATCAAATAAATTGTATGTCGCACCGCCCATTTCCCACGACTACGACGAGAAGTCCTTGAAGTTTGCAAGAGGTTTAAGGCTGTCTGACGTAGTTATTATGACCAAGAGGGAAAATATCGAAAACTGTCCACTGCTTCCTGTTTCTCATCCTCAAAATTGTATTTATAGTTGATCAAATGGTTTGCTACGCTGACCTTGAAATCTGAGAACCTTAGGTTTATTTTCCTGTTTCACATCACGTGACATCAACAAATAGAAGAGCGTGAAGTGTGGACAGGCATCAGAGGTGGTAAAATAATACAAAATGAGACAAATAAAATTTGGCGCTAACCAATGGTTATTGACAGGGGCGAATCAACGGAAGGACTATGGGGTTTAAGCCCCTCCCAGACCTAAAAAAAGGCAAAGTATATCCTTATTTAGTTCATTCATTGCTGCATTAAAAATCATTTATAGAGGCGTTTTGTTATTTTCTCTTTGCAGTCAACAAATATTTATTCATTGCTTTTATAGTCCACTTAAAAAGTGTTCCATTTCTTATCTGCTCGGGTTAAATGGTTGAAAAGTTTAATATTGTTCTTCAAAACATGACCACCTTTTCCCTTCACTACAGCTTCTATTAACCATTTTCAAACTACTCCCTAGGTAACATACTCTAAAACTATCTATAGGTAACCACTCTTTATCTAGTCTCTTGGTAACAAACTGTAAAACACTCCACTCTTGGAATACACTCCAAAACTTGTCTCTAGGTAACACAATCTAAAACAAGTCTTGGAATACACTAAAACTAGTATCTAGGTAACACTCTAAAACTAGTTTGTAGGTGATATACTTTAAAATTAGTCTCTTGGGAATACATTCCAAAACTAGTCAATAAGCAACTCTAAAACTACTCTATATTTCACTAAAATTCTTAATTTTAAAACCACCTCTTAAATAAAGAGCTTATGATATAAATGTTGCTCCTTCGAGATTAACATCCTGGGTGCACCCCTAGTTATTCATGTACTTTAGATTCGGATGATGACAAATATATACAAATTTTTCTTACTATATTTGGGTTTTGGTGCGGTATAAGTCTTGTCAACTTTGTTAGGCTTTGTTCAGTAGAAAATCACACACTGGTACACATTTTTGTAATTTATAGATGTAAGGGACTTCCCTCGTTGCTTTGATGTAATTTTGGTCTCATTAAGTAGCAGAGTAAAACATATAAGTAGATTACGCAATCGTAGAACTCAATAGTTTAATTTTACATTATTATGAACTCAACTTAGAATTTAGGGTACTTGGCTAGGCATCATCGTTACACGATGAAGACCTTACCGCAACAGTAGCCTAGTAGAAATGATCAAGTAAAGTATAGCTTAGTAAAATGAGTAGCCTAGTACAAACAGTAGCCTAGTACAAACAGCAGCCTAGTAGAAATGATCAAGTAAAAATGATCAGTAGCCTAGTAGAAATGACCAAGTAAAGTGGTTTCTGGTCTTTGGTAGGGGACAGACGGGGCGATCTGAGCAGCTTGCCCGGATAGGTGAATGCAAATCTAATCGTCACACGGGGTTGCGTTGCTCATCAAATCGAGCGTGACTGTCGATCATTCGGGACTCAAACGTGACGGTCGACCACCATGTCGTGCCACCTCGCCAAACAAACATGTCGTGCCACCTCGCCAACCTCTTGTTTCTTAGGTAGGTGACAGAAGGTGAGACCTAGGCAGCGCGACTCGAATTCGCTATTTCTTCCTAACCAGGGATGTTTGACTGATCGTGCCATCAGGGTCCAAGTTTCAACGAAAAGAAGTTGAGTACTCCAGATCGCACTTTTTCTTTTCATAGCGAATAGGCTCGCTACCTGGGTGTCGCTTTCAGAGAGGTTCAGTGTTTTCTTCTCTGAAAAAAAGCAAATCCGGGCTGCGCTGCCCAAATCTTCTCGTCTGTCACCTGCGTAATAAAACAATAAGCTGGCGAGGTGGCGCGGTTTGTAAAGTCGCGCTGCTCAATTCTCCCCTTGTTGGAATCGGTCTCAAATCTCCAATTATAGTGCCGTGTGGGGCACATCAATATGGAAAATTGTGTAAATTGAATGGGTATTTGGGTATTTGGGTATTTCAATTAACGTCACACTGGAGCAACACAACGGGCTATTATAAATTGAATGTATAAAAGAGAGGAGATAATGTGAAGTGTATTGGGGATCATGAGCTGATCAGACTTCTTGTTGTTTTCTGAAAGTATGTTTTTAAACCATAAGACTTGGCTACGTAATAAAATTTATTTTTAATGTATAAAACTCTGTCTTCAATCGATAAAACCCAACACCCCTTATGCCACCCATCTTAGAGCTGTT
This sequence comes from Meta bourneti, assembly GCA_933210815.1. Lineage (NCBI taxonomy): Eukaryota > Metazoa > Arthropoda > Arachnida > Araneae > Tetragnathidae > Meta > Meta bourneti. Next base: position 92,679,578 of record OW119934.1, read on the forward strand.
GACAGCACAAAATAAAATTAGTATTGACCAGTGGCGCCACCTTGAGGAAATTATTGGAGGGCAAATAAAACTCCTGTTGCTTCATATATATGTGTGTTTCTGGAATTCTTTCTGGTTGTGTGTCCGTAAAATAATGGAAATGCTGACTAGATTTTATTTGTTTCCAGTCTTTACATTGGCATCTGTTCATTTTAACAGGTTTTTCTGGGGAACCTTGGAATGGCTTTCGTTCGAATGGCCGAAGTCCATCGTCCAAACGATTACCCCGGGTCACCCTCGAACGATCCGGACATCGACAGCGTTCCGTGGTCGAAGCTGACCGTCTGTCTTTCTACGATGAAGACACGCCTTATTGTCCTGTCACCTATTGCCGTCCGATACCTCGTAGCGCGTGGATGAATTTCCGGGAACTGACCGCTGACCTCGAAAAGACCACAGTCCAACCGGAGGACGACGGAGAAAGCAGCGACGAAGCCTACTCTGAAGACTATGTCCATTTGGAAGAACAAGACGAGCTCTCACTTGATGTTATGCGTGAGTATTAATAATCCCTAAATGTCTCCTGTACTCTCACTTCTATATTCCGTTTAAAAACACAGAAAACACAGTCATAAAAGGTATTCCTCACTAACGACCGAGTTCCTATCCTACAACAAGGTCGGTAAGAGAATCGGTTGATAAACGAGGAGCTCAATCATTTTTATTTAATCTGAATAAAGAAGGTCTAAAGGAATTAATTTCGATTCTTTCTAGTTTGCTTTAGGGGACCATCCAGAACTCGAAACTCACTTAACGTCCGAGTTACCGCGTTTTCCGACTAGATCGTTAAGCAAATTGGTTGATAAACGAAGAGCACAATCGTGTTAAAAATGATCTACAGGAATTTGCTTCGAAAGCTGTGGTAGTGGACTATCCAGAACTCGATTCCTAACTCCCCTCTGGAGAGTTGATCTAAGTCTGAGCGGGTCGTTAAACAGATAGTAGTTAACAGAGGAGTACCTGTATTACTAAACAGAGTACTTTCCCTATAGTGTAGCTCTGGTCAAAGGTAGCTGGGAAGTCCATTTGTAGAACGGTCCAGTGGAAAGGCAGAAGCTCTGGGCAAGTCCATTTGTAGAGAGGAAAACCGCCAGGAAAAAGGCAGAAGTCCTTAGGGAAGTCCTTTTCTAGGAAGATCCAGGGGGACGGCAGAAGCCCTGAGGAAGTCCATTTGTAGAAAGAAAAACCGCCAGGGAAAAGGCAGAAGCCCATTTGTAGAAATGTGGTAAGGTCTCCAGGGGAAAAGCAGAAGACCTCGAGAAAGTCCATTGGTAGAAAGGTGGTAAGCTGGACAGGAAAAAGTCAGAAGACTTCAGGGAAGTCTATTTGTAGAAAGATGGTGAGATCGTCAAAGGAAAGGCAGAAGATCTAAGGGAAGGTCATTTGTACAAAGGAAGACAGCCAGAGAAAGGCAGAAGCCCTGGGAAGTCCATTTGTAGAAAGGAAAACCACCAAGGAAAGGGCAGAAGCCCCTGGGGAAGTCCATTTGTAGAAAGGAAAACCACCAAGGAAAGGGCAGAAGCCCCTGGGGAAGTCCATTTGTAGAAGGGTGGTAAGATCTCCAAGGGAAAAGCAGACCTCAGGAAAATCCATTTGTAAAAAGGTGGTAAGCTGGCCAGGAAAAAGGCAGAAGACATCGGGGAGGTTCATTTGTAGAAAGGTGGTGAGATCGTCAAAGGAAAGGCAGAGACCTCAGAAAAGGCCATTTGTACAAAAGAAGACAGCCAGGGTAAAGGAAGATGACCCTGGGGAAGTACATTTGTAGAAAGGTAGTAAGATCGCCAGGGGAAAGGCTGCCCTATCATATATGAAGTCCTCCATTGGTATTTATTTGTATCAATAACTCGTAATAACAGATATTGCTTCTGACACCAAACAATAAACTCAGTGTCAGAATCCACGTTAAAGATGCCAATCGTTGGAACACATTGTTTACGCTTAATCTGTGTGCCCTCAAATTTAATTAGTAGACTTATTCAAAACCATATGACTCAAATGCCAACTTGTCAGACGGACTATACAGTTGATGTCTAAGAAACACTAAAAATAGTCATAACATATCTTCCTCATAATGTACCCAAGCATGCCATATTTAGCCCTTCACTCCTAGGTAAAACTACAACTGCCAATTCAGTTCATTAACCTTCTGAACGGTTCAGGGGAGCACCTACGGAGGACCCCTTCGTATGGGGGCTTAAGCCCCTCCCAGATCGTATAAAAAGCAAAAAATAACCATATTTATTTCAGTGATTACTTCTTTAAAAATAGTGTATAAAGGTGTTTTGATATTTTCTCCTTGCAATCAACCAATATTTATTCATTGCTTTTAACCCATTTACAAAAGTGTTCCATTTCTCATTTACTGGGGTTGTATAAAATAATTGAAAATTTAAATATTTCATTGAAAAGTTGGCACCTTTTCCCTTCAATACAGCTTCTAGTCGTCTTGGAATAGTCACTTTAAAACTGGTCTATAGGTAACACACACTCTGAAACTTGTCTCTAGATAACACATTCTAAAACTAGTTTCTAGGTAGCATTCTCTGAAACTAGTCTCCAGGTAACACACACTCTGAAACTTGCTCTAGGTAACGCACGCTAAAACCAGTTTCTAGGTAGCATTCTTTGAAACTAGTCCTAGGTAATGTACTCTAAAATTTGTCTCAAGATAACACACTCTAAAACTAGTCTCTAGATAGCATTCTCTAAAACTAATCTTCAGGTAACACACACTAAAATTTGTCTCAAGATTACACACTCTTAAACCATCTCTTAGTAACATTCTTTGAAACTAGTCTCCAGGTAACACACACACTCTAAAACTTGTCACTAGATAACATACTCTAAAACTAGTCAATATTTCAAAGAAATTTTTAAATTTTAAAATCACTCCCAAATGAAGAACTTACGATAAAAATGTAGCCATTTAGAGATTGATATCCTCGGTGAACCTCTGGAGCGGTTCACACGCATAATTCCACCTTGCATCACTGCATGACCTCTAACTAATTTTGACCTTCTTGATCTATATATAATCTTTCCAAAGAATTATATTCAAAGGGAGTTTGACCCTGAGGTATCCGAGTAATCTGTCCTCCTTTGTCTGTTTTTCTCTCGCCTATCCTTCTGCCTTTTGCTCTTTGTCCTCCCTCGTAGTTGTCTTGTATTTTGCGCAGCTTGGCCAAATATGTCCCTTGCGCCATAAAAACCCAAACCAACCAATTATCTAAGGAAGTGAATCTTTTAAAAGGATTCTATTCTAAAGAAAGGACAGATAATCTTTCCAAAGCATTCTATTGTAAGGAAATGAGCAATAAAATCTTGCCAAATGACTAATATAAGGAAATGAGCAATCGTCTTTACAAAGGATTCTATTCTAGAGAACCAATATAATCGTTCTAAGGGATTCTATTCCAAAGAAAGGACAAATAAAATCGTCGCAAAAAAAATTCTCTTCTAAGGAGCGGACCACTAGTATCGGTCCACAGATTCTATCCTAAGAAAGGGAACAATAGAATATTTCCAAAGGGTGGAAAGAATCCATGGATTCCTTAGAAAGATGCAGTTGTTTAGTCATTGTGTGTTGTGAGGTAAAAGCAACGCTACACCTCTCGTAAATCTCGCGACGCTCAGAGGGTTAAATCCTAAACTATCTAAACCACCACAGGTTCTAAATATCGCTCAATAGATCAATTGAAACCATGCTCACTTTTCTTTTAAAATTAAATAACAATAATCACTAGCATATGCAGGGTACAGTATAGCCCATGAGGGCTGGAAATCTGCAGACGGACATTTTGCATTGATTACTCACCTCAGCCTTGGGCTATCAACCTCCACAAAACATTTCCTTCTGTGCAATTTCAGAAAAAGGAGAAAAAAGGCACATAATATCCAAAATTATTTTTAATAAAAGGATATTAAATGTTCTATTCAAAGTATGTAACAGAAGTTTTACTTGAATTCTTATTGACTTTATCAATGTCCATATGAGATCAGTGGTGTGGTCAACCTATATAAGATAATTTTTGTGATATTTATTAATGCAATATTAAAGCTTCAGTCAACTTTAAGTTATGCTTTTGTTTAGAATAAACATGTGGTGCTACCCAAATTTTTGAGAAATCTAAACACATTTTTCTAAGTGCTAGTATCTATTGTCTTCTTTGGAGGAGTTCTCTTAGACATGAATGCACCATTTTTCTCCATGCATTCCTAAATATTCTCAATTAGTTACAAAAGTATGCTTAGACAATTCTGCAATTCTGCTTTGATCTCTTCAAGCGCTTATAAACGGTGCACTTTGAATTGGAATTTTGCCTCCTTAACGCGTAGTTTCTATGGACTTCTTTAATGTAGTTCACTTAGACATTGATAAATTGATTTTTTGTGGATCTATACATTACTAAGCGCTCTCAAATAATTGAAAAAGTGTGCTTAGACAATTCTGTTTGGATCTTTCCAAAGCTTGTTACAACGATGTCCTTTGATCTGAAATTCTCTCTTGGAACTAACACCAGCACAGTTTCATATCTATAGTAGGGCAGGAAGGGCCCGTACCCTGAGCTCTACTTTAAGCGGACCTCAATCAGTACTTTCTGTAAAACTCAACTACTTGAACCAAAACTCAGCTGACTTTCATGTAGCACCTTAATGAATAACCTTGAGCAATATTCAATACTTATATTCAATATTTGGGGAGTCCGTGTAGGCACTTATTTTTCTTAATGAAACACCTTGATCAACATTCAATACTTGCATGCAATATTTAACAACTTTTAAACAATATTTGGGTAGCACCCATAGGCACGGATTTTTCTCAATGAAAAAACCTTGAGCAATATTCAATACTTGTATAAAATATTTGGCTAGCACCTGTAGGCATTGATTTTTCTTAGTGGAAAACCTTGAGCAATCAATACTTGCATGCAATATTTGGGTAATACCTATAAGCACTGATTTTTCTCAGGGCAACTCTTGAGATCTTGAGCAATATCCAACACTTGTATACAATTATTTTTACTTTCGAACAGGGTCATCGAAAAGTCCACCTCCGGACACTGGAAGCCCGCAAGCAGACAGCGCTTGTGGCAGCGACCGCGACAACAGCAGCTGCAGCACAACTCCACTCTCGGAGACCCCTGCCTCATCGTCCGGCCCACGAAAATCCCTGGCCGAGACAAAAGAGATGCTGCAGGACAAGGTCCAGAGGTTGCGGCGGGAGCGTCATCTAGTTGACCAGAGGATGCAAGAAGCTAGGGCTGAAGAGATCATTCGCAGGGAAGAACAGCTCCTGTTGCAAAGAGAACTTGTCCAGTTCAGGAGACTCATCTTATTACAGACACTGTCTGATCTCCGGAACCAACTGGAGAAGAGGGGGAAACGTCTCCACCGGTCCTATGGGGGTCATCCGGAAGGGGAGGAGAACCCCCCTGAAGACGAAGAGGAGACGTGGCTTCAGGTTCAAACCGAGCTTCTTTGATAGACTGGATTTCTTTTCTTTCCTTTTTCTAGAGATGGGCAAAACTGTTGTTTCACGATAGATCTTAACGGTTTTCGCTAATTTGCGATAACAGTTAGAATAAACTAATATTAACAGTTGGTAAATTAATTCGAATTAATTTTTTCAGCGTAAACGCTAACAAGTTACAGGAAGAATAGATGCTGCCGGTTCCGAACTATTACCCTAAAATTTGATTTGTCGTCGTTTTGGCGATGTTTGGCGTTGATTCTCTCCAATATTTCAATTACTCGTGTGGAACAGTTAGAGACAAACTTTGTGGATCAGCCATTTGCAACGAATGTGTCAGGCATGATTATTTTATAGATAAAAAAGAAAATTTAAATTATAAATTTAGGGTAAATTCTGTAAGCGACATGCTGAAATCGCATTCGAAAAATAAGCAAACGTCACTTCCGGAATAAAACAAGAAGTACTTACTACCTCTATTTATTTAGCTTTACAGAAAACTCCTCTCACATTATCGACTGTGAAACTGACACGTTAGTGGATAATTTTAACAGTTATTAATTGTTAAAAATTCCAGTAATTTCAACCTTTAACTTCCATGAATTTTTTAGTCTCCATTTTTTAAATGAATTTATTGATTTTTGTAACAAGTTTAGTTGTTTCATAAAAGTTCTTTTTATTGTTTGGCGGTAGTATTTACCGATAACAGTTGCTAACTGTTAATTTGAAAAGCTGTTATTTTAACTGCTATCGGAATAACAGCCCATCTCTACTTTTCCCCCTTTCAGCAAAGTCGAATGATACAACAGAAAGGACGTGGCGTAGTTGTTTTTAAGTGTTACCGGTTAAGTAAAAAGAAAATGTAGTTCGATGAAATATGGAAAGAAGTCCAGCAATAATAATATGCAATCGATGTACTAATATGAAAATTCGCTGTTATTCGTTATGGTAAAAATGTACTGTTAAAAGAACGATAGTTAGGTTTAAATATGAGCCAAGAGAAAGAAATTGTTAGATTAATATCCATACCATATATTCAGTTGGCATCGCTTTTGTCTTGTTGAATTGGATCATTAATAAGTAACATTACCGTGCAGAGAACTGGCTAGGGACAGGGACTATAATGGAAAAACAATGTTTTATACTTATTTTACTTTTTGAGGGGAAGGATTCTCGAATTTTGTGTGCGCACTCCACACATAGAATTAATCATAGCTTATAAAAATGAAAACTGTAATGGTGATTCATTTTGCAAATATATGTCATATAACGTTTACGGAAAAATATTAACATTGTTTTAGCTTAATGTTACTATAAGCTATCAGCTCAATATAAATTAAATATATCAGGGCATTTGGAACCCTATTTACTGTCAAAGGATTTAGACTTCTACCTACAAAGGATTCAACTTTGAACAGGCTTTGAACAAAGAAATTCTGTGGTGTGAATTTTAGTCTTAAATTACGACCAGATATATTATGAATCACGTAACTTTTTTCATAAAATTTCATGATTAAACATTCTCGCAAAAGGACACTTTTGACAAAAAAAGGGAGGGGCATGAAACTCTGTTGCGCTACCCTCTGCACGGCCCCGATAAGTATTAAACTGAGTACCCTTACTAGCAAAATGCAATAAGTAATGTAACCAAATTCGAAGCGTATCTGTTATTAAATAGGGCGTGCAGACTTGTAATGCTCGAAACTCATCGGGGGTTTTCGGCCTTGATTTGCCTTTCTACACACTATAGAACTGTGGATTCGTCTGCTTGCGAGTACTCTCTGATCAGTTGGATTCGTCTACTCTCGAGCACGCTTTGATCAGTGTGGATTCGTCTACTCTCGAGCACGCTTTGATCAGTGTGGATTCGACCTCTATCGAGCACGCTCTAATTATAATCAGAGCGTGCTCGATGGAGGTCGAATCCACACTGATTAGAGCGTGCTCGAGAGCAGACGAATCCAATAATTATTGGATTTGTCTGCTCTCGAGCACTCTCTGATCAGTGTGGATTCGACTGCTCTCGAGCACGCTCAGATCAGTGTGGATTCGACTACTCTCCAGCACGCTCTGATCAGTGGATTCGACTACTCTTGAGCACTCTCTGATCAATGTGGATTCGACTGCTCTCGAGCACGCTCTGATCAGTGTGAATTCGTCTGCTCTCGAGCATACTACAGATTACATTACATATTACAGTTTGCTAGTAAGTTCGCGGCAGTATAGATCGAATTTTCGTCACCATTTCTAAACCGTGCATTGCATGGTGATTGATTTAAAAGAGAAAGGCTAGCAATAACACAGTATTTTGTCTTCGGGCTAAATGGATAGCAATTTTTTTGATGCTTTGATCAATAGAGTGCAATAATCAAATATCAGATAATTCTTTTTAATTTTACAACTAACAGTACTGCCAGTAATTCCGTTACATGCAGGTAACACAGACGCTACGTCCTTGTAACAGCACCAATTAAGTTTTAAAAGTTGAAGAGAAACAAATAAGTGCATTTTTCAGTCCACTTGCTCAAAAACAGTTATATAAAAAAGTTGATTTTGGTGGAAATTAAAATACACTAATAAAGTCCTAATTTCATCGAAAATTGATTAGAAAAATATAAAATAAGAAACGTTATAAATCTCTTAAATGCTTATAAATTTGCCATTTTTTGTGAAAGGGCTTATGTGTGCATGCTTGGACTTTCAGTTGTTTTTGCAATTGTGTACAAAAGTCCTCAAAACTTGCGACTATCAATTTATAATTTGCCATCGTTAAGCATGCTACTTAGTGTGTTAAATATGTATATTTCGTATTCATCTCAGAAAAACACATGCAGTTGTTTTCAAGAGCATATTTTGTATTTTAACTAGACGAAATTATATATTTGAAAGTTAACATTCACTGGCAAATATGCCCCCACATTGTTCAAAATAATGACTTTGAATACATACTAAAACAGCTTTTGGTAAAAATTCTAGTTCACGGTGTGACCTCGGTGTGATTTCAATTTTTTGTCGCCAAGTCAATGCTGAATGATAATTGGTAGTAGAGGGATGAGTAAAACTTATGTAAAGTTAAACAATCTTAATGGTTATTGCTTTAATTTGCGGTAACTGCTATTATTAATTGCTAATATTAATAGCTTCTTTAATACTTCATAACTAACAGTTAGTGAATATTATTTAGCAGTTAAAATTAACTTAAAAATTGATATTAACGGTTAATTTAAACAGTAATTTCATATTTTATTCTTATCAAATTTTAACACACTTTAATAGTTTTAAATTCTTTTATTAATTTTTGTCACTAGTTCAACTACTTTCTAAGCTACTTATAAACATATCGATAACTTAGTATTTTCAATAACAGTTTTAGATGATTCATTTTAATAACATTGTTATTTTAACTGCTACCGAAATAAAAGTCCATCTCTAATGGTTAGCTTTCCGCAAGTGATGCCAATTTGGTTAATTGTCGACAGCACCGTATGCTAGGATTTAACTAAGGTTTAATTATTGAAGATTTATTTTATACTCTGAAAATTTAGCAATATCACTAATTTAAACAAAACTATTCTGAAAATGATTGAGCATAATATATTTTTTGTGTAATTTTTATTCAGTGTGACTCAAAGTTTCAGAAATATTGTTTGGAAATTTTGCATGAATGTATTTAAATGCAAACTTTAAGATTCTTAATAACAAAATGGCATATGTATGATGAGTATGGACATTTTCTATTGCACATAATTTGAGTCTGATCTAGTTATGAAATACAGAATGTGTGAATCCCTTCCAATATATGTGCATTTACAAATTTTTATCAACTCTAAATGACGCATTAAATAGCATACATTTGATGGGCTAATGTGCAATTGAATTAGAATTAGTATTTTGTCGATTTCTTACTGAAACTGAGAGGCTAATACTTTCGAAATGCAAAGAAGCTTGCAAAATTTCGTGTTTCAACTTGCATTACAATATTCAGATTCGTCTGAAAAATCTTCTAAAAGGGCAATATCTCTTTTTGGGGCAAGTTTACCTCTCTAACATCTATGAAGCATACTACTTGTTACATAATATCCTCGTTTTTAACAACTCTTTAATGCAGTAAAATATTTTTATAAGAATTTTAAAAGAAATTGATTAGTTTCGAGTAAATTATTTCAGCTGAATTCAGCTTTTTTCATTTCGAAGTTATTTTCGAATGACTTTGATTTAAAAATTATGTCTCAACCAAACCTGTCTTTCAAAAACTGTGCAGATAATCTAGTTTTATAACTTTGAAATCTGCGCAGCAAGATAATCGAGCTACATCAGCTACATTCTTTGTACTTCAGATGACATTCCACAATGCACGGTGTTTTTAAATATGATGAAAGTATAAGTATAGTCCTGTTCTGGAAAGTTGACATTTGCTCTACGAAGTTCTGAATGAGTCTATTCGCTAAATCAGATTGCAGGTTAAACGTAAACATTGCGCCTCTAAAATTGGGAGTCTTTAGCGCAGATTCCTGCTACTAGTTTAAGCTGAATTCAAATAGGAAGCGCAAGTCTCTAAGCGACACGCTCAGACCAATCAGGTATTTCAAGCGCTCGCACAGACACCTCTGATTGGTTTGCGCGTGTCGCTTTGCGCCTTGCACTTCCTATTTGAAGCGCAAGGCACAGAACGTAATAGCTGGGATTACGTGTTGGCGGAAAAATCATCAATGGCGATCGCCATACATGTTCTTACGTATGGCAGCCCCTTTTCCAGGCGAGCTTAGTAATGTTCTTGAGTGGATTCGTCCTAGGTCATCTGCCTTCTTACCAGAGCCTCACTATGCTGAATAATATTATTTATTGTGCAATATTTACATATATAAAAATCACTTAGGTTCCATGCACTTTCAAGACATTCCGTATTTTTACATCGACTCTTATATGCCTGTTAAGGCTATTGTAAATATTTTTTAAACTCGTGATTTTTTTAAAGAAACTACATAAAGGCTCTGCTGACGACTGTTGTACTAGACTTTTGGATGAAATCAAACTCAAACTATTAACCGGATTATTTTTCAGAAATATGTTAATCTCCTTATCTATACTTCAATTTCTAATGGCACACAACTGAACTGCATAAAAATATTTTTACCTCTTTTAAATATTATAATGTACTCTATGTATTTCTATGTACTATGAATTGGATATTGAATTTTGTTGCTATTAATAAGCAAACAAGTTATAATAATGATGTATATTTTTAATAATTCTGCTTTATACTCTATATTTTGAAGTACGTAAATAATTTACTATGAACATTCACATGAAATGTTCTCAATTTTAAGGCAATCATTTTTTATAGATTAATATAACAGTATAAATAATATAATTGAACTAACATCTAATAGTAAAATGATTCGTTGAGTTTACAATAAAATAAAATTGGCTACGTAATTTTGATTTAGATAATTATATTGATGTATAAACTTAAAATCAAAGTAATAAAATGAAAAAATGTTTTCGCTTCTAATGCAATCATAAGTTCTCGTCTTAATAGCATGAACTTTTAAAAAGTGAAGTATCTGAAATCTGAAAGGACTAAAATAAGTGATCACGAAATGATGTTAAAAATTCATTGGATTTTTTCAATGTTAGAAAAATATTTTAATACAATTTGGGCATTTTAGAAAAAAATAGAAAACTTGTCCTGAAATGTATTTATTGCTAAAATTTAAGCGAAAATACATTATCGAAACACAATAAATCAAATACCTAAAAAAATCCGACCATGAAGATGTTGATTTTTGAGATTTCTGAGAAAAATCTTGAATTCTAATTGAATGTGAAAGAATACTTCGAACGTGTTTTTATAAATAAATAAACACGTTTCAAAATGCTAGATTAAAGTTAGACTCATAGAGAAAACTGGGCAGAATTTAAATCAATAGAAATTATGTGAAAATAGTTCTTTAGCTGTGTACTTAAAACAGTTTTACCTATTATTACTATCGTACCTTCATTATGAAATGTCCTAACCTAGAAGTCTAATAGATTTCTAATCCATGTTTGCAGTTACATTAGTTCTAAAAGATAGCCACAAAGATTTAGTTCGAATTTCAGCTTCCTCTTTAGCATTAGTCCATATTTGAAATTCTAGTTATTTAGAGACAAATTCATTTATATATATATATTTGCTTGTCATATTTATTTTAGTCGGGGTAGATTGGTTGAAGTACTTGATTTGAATTTGTAGGAGAATGAGATATAAAATGAGGCATTTCTGATAGAGTCAAAATGATGTTCAGCATTTCAAGTGGACCTTTTATAACAGTTTTAATAATATTAACAATGCATAACTTAGAATTTAATATCTATTCGTATCATCTAGTTGATATTGTAGAAATATTGCATTTAGATTGCAATAAGAAGAAAATCAGGATCCATTATTTCGTTTATTAATTTCAGTATATCCCAAGTCCAGTTCGAAAGGGAAAACGAAAAAAGATTCTCCCATTTTATTTATTTTGACAACTTCAAAAGATTTTCCACGGTAATCACTGAACTTTATTTTTTCCCATTTCATAACACTTTTTAGTTTACTATATTTCGTAGTTATGAAGTACATATATCTGGAAAATTGCTTTCAAAATTAATGACTGCTTAGAAGACAGTATTGGTGAGGATAATCAAATAAATGTTAAAGGTATAACATTTCCCTTATTTTTTTGTTAAAACAACACATTCCATCTTGGTTTACAAAGTGTAATTTATCAGTTTATCAGTTAAGAGGCTTTTAAGTATCTTTTTATTTTGAAAACAAATGATTTATTGATGAGTAATCTTGTATGTACATTACCGAAATTGGAAAAATTGGAGTTTTTCGCGAGATTTATCCACTACCCTATATATAATATTTTGAGTTACATCTTTTTTATTTAGCAATAATTGATTTTTATTTAAATCCCGCAATGTACGTATCTCTTATGTTTCTTAACCAATACTTATCTTTTAAAACTTAAATCTCTTAATGTATATTTTATGTTTCTTTACCAGAACTCTTAATTTTTATTTAAATCTCTTAATGTGTGTCTTCTGTTTCCTTACTAATACTTAATTTTTATTTAAATTTCACAATGTGTATCTCTTATGTTTCCTTCTAATACTTAATTTTTATTTAAATATCATTATATGAATATTTTAAGTTTCTTTACCGATACTTATCTTTATTTAAATCTCCAAATGCTATCGCTTATGTTTCTCTCTTAACCAATACTTAACTTTTATTTAAATATCTTAACGCGTCGATACTTAATTTCTTAATGTAAGTATATTGTGAAATTATTTCTGCTGGATCGATTCCTATTCTTTTATTTTTTCGATTATTGTTTCATCCGAAGCAGATCCGATCAATATCGTTTAGGATTTTAGCATGATTTTTATTAAATAAAAAGTATCTTGTTAATTTCTTAATGAAATATTTTTTCCTACTAATTAGTAATTATTTCCATCTTTGAATATTAGAATAGAACTCATTCCAGTGAGAAGTTAATTTCCCCGAAATAAATTTTGGATGAATCCGTTTTTATGGATCAGTACTTGATAAATACTTTTAGTAAATTAATTTAGTACCGAAATTCGCGTGATATTAATTCCTGGCGTACTCACTCTTTCTTTTCCTCACAATCGTTTCTAATTTTTTAAAACATTTTATCTATTTTTGAATTTGTAAAAGAACAGAGTTGTGGTTGATTAAACACACACTTAGGCCTTGACCCTTAGAAAATTTTATGTAAAATACGATGTTCGTTTTCATAAAATATACCGAGCTATTTCACTCTAAAATATAAATAATTGAATTACATATTAAATAAACATTCTTGTGTGAAACATGATCATGTAATTAGATCTCTGACTTGAACAAAACTATTTTCGGTTTTAGAAATAGTCATGATGCATCTTCAAAACCACGCAAGAATTTTATTACAAAATGCAAATTCATTTGGACACATATTGTATCTACTGTAATTTCAGTTAAACAATGTGCACGTTGGATAGGTATTTTGTCGAGTAAATAACATTTTTTGTTATTTAAGTTATAATATCAATCCTTCAGTCATTTCAGTTTATCTAGAATTTTCTGATGATATCCAATATCTAGGGGAGCTGATATATTGTGGTTAGGGATATTAATCTTGCTGCTAGTTTAGATTTGTGTAGTATTTGGTCTAGTTCTGTACTTAGCTCCCTATAAGGGACTATACGGTCAGTAAAATGCTTATTGCTACTTTGAATATGATAATTATATGTGTTTTGCGAAAGAAAGTATGATTTCTCGGCAAGTTTCATGGCAAACATGCTTTACTTTATTAGCGGTAAGAGTATATTCTAAACTTATATATTGCTTGGAGTACATTTGATCGTATATGGAAAGTTTTAAAATTGTTTAGCTGTGTGCAAAAAGTTGTTTAGAAAAGATTTTTTGAAGCAAAACCTAGCCTGGCTTAGGTTTGAGAATAAGTGTTGATGGTAAAGCCGTACTCACTAGGGAATTGTAACTTGTAATGTACCATATAATGTACTCGGTTTTACTACCCCTATCGAACAGGGTGGAGCAGTTACGTAATGCTCCAAGCTATCCTATTGGTGGTTGGTTTTGGGGGCGAATATAAAGGGGACTGCGGTAGAGATGGGCAAAATTGTTATTTTACGATAGCAGTATTAAGTGTTATTGCTAATTTACAATAAAAGCTATAATTAACAACTAATAATAATTTTTGTTATCCTTTGGCTAATGACAATTTGAATCTCATTTTAACCGTTTTATTTACTGTTAGAAAGTGACATCAATGGTTGCTTTTTATAATATTAACTGTTTAAAGTAATCATTAAGTAATTTGTAAAAATTAGTTCCTGCAACTTTTTATTTTTATCACATATTTTAAATTCAATTCTATTTAAATCTAACTGCTATCTCAATGCCATTTATAGGTAACTGTTAATATTTTCGATAACAGTTGCTAACTGCTATTTTGCAATAATAGTGTTATTTAAACTATCATTAAAATAATAGCCCATTACAAATAGATGGTTAGATTTTCCGGGACCGATCATACGAGCCAATCTCTAAATACTTACTACACACATCTCTAGATTTGTCTGAACGCGAGCCCGCTTTGATCACCGGATGCGACTGCTTATGGCACGTTACCATAGTGAACGGACCGATCATCCAAGCTAATCTGTAAATGCTTACTACACACTACATCACTGGATTTGTCTGATCGCGAGCCCGCTATGATCACTGGATGCGACTCATGGCGCGTTAGAAAATAAACTGTGGACGTACCGTCCACATTTGAAGCCGTTACATTTGATGGTACAATTTACTAGTGAGAACACGGCTTACGGTTTCATTTTTCTGTGGTATTTCAGTCTAAAGCGTATTAATTGTTAATTGTTCGAGGCTCTCTTTAAAGAGGGACCGTTACTTTATACATTCCATGCTGTTGCTAATGTGTTTCAATGTCAAATTCTGTGATTTTGAAAATGTTACGATGTTTTGTGAATATTGTTAACGATGTTTTGTGAATATTGTGAGGCATCTTTCATAGTTCACGTGCTTTTACGTTGTCGCTTCATCATCTATCTAGTCATGTGTTCATTGGTAGTCGAGATGTGAGGAGTAAAGTGGATACACACTTCACTATGTTTCTTTGGAAAAATATCTGGAACTAACTTTTCAGAATCCAAATTGCACAGGTACTGGCAGTGTTAGACGTAATCAACTAATTTTTTTTCAATCGATTGATTAGTTAACTAAAATTTCAATCATGATTAAATAATCATGACTAAAGTTAATCACGATTGAAAAATTGGTCATATTCATAACTAAATCAATTAGTAAGTAATCATTAAATCGTTAGTTTTTGTCATGAATGCGTGAACTAAATTCTTGTAGTAGAAGTATACAAAATTACTTTGGTAATGTATTTTACTTTAAATTTGCATGATTTTCTCGAATTGATTTATTATTATGAAGCAAGCTGATTTAACTAACAAATTTTGATTCATTTTTTTGTAATTTGATTTTTGTTTCGTTAAGTGAATTTTGTCACGCTTTAAAATATAAATCAATAAATAATTTCATCATGCTATCTCCTTTTCACTGTATTATAATTTTCTTCTTCAACATGCGGATAGGTAGGTATTTTGTTGCTAAACTTCACACTAGCACATACTATTTTTACTGGATTCAGAATGTTGAATGGAGGTACTATTTCAATCACAATTTTAGTCATGATTACTCGATTAAAACTAAATCAATTATTAGTTAAAACTAATCAATCGTTACTCATTAGTCATGATTAATTTTTTAGTCATTAGTTTTCAATCATTAGTCAGATTAAGCTTTACCCAACACTTGGCACTGGTTTCTAGTATGTATTTATTTTGGAAAAGATTTTGATGATTTTAATTTCAAAACAATGCACTCTTATTTTTTTCAAAAGAGTTTTACTTTTGAAAAAGAGAATTTATTTTCTACACGACGCTAAGATGTAAAATCAATCAATATCTCGTTGCACTGACTGCTTGTAATGTGTAAGTACTTTATTACTATACCTGTAAGTTCAATTCATTATTTTTGTCACTTAACTAATACTGCAGAGTGCAAAGCATTACATTTGCTCAGAACCAGTCAAGTTAAAGAGGAGGAATTACTCTATTTTTAAGACTTGAAAACTTGTACCTCAATGTTACGCATAAGCGCTTTTATATAACAGACCACAATGATTCCAACAATAACACCGCTGATAATTTTGTAGAATCACGACTCATCTGTTTTCAGTTTGGTTATGTTGTGCATGAGTCAATGTCAAATGTTCTAGAAATCTGTCAACTAATTTTGTAGATATTTTTGAATCTAGATGATGTTCATGTTAGAATTACTGTTTCTACCCAGTTACTTATTGTTTCACATCTTTTTGAATTGCATTATTGTATTGTTACGTTGAAGTTTTATGTATATTGTTTCTGCATACATTATTTCATGTTTTTAGTGTTTAATAAGCAGTTTTGTATGGATTATTTATAAAATGACTATTATATCAATAAACATTTTCCAAAGCCCACTGACTTTTGTTTTTATTTATTTGTTTCTCTACAGAAAAATATCCAAATGCAGAGAACAATAAAGATATGATCCAAAAAATGCAAAAAAGACGTACTCGAATACAATTTGATAAGACAAAACAAAACACCTCACCGAAAGCAGATTACTTACTGAATTGAAATCACAAAGAAAAGTATCAACCTCCAAGAAAGAATTATACAGTTTAAGGTATCTGACTACGTTCGAATCCTTTTTTTAAATGTTCAAATTATACTATTTTTCCTTTTAAATTTAAAACAACTTGTACACATTATAAAACAAAAAATGACTAAAAATTATTGTAATTTATTAAAAAATTGGAAATTTCTGAAAAAAAAAATGACGTTAACGAAAGGTAGGTAGGTATTTCAATTAACGTCACACTGAAGCAACACAGCTGGCTATTGGTGACGGTCCGGGATCAATTCCAAAGAAAAAGACACAGGACAACACCACGTAATACGTTAACGAAAAACTTTACAACTGAAAAACAAACTTATACCAGGGCTGTAGATAAGTGTAGATAGCTGTAGATAAGTGTGATGATTGTTTGATCGCCATCTTTTGATAACAAATCGTTGTAAATCGGTTTCATTTATTTATTTCTTATCCTTCGACCATCTGCGGCCTAATAGCTCTCAATCGATGCAATTCTCACCCATCTCCAAATCGGTATTGAGGTGTTGTCCTCTTTCCCTTGGGGATTGATTCTGGATCGTCACCATCAACCCGCTGCGTTGCTCCAGTACGGCGTTAATTAAAAATACCATACCTACCCAATTATAAACAATTGCTTTTATAACGGAATTTCAAAGCATCAAATATTTATAACTTTATCATTGCAAATTTAAGGAATATTCATATTACATATCAACCCTCCAAGTGGTTTCGACGAGATATCTCGTCCATCAAGATCTGACCAATTTTGATAATAACGAGATATCTTGTCATCAAGACATTGCCAATTTTTTTATGATGACGAGACCAAGATCTGGCCAGTTTTCTTCCAACGACGAGATATCTCGCCCATCAAGGTCTGGACAGTTTTCTTCTAATGACGAAATACCTCGTCGAGACAACCACCTGGTTAGGTTAGGTTAATTAACGCCAGGTTGGGTTAATTAACTTCGCACTGGAGCAACACAACAGGCTGCTGGCGACGGTCCGGGATCAAACCCGAAGGGAATCCGAGGACAACACCTCGTAATTTTGAACCACGGTCAGAAGAAGAGGTCACACTTGAGCTGGCACCCCACTCTCCAAACTTCCACACCACGCCAACATGAGGACATTTGAGGCCACGACAGATTTAACGTGCACCAGCCCCCCTTGTATACGACGGTCTTTGGTTGGATTCGAACTCGCAACCGTTCGGTTGCTAATCCGTTACTCTTCCAACCGGGCTACCGCAGCCCACAACCACCAGGAGGGTTACAATATTGACAATCAAGGATATGGCAGCTTCAGATGTCCTCAAATATTATTAAGCTAATAAAAATGATGGTATATCCACGTTATATATTTTTAAAGGTTGATAATCTGTGAGTGAAAGCTTCAGATGCAGTCTCATCGATTTAACTCTTTGGGGTTAGGTGGGTTAAAAACTGTCCCACCTATTTTGCTTATAGCTTTTTATGTATGGTGGGTTATTTTTTAACCCACCTCAAAAAATTGAAATTACTTATAGTCATACAGTTTAATGTTATTTACAGTTTTTCATTGAGTTGGAAATGCTATGAACTAACTCTAAATTTGTAAATAACTGAAAACTAAAATTTACACATGTCAAAACACATTAGTAAGTTGTTGACACTGATGTGATTAAGGTTGGCGAATTGTATGGTGCAGTGAATTGTGGTCTTTCATAACGGTAAATGCTGGTTTCTTTTCGTAAAAACTTATAAGTGAATAAATCGTTTTATAATAAAAAACAAGTTATTTGGTACTTTATACTAATTTTGAAGCTGAATAAGTGAATAAACAATTCTGGGCAGCTTGGTTTTTCTTCTTTAAACTCGTGTACCTCAAAGAGTTAACAAATCAACTAAAATGAAGATGCATCTATTATTACAAATAGACTAATAGCAACGTATTATCATCTTGAATACCAAGTGAAGAAACTGGAGAGCTGCATAACTTTCAGACCCCCGCTCATTTTCAGATGTACTCACTCGCACATATAACATTGCCAAAACAATTAAAATGATAGTATGCTCATTGGAAAGAACTTTAGATTTTGACATTATATAGCTGACATATTCAGATATCCTTATAACAATATCAACCAATTTTGAATTGGAGGTATATTCACATACATCCTTAGATATCGATATAGCTCATAGTGCTGCTCCAGTGTGACTTTAATTAAAATACCTACCTACCTTAGATATTGACATTCTGTTATATTTAGACTTCATAATGTTGTCAAACCATTACAAATGAAGGAATGTTCATATGAAATAACTCCAGATGTTGATAATCTATAGTTGACGTATTTAGATATCCTTATAACATTGTCAACCAATTGAATTGGAGACATATTCACATTATATATCCTGAGACATTGACATTCTTTGTCATTCAGAAGTCTTCATGACGTTGTCAAACTATCAAAAATGAAGTATGTCCAAATCATATATCGTTAGACATTGATAATCTCTGGGCGGAAGATCAGATACATCCTCATTACCTTAAAAATAAAACGAAACGATAGCGAATCTTTTATTACGAGTCGAATGATAAAGCCCCGCATTATCATCTCGAATGCCAACTGGGCAAACCGAACTCCGGAACTTCAAGCTCCTGTCCCACATAATCTATTTTCTACCCCAGACCCTGCAAACAGGCGAAAGGAAAAAAACTTCCCCGAAATTGAATATATTCAGACAATTTCGAAGCCAAGATCGGAGGGAAGCCGTGATTTGTCACGGGGTCCCTGGCATTTACCAGAGCAAGGATGCGGAAATAATTTCGGGAACTTAGACCATCGATCTTGCTCAGCCCTTCCCGAAGCATTTGACCCCAGTAGGGTGCTGGTCCCTCATCCATGCGTGCCTGAAATATCAAGGGAAAATTCCCTTTCAAACTTCACTACACTGGGGTCTAGTCTATTTTCGATGAAGGCCCTCTTGAAAAAAATGTCTTCGCCTGATTTATTTTTGCCGGCTTGGAGTTTATTTTAACTTTATGTAGGAGCTCCATGGAGATTTTTGTCTTCGTATTAGTATTTTAACCCTCCTGGTGGTTGTCTAAACGCGGTATCTCGTCATTAAAAAACTGATCAGATCTTGATGGACGAGATATATCGTCATTAGAAGAAATCTGACCAGATCTTGATGGACGAGATATATCGTCATTAGAAGAAACCTGGTCAGATATTGATCTCGTCATCGTAAAATATCGGCAATATCTTGATGACGTGATATCATGTCATTAGCAAAATTTGTCAATCTTGATGGACGAGATGTCTCGTCGAAAACACTTGGAGGGTTAATGAAGTTGAGTTCAGTATTAATTTCGACATTTTCAGCCCTGGAGGTACTGGGATCTAGTCTATTTTCGATGAACGAACGCCCTCTTCAAAAAATGTGGCTGCTTATGATTTATTTTTGTCGGCTTGGAGTTTATTTTAATCTTATATATGATCTCCGTGGAGATTTTGTCATCAATATTTGTATTTTTAATGTAGCATAACTTGAATGCAGTATTAATTTCAGCATTTTCAGACGTTGATGTTTTCTACACAAGTATTTATCAACCGCCTGGCCAGTATAAATTGATACCAAAGCCCGGTACAGGGCCCTGGTATCAATTATATCGGGCAATGATAGGATCTCTTGGAATTTTTCATTTTTTTTCCCAAGCATTTTTATGAATAAATATTTTACTGGGAAAACAGAATTTATTCTGAGAACAATATTCGTGAACGTGTCGAAGAGCTCAAACGCAGAAGCCTAAATAACATCTTTATAGCAAATGTCAGTGACCAATCATCAAGGAAGTATAAAGAAAAATGTTCAACTGAATTTGAATATCAAGGCATGTATCAGGTTCTCGAATCTAATAATACCGAATACCTTTTTCTTCGCATGTCTGAAATCTGAGTGCCGTGATTCTTTAAAAGTAATAAGCTTACAGATATAAGTTTTAATGTGGATAAAATACAAGGGATTTTGTGTTAATTTTGGCGTTCAGAAATCTTTTATTGAAGGTATTCGTGACGGAACAAATATACATTTTTGGTGATTCAGATGGGATATGCCAATAAAAATCAGCACAAAATAATTTAATGATGTTGGTCTGAGAAAACTACACTAAGCTATAAAAGTTCATTAATCCAGTGATTGATAACTAATTTAAATAATGGACTAATACTCTTTATGATTATGCCATACTTATGTTAGTTTAATGTATGAACTTTGAAAAAAATGGAAATGTATCTGCGAGTAAATTCGTCTGGACCGGGCCCTCGTCTTATAAAAAAGAAATAACCCGGCCGCAGTCTAACAAAGGCTGAAAGCTATTGCTCTACACCGAGATCTAGTCTATTTTCGATCAGGGCCCTCTTCAGATAACCGGGAAAATGGGACATCGTCTGATTTATTTCTATCTGCTTGGACTTTATTTTAACACGTAGGAGCACCATGACGATTTTTGTCTTCAATATTTGTATCTTAATGAAGTGTGATTTGAGTGAGGTATAAATTTCAACATTTTCAGTCATGGTCCACCACATCGAGATCTAGTCTATTTTCAATCAGGGCCCTCTTCAAAAACGCGGAAAAATGTGAATTACCTGATGTTTTTCAGCTGGTTTGGACTTTATTTTAACCCTCCTGGTGACTACTTATCTTTACGTCGGTTGGTTGGTTTTGGGGCCCAAGGACCATATTTGGCCATCTACGCCATCTTTGCGCCGAAATCCACCCTGTAGTGGTCAGCCTCTGATGCAAAAACCTGCAACAAACTGTCACCAGTTCTAGGCAAGCAACAATTTGCTTTTCCTATTTGGATATTCAATCCTTGAATTATTAGGACAGTTTTGTCTCGAAGAGATATCTCGTCATTAGCAAAATTGACCAGATCTTGAACGAGATATCTCGTCGAAATCACTTGGAGGGTTAATATTCAGGAGCTCCATGAAGATTTTTGTCTTCAGTATTTCCATTAATGAAGTACACTTTGAATGGGGTATTAATTTGAAAAATTTCACTCGTGGTCCACTATACTGGGGTCTAGTCTACTTTCATAGAGGGCCCTATTGAAAAAATCAGAAAATGCGGAAAAGCTTGATTTATTTTTGCCGGCTTGGACTTCATTTTAACGTTTTATAGAAGCTGCAGGGAGAATTTCTTTTGTCTCTTCAATATAAATATTTTAATCAAGTACAACTTGAGAATTGTTTTGAATTTAAGTTCCAATTTAGCTAAGTTCCGTTCAAATTCCTGCTCTTTTTTATGTCCAATTACTTTTTTGTTGAAAGTCACCTACACTCTAAAAGCACATTCCACCAATTACAAATTTCTTGCGCTTTTTATACGTGGTAAGAATATCTGAGAAAACTGCCCCAGTACTAAGTTAGATGCATTGTTGAGGCGTAGCCAATTAATTTTTTTAATCGATTGATTAGTTTCCTAAAAATTCAATCATAACTAAAGTTAATCATGATTTAAAAATTAGTCGTAATCATAACTAAATCAATTAGTCATTAATCATTCAATCATCAATTTTAGTCACGAATACGTTAACTAAATTCCTACGGTAGAAATATGCAAAATTACTGTGGCGATATTTTTTACTCTCAGTTTGCAGGATTTTCTTGAATCGTGAATCGATTCGTTATTGGGAGAGGTGTGATGACGCCTTTTCTATCATCTTGATACGTAGAAAGAAGGTTTTCCTTTGCAAAAATGACCAATATTCTGAAATCTAAAATTATTCGACGATAGGTTTGAGAAATGAGTAAGAATCAAAGTTAATTTATATTAGTTCAATAAATGATTTCATTAATATAATACACTCTCTACTAATTTAACCAACATATTTAATTCTTTATTTTGTTCATTTTTTAAATTTGATTTTTTTGTCGTGCTTCATGAATTTCGTTACGCTGTTAAATATAAATCAATAAATAGTAATTTCGTAATGTTAATCCTTTTCATTTTATTGTAGTTTCCCTCTTCAACATGTGTGTAGGTAGGTATTTTTGTTGCAAAACTTCACACATGCACATACTATTTTCACTGTATTCAGAATGGTGAATGGAGCCACAATTTTTATACTTTTAGTCATGATTACTTGATTAAAATCAATGAATAGTTAACGTGGAGGGACTAGAACAAATCAATCATTGTCCTGATAATTTTTTTGTCAATAGTTATCAATCATTTGTCTGCTTAAACTTTATCCAACACAGGTTAGATGACTGTTTAAGTACCCATTCAGATGATGGGATGTGTGAGTTCTCTCAAGTAATCTCAATGTTAAACTTGCACAAATTTTTATCTTTTTTTCCTTTACGCAATTGCTGTACACTTTTATTATACAGCCACTCAAAAAGTTTAACTTTTTAGAGTTGGAAAACAGACTGCTCATTACAGTACAAAACTTTTCACATTTTTTGACCTCCGTAGACCTCAAACCTGTTGAACGTCTTCCGTGTGGGTTGGTTGCTGTGAAGACTAGTTTAAGGTAGACTGTCATGGACAAAGCAGCTAAACTTGACAGCTCACTATTGATACCTTCTCTTCATTTAAATGAATCCAAAATAACAGATATGTAGGATTTGGATTTTCTGGGTATCGTAGATACAGTACAAAACTTTTCACATTTCTTGCCCGCCGTAGACCTCAAACCTGTTGAACGTCTCCTGTGTGGGTTGGTTTCTGTGAAGACTAGTTTAGGGTGGACTGTTATGGGCAAAGCAGGTAAGCTCACTATTGGTACTTTCTATTCATCTGAATGAATCCAAAATAACAGATTTGAGGGGTATGGATTCACTGGATATCATAGAACGAAAAACGTTCTAGGGAAGAAATGCAAGACCTCGTTTTGAAACATTTTAAGGAAACAGTGAGATGACGATGGCAGGTACCACGTTTGCCTTCCTTGGCTAGATGGGCACTCATCATTGGAGGCAAAACTAGATTTATCAGGACCTGCAGCGATGAAGATGATGCCGCTTTGTCCAAAACAAAGTTTACGTTTTCAAAATGATAAAATATATTATTTCAATAACTAGATTAAGTATTGTAATTAGTTCAATATTAATATACTAATAAATTATTGTCCACAAAAGGAATTCTTGTTTGCAATTTTTCGTATTTGGGTAGCCCAGTTGGAAGAGTAACGGATTAGCAACTGGATGGTTGCGAGTTCGAAACTCTGTCCAACCAAAGACCATCGTGTACATGGGGGCTGGTTGACGTTAAATCTTTCGTGGCCTCAAATGTGGAAATTTGGAGAGAGGGATGCCAGCTCAGGTGTTCACCTCGGATCTTTCCCTTCGTGATGGATCCCGGTCCGTAGCCAATAGCCCATTATGTTGCTACAATGCTACGTTAATTAACTACCGACCTAACTACTTTTCATATTTGGCTTCCGAACTAAATTTTAAAGTGATGGATTATTGTAAGAATAATGACACATGTGGATCCAACTAGAGAAATCACTTACTAGTGGTCGCTTTTTCCAAATATTTATTCTGACTATGAGGATATAATCTTACGCAATGTTTATTTATAACACATATAATAGTGGATTTCAATGACTCTTGCCATTATAATGCTGAAAATGTAAAGCTAATGGCTTAAGAGTTAAAATTAAAATTGCGCTGAATTTTGTTATGCTTTTTTGATTTACAGAACATTAGTTTCATATCGCAGAATCCCATTCCCTATCGAATTGTTGTTTTGAATGATTCTTATTTGAATAATTCTAATCCACGAATTTTCGAATGACATACATACTTTCGCATCTGAGATTTAATTTTATGCTTTATTGTACATAGTTTTTGATTTTTTGTACAAACGTTAAGTTTGGAATATAATTTCCAAACCTCATAAGATTAATTTTGACGTGAATAATATTTATCAATTGAAATCACAATTCTTAACTTTTTCTTCACATTAACACTACTTTCATGTTGGTACATAAATATTTTATCATTTAATATTTTGAGTGTCAATAGTTTCGACATCTTGTGTTCCATCACTTTAAAAAAACTAAAAGTATTAAATTTTTTAATGACCACAATGCATTCATTTAAGGTGCGTATAAAATTTTCTTTCCATTTTTTAACATACTGCCCTTAAAAAGTTAAATTGATATATAATTAGGCTAAATTCATTTAATAATTTAGTCAATAGATGGCAGCACTGTAGAATATACTAAAGTTGATATTTCCGAAGAAAGTCCTCTCAGCATTCAAGTATCTAATCGGTAGACAACGTGCTGCCATCTATTGTAACTTTCCTGTACTTTTGATGTCATTTTGATGCATCTTTACTAAATTCAACAGTGATAAACTTTTTAAAAACTGACTGAAGAACATTGAGATTTGGTATACTTCTGAAATTAAACAATTTAAAAGTTAAAATTCATCACTAATTCACGATAATTGTGGTGCAGCGCCCATGTAAGTCCGGAAGCCGACTTTCGCTGTTGTAAACAAAAATAAATCGATTGTATCATGAAAACTCGAAGTTAAAAACAGAGTTTATTCTTGACGCAAACCTCAGTGAGACATCAGTTTCGATTTCAAACGTTTATTTCTTTCCACACTACTCTGTGGGATTATCTGACTGCATCCCATTAATATCCAGCTACTCATACGCCCGATAGCCCGGGTGTTTGATGATTATTTTTCTCATTGTTTAACCGTCTGAGGCAGGGTTTCTCGAACTATGGTACATGTACCACTAATGGTACATTACAGTATTTTTGGTGGTGCAGTTTTCACACAAAAGATTTAAATGAATGTTCAAACCCTTACATGCATTTTTTCATATCTGATACATAGTAGTTTTTTTCATCCTTCCGCTCTATTGATAATTTTTTAAATGAAATTCTGTTTCCTACTAACTACAGTAGGGGCTCTTGCTAAATCCATCAATTTCCCTCCAATTATTCCCGGCATTTTTTTTGTAACTAAGCCATTTACTGAATGAACATTGTATTGTGACTGAGTTTTTGAATAAGTATTTTTTTTAAGAAATAGTAATAATCATCAAATCAGTATTTCTTTTCGAAAAAAATCGTTTTAACAGTGTTGAAGTAAGTATTTTCATTAAATAATTTCTAAGTCATTAATTTCAATTATTTACTTTTATTGGCATTTAAATCAATGTATCAAATTTGATCAATATCATCATGAAGTATGGGATAATTTTTTGTATTATCAATATTAATTTAGTAGTTATCAATTTTTTAGTATTTTTCCTATATTTGGGAACATTTGAATGAAAGAAAAAAAATTTTAAAAAGAAAAAAAATCATGCATGGGTTAATATTGAAACGAGTAGTAGACTTTACCAAGAATTTAGCTTGGCGAATCGTAGCGTCATTACAACAATTTCCGAATCACTCGATGAAACCATCGCTTCTGCTGCGGCATTTTCAAAACAAACACTCCAGTTTAACAGGTAACTTCTCAACTTTTTAAACAGAAACGAGCTGAAATGAAAACTAACATACGTTCACTTCATTCCTTCACCTCAATCAACGAACGAGCAGTGGAAGCATCATATTTTGTTAGTTTGAGAATTGCTCAAACTGCAAAACCACATACTATTGGAGAATCTTTAATATTACCTTCAGTCAAAGATATTGTGACGTCTATTCTTGGCCCTACTGCAGCAGCCAAGTTGTATGTTGTTTCTTTATCAAATGACACTGTTTCGCGACGAATTAACGAATTTGCAGCTCAAGTAAAACAAACACTAATCGAAAATATAAAACAAAGCAAATGTTTTGCGATTCAGTTCGATGAAAGTACAGACATAACCAACTTCGCACAGTTGATGGCTTACATTCGATATGAAAGAGAACAAGTCATAGATGAAGAATTCTTATTCTGTGAGCCTCTTCCAAATCATACCACAGCGGATGAGATTTTTAAGAAAATAACGAGTTTATCACTGGCCAAGAAATAAATTGGAAAAAATGTGTAGTCGTGTGGTGATGGTGCACGTTCAATAACAGGTTGTCGTGGTGGAGTTTTCGCCAAAATTAAAGAAGTTGCACCAGATGCAAAGTTCACACATTGCAGCATGCATCTTGAAGCATTAGCTACCAAAACAATGCCCACAGGACTAAAGACTGTTTTAGATCAATCTGTGAAGAAAGTAAATTTTATTAAATGTCGGACCCTTAAGGACAATTTTGTGCAATGAAATGGTAGTAACCACAATAACTTTACACACTGAAGCGTGGTGGTTGTCAAGGGGAAAAGTTTTAACTAGAATCTGAATTACGTTCAGAGGCCAAAGTATTCCTGACAGAATCCAAATTTGAACTCCGTCATTGTTTCACTAATGAACTCTGGCTATCACGTTTATCGTATTTGTCCGATATTTTTGGAAAACTAAACGAACTGAATTCTAGTTTACGAGGTTCCAATATAACTGTCTTTACTGTACATGGCAAAATAAATGCACCTGTGAAAAAACTGGAATACATAATTAAGGACGGACGTGAAAAGCAAAAAAGTTGCTTCATTACCAACATTAGAAGAGTATCTCCAGGAAAATAATCTGTCACTGACTGAACAGCTAATTGAAGATAAAGAAAAACACTGCTAGGACTTGCTAACAATTTTCATTCCTACTTTCCTGAAAATTCAGATTCGTTTTCTATTTCGGATAATGTGCTAGATAGTGTTTCAGTTCAAGAAAGAGATCAGCTATTAGATATTTCATGTGACAGAAATGTCCATGAATGAGTTCAAAAAAGATCACTTCTGCAATTTTTGGTTAAAAAGAAAAGATGAATATAAGTGTTTTTCCAATAAAGCGATAAAATTTTTAATGGCTTTCAACACATATCTTTGCGAAACAGTATTTTCTGCCATACCATTAATTAAAAATAAATATAGAACACGGTTGCAACTTGTACCTGACTTACGCTTCAAATTAATGAAGATAAAGCCCGGCATATCGAAATTGTTTACAATGAAACAGGCTCATTCGTCGCATTAATCCTCATCAATAATAAATCTAATATTTGCTATTATACATTATTACCCACTATTTACTACAATATATAGTATATTTATATTTTATTATAATATAAAAGTTTCATTTAAGAATATAATTGAAATTTAAAATGTTTTATTCTTTGATTATAAGCACTCCATTTAGGATGCATTGATTTTTAATCGGAAAGTGCTTTTATGATGGTACATATATTTTTGATTCTTATTTATGTGGTACAAAAATTAAAAAGTTTGAGAACCCCTAGTCTGAGGGGTTCACAGGCAACAACTTCCAACCAGTTTTAATTATCTGGACCAATACAATCTTTTCAAGGGATTGTATTTTAGGAAAATGAGAAATAGAACCTTTCCAGGATTCTATTTAAGGGAAAGGAGCGATAGAATCTTTCCAAAAGATTCTGTTCTAAGGATATGATAACAGAATCTTAAGGATTCTATTCTAAGGAAATGACCAATAAAATCTTTCCCATGGATTCACTTCCAAGAAAAGGAGCAATAGAACCTTTCCAAAGGATTCCATTCTAAGAAAATGATCAATAGAATCTTTCCAATGGATTGATTTCCAAGGAAAAGAGCAATGGACTCTTTCCAAAGAATTCTATTCTAAGAAAAGGACCAATACAATCATTCCTATAGATTCACTTCCAAGGGAAGGAGAAATAGAGTCTTTCCAAAGAATTCTATTCTAAGGAAGTACCAAAAGAATCTCACTAAAGGATTCTATTTTAATAAAAGGACCAAGAGAATAATTCATATGGATTCATTTCGAAGGAAAAGAGAAATTGAATCTTTCCAAAGGATTCTATTGTAAGGAAAGGATCAATGTTATCTTTCTAAATGTTGAAAGAATACACCAATAGATGTGGTTGTTTAATCATTAGATGTGTTGTGAGGTAAAAGCAATACTACACTACTCGGAAATGTTGTGACGCTCAGAGGGTTAATGGGTCATGCACAATAGGTACCCCCTAACACCGAACTCTACTCTCTTTCTTAAGCCTCCCATAGATACTAGCCTCAGTTTAGCTTATATGCGCAGTTGGTCCTTGTGACTTCTATCAAACTTCAGCTTCAAGACAGCCGTTGTCTGTTTCTGTCCTGCTGAGTTTGGAACTTAACATAAAACCCATACTAACTCGTTAAATATGTCGTTGTCAAGTTGCAGAGAATATGCAAACCCGGTTGGAAAAGTGACGGATTAGCAATCGGAGGGTTTCGAGTTCGAATCCGACGAAAGACCGTCGTGTAAGTGGGGGCTGGTGCTCGTTAAATCTGTCGTGGCCTCAAAAATTCTCACGTTGGCGTGATATGGAAATTTGGTGAGTGGGGTGCCAGTTCAGGTGTGACCTCGTCATTTGACCGCGGTTCAAAATTACGTGATGTTGTCACGTAATTCACCTTTTGGTTTGATCACGGACGGTCGTCAATAGCCCGTTGTGTTCCTCAAGTGTCACGTTAATTAAAATACCTATCTACCGAAATTAAAATACCATCAAATCACTCTGAATCAGCGGTTCCCAAACCTGTTGGCCTGATAAAAACATTTGGAGGGCCGTATCTGGTCTGCAGGCCCAGTAAACGCGTTCGGAGGGCTCTATCTGTATGACGGATCGGTTAAACCTATCCTGAAGGCCGTATGTGGTTTAAGGGCTAGATAAAGAAATTTTTGCAGGGCCGTAACTGGTCTGCAGACCCGGTGAACATACTTGGAAGTCCGTATCTGCGGGCCGGGTAAACCCTCTCGGAGTACCCTATGTGTCTGCCGGACAGTATGTGATCTAAAGGCTAGATAAAAATATTTGGAAGGCCGTAATGGTCTGCAAGCCCTCAAACCTCTCCGCAATTTTGTATATGATCTGCGGGAGAATTAAAGCTATCCGGCTGGGCGTATCTAGCCTGCGGGTCGGGTAAACTTATCCTGAGGTCCATATCTAGTCTTCAGGACGGTTAAACCTGTCGGCGTGATAAAAATATTTAGAGGGCCGTATCTCGTCTGCAGGCCAGATAAACGTGTTCGGAGGACCGTATCTGGCCTGATGTAAACCTATTCGCTACAACTAATATACCTTACGCGTACGGTCCTTTATCTTTACGCGATTTTTTTGTGGATGCCATATGATCGGAACCAGAACAGCTATTTCTCAAATAGCTGAAGGGAGAGTATTGTGTTGAACTTAGCAGCCAGCATTACGAAAATTAACTTGCAATACAATAGTATAAATAGCAGTGTAACTCAACACCACCATGTAGTATTTTTGGATCGATAAAGTTGCACTGTCTTCGTGTCTTTCTAAAGTTTCTTGTGTGAATTAAAGTTTCTTGAATGTGGCCATATTTGATTAACAGCTGCATACTGCGGACTTGCAACATGAAAAGGTCCCCCTCCCTTTGTCTAGCGCAGAGGTTCCCAACCTTTTTGACTAGCAGAGTCCTTTATGGAATCAATTTTATGGAGGAATCCCTTAGGCTACCCTGTTTTACAGGTTAATGATGTTTAGGAGTAGTGCTTCAGGGTGAGAAAGGGGATAGATAGTAAAGAGATATTTAAACAATTGCTCACAATATCAATGCAATGAATTTATATTTTATAAATTTTAAATTTTACCGTAATTCTCAATTTATTCTCAACTACCACTAATATATACGATAGTGTCAAAACTTGGTTAAAAAAATAAAAGTTCATCCAAAGTTCAATAAATCAAATAATTTGTGTTTCTACAGGTGAGCGCAACAATAAGGTCGATACAATCAAGGACGTAACTAGGCTAGTTTCCACCCGGGGGGGGGGAACTCGCCTTGGCCCCCCCCGACCAACCAAACCAAAACCCTCCCCGAAAACACCTGATATCGCCACCACACATTAATTCCACTATTCCAATTTTTTTTATTCAACTTGGGTTAAATGCTTGATTTCAAAGGTAAATAGATTCATTTGCAGTAATTTCATTTTTAGTACAAGATAAAATACCAAATTAATTCTTCATTGGCAAATAACCTGAGAGTAGCATGTTTGGTATATTCTTTCACACTTATCATAATCGCTGCAAATGAAATGAAAAGGTTTATCAGATGATATCGGGTATGTGTACGGCAAGGACGGATTAAAAGGGGGTGGGCGGAGGGGGCGACGCACCCCCCCCCGAGAGCAAGAAAAATAAAATAGAAAAAGGTAAAAACTCATTCATGTGAAGGCAGAAGTCAAGCTGTGGGTGGCAAAGTGGAAAAGGAAGATACAAGCCAAACCCCTTTACCAGGCTATGCAGTTGAGTTTTTGCTATTTTGCACCTCAGAAATTTCCCCCTCAATTAGATCTTTAACGTTGATTCTTTCTACTCTTCCTGTGTCAACTGCAACAGCAGAAAGATCTTTCTCGACACAAACTGATCAAAACTTAGTTGAGAAACCGTTGTGGGCAAAACCACTTAACTGGACTTGCTTTGATATATGTTCATAGAGACATCCTTATTGACAAAGGAAATTATTGATAGGTATATTGAGAAGGGGGAAAGAAGAGAAGAAACATGTTTTCTTAAGTACAGGTAGTTTAAAACCAGTTGTTCTTTTGTGATGTCAAAAAGTTTAAGGTAATTGAACTCAACATTCATACACTCAGATTACTCTTTTAATTTTATATCAAAACTGTAAAAAGTGCAAACCGCCTGCTAATATGCATGAAACAGACTAAATATGTACTGTACGAGTATAGTGCTAATGTGTACAATATAAACTCAATGATTTTTTGTACACAGAATTTTTATTTCAAAACGTTAGCTAAGAATATAAAAAACACAATATTACATTCAAAACTACAGTTTTATGCACCTTAAGTAAGTTTTTGAGTTACCGTAAATGCGTAACATTCTTACTGTTTACATTGTACTTCTTTTGAGATAATGACTATATAATGAGACATTAGTCTAAAATACATTCTTGTAATAATACAATTAATATGGATATCGTTTTTTCATTCATACAACTTTTGTTTCAAAATGAGTGTCATTGTAAATTGTATTGAAAAAATAAAAGAATTTGCAAATATTTAAGTTTCTATTTATTACTTTCCTAATGTTATTTTTAAAATAAAAGATGTATATTTAGGAATTAAAAGGCTAACAAAAACGTAACTTTCAACAATCTACAAAATACTATTTTAAAAGTATTTGCATGCCAATTTCAATGTTTTATCTTTTAATTTGCTTAGCAGTTCTATGTTGACAAAAGGCTTATGTAAATGGAGCCAGTTTTGCAAAGCTTTTGAGAGCTACGCATCTCAAGAAATTTAAAGTGATTGTCTAAAATAAAGTACATTTTTATTTTTTTTATCAGTTCTAAGTCTCAAAACAGCTTAAAAATGCTAGTTTTTGAAGGTATTTTTTTTTCTTCAAAATTTTCAGTGGAGGACCTCCGGTTCGTTGCATCTTCCAACCAACCGACCCCACCCACAAATTGCATTAATCCGTCACTGGTGTGCGGTAAGAATAGCATTAGTCACTCTAAAAATACATCCACGCACAGTTTGCTGCCCTATCATCCTTTCTTTACTCACATCAAACTCATACTCATGCAACTCTTCACACTTTCTGCATTTAGCTCCTTTTATAGTTTTTGTAGTCTACTAACAAGTTTTCTTCATTTTTTATCATACGTAAATATCTATAGTAAAAAAAATACTCGGCCAGTTTAACGCCCCCTAATCCGGCGCCCGGGGCACATGCCCCGTCTGACCCCCTTGTTACGTCACTGTATACAATAAACCCAGTTCCTCCAATTTAATCATCACATCCAATTCAATTCAAATACATATTCGTTCATTACTTATGCGAAATTTTTATTATTCATTATAGAAGACAATTCTTATTTAATTTTACTTAAAATGCACATGAGTGCAGCAGTAGGCCTAAATTAAGGCATAACACAAAATAGCGTATAAACGTTTAATGAGACATCTGTGGTTGTGTTATTATTTTATTTTCTTGGGAGGCCCTTAGGGCTTAGTAGAGCACTGGTTGGGAAACACTGGTTTAGAGGTTTCTTTTCGCTTTCCTTAGATGCTTCAAGTCATGGAAAGAAACATAAATTTTATCGGAGGGGGGACAAGTAAAGGTCATCCTTCCCTGATAGGGGACTACCAGTTTGTCAGAAACTATAACAAGTTGAGTTGTGTTTTTAAGAGTATTTTTTTTTTGTCATGTAGGGTAACGACTTTCCATCGGTGTGACCTTGAGAATGACATCGGAGTTTCTAACGGATGGTGAACCGCGGTTTAGATTTTCTAGGATTTATTTCATTTCATCGGTTTAGTTTTGAGCTTTTGTGGAGTGGGCTCACAAACAATTTCAAGTAATATCCTCATAAATAATTGAGAGTATTTTTTACAAAGAAAATAAATTGTTTCAAAAGATCTTTAAAAAACCACTTTCGAGCAAAAAGGGTAATTAATGTTTTTTTTTTTTGCAAATTAAGCAAAATTGCACATTCTTTGTCAGATCGGCAAAAAAATATTTTTGGTGTGTTCTTGGTAATTACTTTATGTGTGTCATGAAACGAAAAACGTTGAAAATCGCTATTATAGGGACAGTTCAGACTCCTTTTTTCTTGTTTAAACATCTTTTTACACAACTTTTTGTTGATTTTTAGGACAATTTTGTAGTTTGAGGGTCATGTATTCATTTTCTATAGCCAAAACAGATTTGTTACGACATATTACTTAAGACTGGAATGCTTTAAGCCAACGATTTTAAACCGGAGTGCCCTTCGGTAGGTAGTTGAATTGATGTCGCATTGGAGGCGATACAACGGGCTATTGGCGACGGTCCTGGATCAATCTCGAATGGAAAGATCCGAGGGCAACACCTTGTAACTTTGAATCACATGGTGATGAAACGGCTTAAAGTGTGCAAGGTTTATTAAATTACAACGGTTTGGTTCTGAACTTTTGACAAATGTGTGCACAAATAACTTTAAGCTATACCCGTATTTTCAATGTCCGAAGAAATGATAATTTTGTCCGATCGGCAAAAAATATATTTTTTGGTGTGATGCAGAATTTTAGTAATTACTTTATGCGTGCTTCTACTTTATGCCTTGAGATGAGGAATGTTGAAAATCGCTGATTTTGGGGATGTTCAGACTCTTCTTCGTTTAGACCTCTTTTTACAAAAAGTTTATGTTGGGTTTTAGGGCATTTTTTGGGTCCTAAAATGCATTTCTAGTAATTTTTGGAGCATGAAAATCCCAGCCCATGTATCTAAATATTACTTAAATGGCAATCAGATTTCACTTTTCAAAAGACGATGAAGTTTCTCCAAAACTTATATTTTATATTCTCTATTCAAAAAATACAATATAAATTTCACTGTAGGTAGGTATTTGAATTAACTTCACACCGGAGCAACACAAGGAGCTAGTGACGATGGTACGGGATCAATCTGGAAGGGAAAGATTCGAGGACAACACCTCGCTATTTTGAACCACGGCCAGATGACGAGGTCAACATCTGAAAATTACTTAAATAGCTATCAGATTTCACTTTTCAAAAGATGAAGTTTCTCTCAAACGGTTATATTTTATATTCTCGATTCAAAAAATACAATATAAATTTCACTGTAGGTAGGTATTTGAACAAACTTCGCACCGGAGCAACACAAGGAGCTATTGACGACGGTATGGGATCAGTCCGGAAGAGAAAGATCCGAAGACAACACCTCATTATTCTGAACCACGGCCAGATGACGAGGTCAACACCTGAGCTGGTATCCCACTGTCCAAACTTCCACACCGCGCCAAACACATTAAGGATTAGTGGTGACAATTTAACATTATGAAACAGAAAAACAACAATTCTGAAATAAAAGACAGTAAATATTCCACAAATTCTTATCAATTAAAATATATTAAAATCAAAAGGTGCAAAACCATAATATTAATGTGACACCCAATTACATACATTAATCTTGATATAAACAATTAAGGGGATGATTTTTAGCAATTACGCTCAGCAATATTTGAGTCATAAAATGCATTTTTATTGGGCCTTTTCTAGCAATTTTTAGGGCACGAAAATCTCAGCCCTGTATTTAAAAATTACTTAAGGTGTACGTATACACTGGAAGATTTTTTTAAAATTTTGACTTTAAAAATCTAGTTTTTTTCCCCTTCATGTTCTGACCCTCAATCAAGTTGCTAGAGGAATAGGTTATTTTTTGCAGTTGTTTTCACCAAGGAAGCCTAAAAAATCAAGATTTTTCAGGAGTTTTAACATTTAAAAATCAACTAAAAATTAATTTCTCAACTAAAAACTCTGAGGTTCAGAACATCCATTGTATTATATAGATTACAACGATACAAAAATAAGTATAATACATAAATTTACTGTTGAGTTATCACTGTTTAAACAAAGCATCGTATTGAAAAAAAACAGTTCTTCAGAAATTGAGTTGAAAGTTTTGGAAGCAGATTTGCACTGGTGACAGTACCTAACGAAAAATCCTTTTATAACTAGAAAAGTATTCCGAATATTTACAAGATCTTGGTATCGCTTAAAAGCTCAGAAATTGGGAAATATTTTGAAGCAATAAAAACAAAATCGATATTCTGCTCAATTTTCGTGATTTCTAGTATATACTTAAATAGCAATCACACTTCACTTTTCCAAAGATGAAGTTCCCAAAACGGTTATATTTTATAGTCTGGATACAAAAATTAGTTTACCTCACTCGAATGCAGACGGAAAAAATTATCCAGCTTTTACACATCGACAAAGTCAAGCCTTATTTTATTAAATTTTCCCTCAAGCGTCCGAAGTGTTTGAACTACTTGGCACTCAGACACTTGCTTCTCATGTTGACTACATTACTTTACAAAGAGCGCAAATTACTTTCTGCAGTAGGCTATTTACAAGCGCTAAAATTGCCTTTTAGCAGTTTCTCTTCAAAAAGTTGGATAAGTGCAATTGCTGAGCACATAATGTACTGTAATATTCAGGTTACTAAGAGGGAAATTGCGAATGTTGTAATTTCTGCCGAACGTTAAATTAGATAGGAACAAATTAAATCAAAGAAGAAATAATTAAAAAAAATGATTGTCGTCAAATAATTTGTTATTTATAAAAGATGGATATTTTATGATGCAACGTAGCCAGGATTTTATTTCGTAGGGGGTATGAGTGAAATGTGGAATTTTTATGTAAAATTCAAAAAGAAATTGCGAATGTTGTGAATGGTAATTTTTGCCGAACAATTAATTGAATACGAACAAATTAAATAAAAAAAAGAAAATCGACAAAAATTGTTGTTTGTCATGAAATAATTTACTATCTATAAAAGATTGATGTTTTATGTATATATACAGTATCCTAAACGGGATCACTTGAAGTTATTTCCACATTCAGAACCAAACCGCTGAAGTGAAATAAAAATTGATAAATCTTTTTGGTAAAAGGAGGTTTACACAAACAAGAGTCTGAACATCCCAAATTAATGACATTTTCAACCGGTCTAGATATAACGAAATGCCGAGGTCAACGATTTGATGGTGCTGTCGTAATGAGTGGAGTGTATAATGGGGTTTAACAAAGAATAAAACAAATCGCACCCCATGCTTATTTTGTCCATTGCGCCAGCTATAACCTGAATTTAGTCCTTAAAGATGCAGTAGAGGTCAACCGGGAAATAGGGAAATTCTTTGAAACGGTTCAAAATGTCTATAGGTTTTTGGACTTAGCATTGTACGGTGGGAAAATTTGAGAGCTTGTTCGGAATCAACATCAAGTGTTACTTTGAAAACACTTAATCCTACTCGCTGGGCATGAAGGTACGATGCTGTGCATGCTCTTAAAGAAAGATTCACTGACGTTCTGAAAGCCTTATCTCTTATAATATTGAACAGCAAAAATTTGAAGGAAAGAAATGGAGTTATTGGCCTGAAGAACTCGAATCCTTCAGATTTTTTTACTGTTGGTAATTCAGTGTGAAATTTTAGAAAACAAATATTGCCTCAAAATCACTACAAGCAGAATCTCTAGATATAAATGCCGCCTATGACCTTTTGGGTAATGCTCTTTTAGAGATAAATGACCTTTTCGAGGATCTTTCGGTTTATTAGTTAAAGAGGCAGCCAAAATCTGCTCAAAATCGAGAATATCGACTCAGTTTTCAAACAAGAGAGTCACTAAGGTGAAAAGTCACTTTGATGAGCTTTGTGAAGATCAAAGACTCACTGACCCAAAGTAAGTTTTAAGGTGACAATATATTACCCCATAATTGATACTATATGCTTACAACTTGACAACCGGTTCAAGGATATAAAGTCAGTAGTAGACGCATATAGGGTAATTCAACCCTTCTTTTTGGCTTCTACTGATGATCAACTGGAAAAAGAAGCTGAAAAATTTGCAGAAACCTTTTCTGACGACATAACATCGTTGTTTAGATCACAAATACTATCAGTTAGAAGTTCCTTCAGATCTAAGATTAAAAACATGACTGATGTGAAACAGCTTGCTAATCTACTGTTGATTGAACATAGTTCTTTGACTTCTGCCTATCCTGATATAGTATATTCTGCTTGTTGTATGTACTTAACTGTTCCTGTTACAGTGGCCAAAGCTGAAAGATCATTTTCTAAATTAAAACTGATCAAAAACTACCTTAGAATTTCAGACAAAAGAACGCCTAAGTAGTTTGTCTCTATTGTCAATAGAAAATGAAAGGCACGACAGATTAACGTTGATATCTTTGCCGATATGAAATCAAGAAAGAACATCTTCAAATCTCAAGTTTAATCAATGTTTTTACTGTTGAATAAATAATTTATTTTCCTGATATCAAGAAAATTTGGACTTTAAGCTGTTAAATTTTGTTTTTATTACTTTAAATTGGTCCTTTTAGAATTGTTTTACGTTTACTACATAATGCCTACTAGTAACGTAGTTAAATAATATTTAGCTATTTTAATTTTATAAGAAGTTCAATTAATTATCCATGCAAGACCAAGTTATTTTTATTTTGAAAAGCCTATTATTATTTTAGTTTGGTAAGACCTTAACCTTAAGTCCTAAATAACACCTGTTCTGATCCTGTTAATCTTATTGTAACGATAAGTGAGTGCCTAACTTTTTAGACAAATAAAAAGCTAAATCAAACAATAAGCATCTCATTATTTGTTCTTCAAATTTGTAAAACCAAGTATTACGTATGCATAATTGTTTATGTATGGTTAAATATAATTTATAATATAATGCGTACCTATATAAATTAGATTTAAAACTCCTGAATTCACTTTTGGCAATCTCAGTTAGGGGCCCATTTGGACCTTCTGCACCGGAGCCTCCGAGAACCTAGCTAGGCCATGCTTAAAGTAATCCTGTTCCTAAGTAATCCTGTTCCTAAGTAATCCTTCGCGAGTGAGAAATCAGTTTTTGCTTCCCAATTAATGACGTTTACTTCCGTAAAGAAGAAATCAGCGACGTTTCAAAGAACTTAAGCTTCTTGAAAAGAAATTTCAAAACTAATGTGTATAAACAAACTATTTGTAAATAGTAACATAACATCACCGCTGACATAAGTTAAATACAAAAAACATCGAAAGATAAGCTTTGACGCTATTAACTGCAAAGCAAGAAATACTTAAAACTGTCGTTTCATTACCCTAGCGAAATACTCTTAATGATTATAGTGCTATTTATAGATTCTTATTTGAAACATTTTAATCCAAGACGCCTTGATGTGTTTTAATCATAATTTTTGCAGTCACTTTTAAAAGCTGGAGACTGCTAAGGAAATGGGAAGAATTAAAAACTAAGACCCCAACGTAACCCAATATCTTTTTCTCTACATCGTTTTAGGCAATTCCCTGGTGTCATTTGATCTGAAATGAAACCGCACTTTATATAATCGATGAGTCGTTTAATGAGCTCGTAAGAGATAATCAGTGTATAGACACAGGATAGATATTTTTTTCAATCGTTAAATGTTTGAATCCCTCCCTTTTTTAATTATAATGTCAAAAGGAAGATAACGATTTCCCCGCATAATGATAAAAAATAGAATAACCTAAAAGAAGTATGAGGTCTGATCTAAAAGTACCTGATCCTATTTTTTATTTAACCCTCTGATGGGTTCACAAGCATAATTTCGCCTTGCAACCTTGTCTTCCCTGCACGGTTTCTAAACAATTTTAAACTTGACCAATATAATTTTTGGAGGATTCTCTTCTCACTAATTCTTTTCAAAGTAAATTCTATTGTATTTATCTAATTCTATTGTAATTAATTCTCGCTAATGAGCAAGTCTTCCCGATGGATTCTGGGGCCGCGGTAGCCCGGTTATAAGAGTAACGGATTAGCAACCGGAAGGTTGTGAGTTCGAATCCGTCGTGTACAAAGGAGGGTGGTGCACGTTACATCTGTCGTAGTCTCAAATGTCCTCATGTTGGCGTGGTGGGGAGAGTGGGGTGACAACTCAGATGTGACCTCGTCATCTGACCGTGCTTCAAAATTATGCGGTGTCTTCGGTACTTCGGGTTTGAACCCGCGCCTTCGCCAAAAGCCCATTGTTTTGCTCCAGCCGCGAAGTTAATTAAAATACCCACCCGATGGATTCTATTGCAAAGAAAGGAGAAATAATTTTTTTCGAAGGATTCTATTCCAACGAAAGGAGCAATAGAATCTTTCAACATAATTCTATTTTAAGGAAATGACCAACAGAATCTTATAGAATTCATTCTAAGAAAAGGACTCATAGAACCTTTAAAAGGGGCCTTTTCTTTAGACCTTTAAAGGGGTAAATGCGTCTTTTGAAACAAAAACATGTCTGTAATCTATCCTCTTACAGTCGTGATATTTCCGAGTAGCGTAGTATTGCTTTAACCCCACAACACACTTAGGAACTAAATAACTACATCTATTGTATGAAAGAAACCAACCATGGTTTTTTAAACTTTAGAAAGGTTCTATTGCTCATTTCTTTGGAATAGAACCATTTGGAAAGATTGAATTGTTCACTCCTTAGAAAGAATCCTTTGGAAAGATTATGTTGCTCTCGTTTCTTCAGAATTAAATCATTTGGAAAGATACTATTGGTCCTTTCCTTAGAATAGAATCCTTTGGCAAGATTCTATTGCACATTTCCTTATAATAGAATTCATTGGAAAGATTCTACTGTTCATTTCCTTAGAATAAATCCTTTGGAAATATTTTATTGCTCATTTCCTTGGAATAGAATCATTGGAAAGATTCGATTGTTCCTTTCCACAGAATAGAATCCTTTCGAAAAATTCCATTCCTTCTTTCCTTAGAATCGAATCTTTTGGGAAGATTCTGTTTCTCATTTCTTTAGAATCAAATCCTTTGGAAATATACTATTGGTTCTTTCCTTAGAATGAAATCCTTTGGAAAGAGTCTACTGCTAATTTCCTTAGAAAGAATCCTTTGGAAAGATTATACTCATTTCCATTAAATAGAATTCGTTGGAAAGATTCTACTGCTTATTTCCTTAGAATAAATCCTATGTAAATATATTCTATTTCTCATTTATTTCTTATAGAATCCTTTGGAAAATTCTATTGTTCAAGAAGGTCAAGATTGTTCAGAAGTCATGCATGGAAGACTGCAGGTTACGAGGTGTAATTATTCGCCTGAACGCTTCAGAGGATAAATCTTTGATGGGGAGGAACATTACAAGTCAGTAGTTATGCGCACAATTTTCTTGGTACGAACAGTACAAGTCACTTAATTTTGTCACGGCCACATCCAAAATTCCTCTTAATTTCCCCTTTAAAGTTGTCAGACGTAAGGTGCAGAACTGATTTTATAAATTTTATTCATTCACAATATGTAATATTAAACGGTTTTTGTTCTAAACAATGTCATTTTTTGACTTCTACTGTTATTCTCGCCTATCAAAGAAATGTAGGGCTGACACCTTCCGGAAAAGCTTGAAGGAGTCCTGCAGACTATTTTCACCGCTAGAGCACTTTAATTTTGACAGGAAAGTTGCGCAGATTAAGGTCCGCCTACCTTAAAATAGCGAATTTCGACGAAAATTTTCAAATTTTTTTATTGAATAATATTTTTGCCTGTATTTTAACGTTTCCAAAACTGTTTTATTTTTAATTCTACGACATTTAGAACCGAAGATATCGTTATTTTAATGCAAAGTGACAGCTGTCAAACAAAATCGGAAGTATCAAATCGAAACCGGAAGTTGAAGGAAAATTCGAGTTTTATACTTCTTTTTGCATTTTAGAATAATTTTTAAGTTAAAAAATAATTCTATAAAAGTTTTGATGAATTGGGAGAACATTTTTGACATTTTGAAAAAGACATTTTCTTTAGTAGTAAAAACTTTAAATGCATTTTCCCGCAAATGATATTTTTACAAAATAGTTACTACAGTTTTTTCAAAACTTCCACCATTTTTAATATTTTTACTTGAAACTTTGTACATGCATTTTAAATACTATTTACTATGAAATGAACTAAAATCTTTCAATAATATAGTATATTCTTTGATTTATAGCTGTTTTTGTGAATAATTTGCTTCAATTTTTGAAAAAATTTCATGAATATGTGTATAACATAGCGTATCTTCTTTTATTTTCAAAATATTTCTTAGATTTTAGTTCATTTTGAAGATTATGGTTATATTTATATTGTATACAAAGGAAATTGATTTTAAGATATTAATTTTTTTTCTAGAGCATTAACCGTTTCCATAAAATGTTCATGAAATTTACCTTAAATAACCAATTTTTTCAAATGGCAACACAAAATAAATTAATTTTGTTATTATTTCTTTGTTTCACATCTGTTAACTATATAAAAACATAAAAAGCAAAAAGCTATAACAATTAAAAAAAAGTTATCGAAGGTAGGCGGATCCCTTAAAGAAGGGCATGAATGAAGTGACATACATTTGCCACACTCACAATCTATCACACCTTAAATAAGAAAACAGTCCTTGGTATATGCACTTGTCTCATTACGTGGGGCAAGTTCGACCTCTTGAAATAGCATTGGAAAGTTTAAAAAAATTTTATATTGACTGTTAATTTAAATAAATAAGACTAAACACAAAAACGTATATGACTAGGGGTTTGGGAATGTGGTGAAAATATGAAATTAAAAAATTACTTGGGGGATAGTGTTGAGTAATTGGTTCAATACGAACTTTAAAATAACTTGGATTCTCACTTGCGCCCCAACTGAATCCACATTCTTTGACAAAAAATGTTTATTTAGATGCTCCCTATCACTCCTTAATTCTCCAAGGGGTTTCTACGAGATACCTCGTTCAAGATCTGATTCATTCTGCAAAAGACGCGATATCTCGTCCATCCATATCTGGTCAGTTTTGCTAATGAGATACCTAGTCCAGACAAAAGTGCTCTATTACACCAAGGGAAATGAAGATTCAAGTAGGAAAACAAAATGTCCTTTGCCCAGAACTGGTGACAATTTGGAACAGGTTTTGCATCAGAGGCTGGTCACTACAGTCATAGAGATAATATAAAAGTAAAGTAAACAATGAGTTTTATGTGTACAAAACTAGCTGTAAAGTGACGCTAGGACTACTTTCGTTTGGCGGGTGGAACCATACATTTATCATCTGTTTGATCCATAGGACGGGAGAAGACGCCCTCCCACTGATTCATCATCTGATTGGTTCGTGCGAGATAGAAGATTTTGCCCATTTTTGTCGCCACTATATAAAAATGCGTATTCGCACAACTACACTGTCATTAGATGGTATATGGTCAAACGAGGAGATGCCAAATCTGCCAATCAAGTCAATTTTCACACAGAAGTCACATGACTACTAGTCGACATGTTGGCCACACTTTTTAAAGATCCTCTCAAAAGCAATGTTCAGTCTACTAATATTTCACGTCTATGTACAGAGCAACATTCGAACACGAAGATAAATCACCGGGAAGGTTAAAGCTTGGCCAGGGAATTTCGAATCCCTATATAAATATTAGGAACACACAAAACAACCACTGCAAGGTTATTTGTGTTGTCAGATCAATCCCGATGCGTCCCTTATATAGGGCGCCCGTCGGAACGAGCATAAAACGATCTCGCGCGGCATGGCCAGTGTTTAGACAGAAATTTCACAATTGCTGTAATACGAAGCGTTGTTACAATCAATAAGGACGAAATATGTCACAAAGATGCCAATTCGACATGTTTGTGAAGGGATGAATTATTGGAATGCTGGAATACGGTCGATTCCAAACCGAAGCGTCTCGAATTCTGATTGTGCCTCAGTGTGTGATCTCCAGACTGTGGCAGAGGTTTCAAACCACTGGAGATGTTACCCGACGACCAGTACCAGGTCGGCCAAGGGCTCGGTAAGACCTATATTTGGCGATAACTGCGCGGCGTCAAAGGAACCGTTCTGCCAGACAACTGGATTCAGCCCTGACAGCCGCCACAGGAGTCATAGTTTCAAGACAAATTGTTTAAAGGGGACTCAGACATTTTGGTCTCTATGTCAGACGACCAGCAATTTGCATCCCCCTGACGTCCGCACAGAAACGCGTGCGTTTGCAGTGGAGTTTGGAACATCGGCAGTGGAGTCGACAACAGTGGGGCAATATCATGTTCAGTGACAAGTCCAGATTTAGC
This sequence comes from Meta bourneti, assembly GCA_933210815.1. Lineage (NCBI taxonomy): Eukaryota > Metazoa > Arthropoda > Arachnida > Araneae > Tetragnathidae > Meta > Meta bourneti. Next base: position 92,723,058 of record OW119934.1, read on the forward strand.
CTGCAAACTGATTCTCTTCGCACCACGATCTGGAGAGAACGTGGAACGCGTTTTCCCCCGGGAACATCACGGGAAGACATCGTTTTCCTTCAGAGGGAGTCATGGTCTGGGCAGGCATCATGCTGGACGGCCGCGCAGACATCTTTGACACGGGGTCTGTTACCGGTCAAAGATAGAGACGAAGTCCTTGAGCCTACCGTTCGCCTGTTTCGAGGTGCTGTCGGTCCTGGTTTCATATTCATGGATGATAACGCGCCTCCTCACGTGCAGCTCAGGTCAACGCCTTCCTTCAAATTGAAGATATACACCGCATCAGTGGCCTGTCAACTCTCCTGATCTGAATCCTATAGAACATGCATGGGATATGCACGGGAGACATATTGCAGCCCTCCGCCACCCACCAAGCTCCGTTCCGGAATTGAAAACTGCTCTCCGTGAGGCTTGGAACTCTTTGAGCACACAACTCACCCATACCCTCATCGAAAATATGGAAAATCGTTGTGCAGCATGCGTGGCTACCAGAGGTTCCCACACACCGTATTAAGCTTCAGCATCACATTGTTTTAATCATTCTGTTTCACTAAAGTTGACGCTCGTATTGTGAACCTTTTTCTTTCAACTCTTATCTTTGGATAATGAAAGTCATCATTATCCTTGTTTTGCATTGTTTTCTTCTTATATAACCCTGTTCCACCCGCATACCGCGTTTCCTTCCATTCCGATGTAGAATTTCTGAAATATTCACATAAACAGCAATTATGCTTAACTTTTGGACATGCGTGTGTTTTTCTGTTATATATAATATTAAAACTCCAAAAGTGCAAAATAGTAAAGAAGCTGAGTAATGCGTAGATTATTTGCCTTATTTTTCACTTTTGTTCAATATGGTGTTTGGGGGAGTGTGCGAACAACTTTTAGCGTAGCGCTGCTCACACGCAGAAAACACCATTTTGAGTTGTCTGGGTCAGGCTCCTCCCTGATGACGCTCTGATCCACCACACCACTTCATTCTTTAAAAGTCTGAAATTCCCATTTAATTTTCTTTAATTGAATTATCATATATATATATATTTGAAGTAGGATCAAATAAGTAACTAATCAAATGCTTCTCGGACTAGGAGAGAGCTATCCGTTTAACCAATGGTGGTTGGTACTTGAATTTAGGTCGCACTGGAGCAACACAACGAGCAATTGGCGGTGGTGAAAAAATTATTTCTAACTGACTACTCTAGTGTCATGTTCCTTTAATTTATTTAAAAACTCTCATAATTTAAGAAAGTAGAGTTAAAAATGTAGAGGTTTCTTGGAAATTCTATAGTTACCGGTGTTTCGCAATATGCTTTGGTCAAAACAAACCATGCTGTAGAAAATCAATCGAACCAGAAATCGAGGTAAAGATGAGGTTTCTACAATTGGTTTACGCAGTACCGTATCGTGAGCCGTTAGCTTACATAACTGACTAACCCTAACCAATGTAGAGATTAGTAAGTAGTGTCGAATCAGCATTAGCGGCATACATTCACAGATAGGACGTTTCATTATAGCTCAGAATTAGGCGAATTTAACAATGAGTTATAATGAAGAGACCTGAGGTTTCTTGTACCACTAATTAACACTTGTAACAATAGTATTAAAGCCTCGGGATTGATTCGAGGTAAATGGATTCATGTGCATCGCTATATCTTTATAATGTATTACATTGCAGTATTCATATGGAGCAGTGGGACTGCTGTAGTTCGGTTGGAAGTGTAGCAGATTAGCAACTGGAGGGTTGTGAAAAAACGAAACGAACTCAATCCAACCAAAGACCGTCGTGAAAGTGGGGACTGGTGCACGTAAAATATGCTGTGGCCTCAAATGTCCGTGGTGTGAAAGTTTGGAGGGTGGGTACCAGCTTAGGTATTGATCTCGTCATCTGACCGTGGTTAAAAATCACGAGGTGTTATCCTCGAGTCTTTCCCTTAGGGGTTGATCCCGGACCGTCGCCGAAAGCCTGTTGTGTTGCTCCAGAGCGACGTTAATTACCTACCTACTATTATTGGCGTTGTCTGTTTCGTGTTTGGCGCATCTTGGCCAAATATGGCCCTTGCGCCAAAGAACCAATCAAACAAGAATCTGTGCGAACAGCTTAAAATGCTCTCCATAGAGTACATCACATATTTTTCAATCAGAGTTAAGGGAATTTGGACAAAAGTCCAATACTAACAATGTTAATTGACCTATTTCTCTGTTTCTTTTCTCAGAATATACGGAGATATCGATTTGAAATTTTTGTATACTCACAGTCCAATACTAACGATATTAATTTACTCAATTTCTATACATCTTTCTCATAATATATCGGGGCCGCGGTAGCCCAGTTGGAAGAGCAATCGGAGGGTTGCGAGTTCGAAGCTCGGTCCAGCCAAAGACCATCGTGTTCACGGAGACTGGTCGTTGCTTCTGTCGAGGCTTCAAATGTCCTCATGTTGGCGTGGTGTGGACGTTTAGAAAGTGGGGTGCCAGCTCAGGTGATGCCTCGTCATCTGACCGTGGTTCAAAATTACGAGGCTTAGTCCTTGGATCGCTCCTTTCGGGATTGATCCCGGAACGTCACCAATAGCCCGTTGTGTTGCTACAGTGTGACGTTAATTGACTACCTACCTCATAATATATCGAAGATATCGATTTGAAATTTTTATATACTCAATCCAATTCTAACGATTTTAATTTACCTAATTTTCTAAGTAACTTTTCTCAGAATTTTCCGAAGATATCGATTTGAATTTTATGTATACCCAGTCTAATCCTAACGTTGTTAATTTACCTAATTCCTATGCATTTTTTTCAGAATATACCAAATTTTGAATTTGAAACTTCTTTGTAAACTCAATAGATATTTACTTAGATACTAGAATAAGGATTTAGTATTATACTGAAGGGCAATAAAAATATTTTTTTAATTAAGTAGAAACCACAATATTCTTTTTTGTTCTTAAAAAAAAAACAAAAAAGAAATGTTCCATTCGGTATACATATAATCCATTTGGTACAAAACGATCTCTTCGATATAATCTATGGTGCCTATATATGCTAATTTAAAGTAGTTTCTTAGAAAGGTACGTCGTAAATATAAACTACATTTCGAGAAAATCAAATTTAAAGTTAAAAATTCAAGTTTTTTTATATATTATTAGTTTTATTTATATTTCAAAACTTCTAATAGGAGTTGAAATAAAAATGTAGCAGAATTTGAAAGAGCAAAAAATATTCTATCAATCTCTAAAAATCTCCAAATCGATATTTTTGAAAATTCTCTGCTCCAATTTTCTAAGGTACACTTTTCTAAGGTAAGATTTTCTAAGGTATCGTTGACTTATAGCAGAAAATATTTAACTGATAAAAACACCCAAATTAAGGCTCAGGCGTTTAAAGACTAACTATTAGCTTTATTTCAAAAATAAAAATTCTAAGCATTTCCTAGAGTGTTATATATTTGTTCAAACAGATTACAATGGGGACAATGTGCCATCATCATGAAAACAAGCACTTTGTATCAGAAAACGAACTTCCGAGAAATTACAGTTTTCAAGTTTCTGCTCTAAGCTGACGATATAATGGATCAATTGATATATTCTAATGACATATTTAATAGAAGGGCCACCTTTATATTTATCGTTGGTATAATTAGAAATTATATATCTATACATATCAAGCAGAGTTGGCATCTGTCTGTCTGTTCTCTATACAAATCTACACCGTTTGACCAATCTACACCAAATTAGGCATGCTTATTCTTTGGAACCCTGCGGGTAAAGTAGGCTACACATTAACCCCGTTCTATTTGTCTTGGGTGTGCAGAGGGGCTTAACGTCCCGTCATCCTGGACTTGCTAGGGGCGCTCTCTCCCGGTCTGGCTGTGTAGATGACGTCATAGCTAACATCAACAGGAGTCGCCTCTCTAGATGACCTTGGAGTTTTTTGTAATCGCAGATGGATGCCGTTGCGCTGAAAATAGCTCAGTATCATCGTTTTTGTATCCTGTCTGTAAATTCTTGAACTGTAGCTTTATTATTGGAATGTGAATTTTTATGATGATATAAGATTATTTTTATGGAAAGCGGTCTTTTTTTTTATCGTCGATATGGTACAGGGGGCTAAAGACAATTCAAAATCCCTCAAAGGAATAACATTGCGTATTTATACGATCAATGTCAGACCAATTCACACTAAATTTGGTACATTCATCCTGTAGAATTCTGCGGAACACATTGACTATATATTAACCCCGTTCGATTTGTCCTGGGTCTGCAGGGGCAAAAAACAATTCGAAATCTCCATAGGAATAATATTGGGTAATATTACGTTGAATTATAATATAAACAATTCAACCCGAGCAACGCCGGGTCATTTAGCTACTATAATAAAGACTTTTTTAAAATAAAAATTCGCTCGGTTAGAGAATAATCACATACAGAAACATTTGACTATGAAGCTCTTGCGAAATACTAGCTTGTTATCTATTTCTTTGGAATACTCGGGAGTTCCTGCACAATAAAATCATATTTCCATTCCCACAGTCTCATCTGTTATGGGTATTTTCTGGCATATTAGCATAACTAGGTAGCTGCGAGATGGTTGAGCTGACGACCATATCAGATCCTCGTTTCAAAGGTCTTCGTAAATATGCTTCAGTGGTCGTTTCAGATGCTTTTACGATCCCTCTATTATTGTTTTCATTTCAGAAGAATAATTTTGCATCTGTCACCTACTTATAACCATCTGTCTACATGATTGTCCTTTGTCCACCGTTATTGAGGTTAGCTACCGTAGTCTTATTTTGAGCGGGTGCATAAAACTTTATTGCGGTATATGTCGTAGCAAATGTGAAAACATTCTCTTTTGTTGATATTACTGAGAGGCTTTTTCTGTTAAGCTAAATGCAGGTGGCGTTAGTGTTTTTGAGGCGAAACTTGTTTCCGGAACGTATTCTGCCTGTGACATCACATGGCTTGTTTTTCGAATACGATTTCAGTACTTCGCCAATAGAAATTCTAAAGAATGAATTCCGAATTGATATATGGCAGTTGATTGTTCAACGTCAATTAGATTACAACGTCACTTAAGCGGCGATAAACTACAGTTTTAGGTAACCCCGAAATGTACCATGGGAGTGCATTTAGGTAACAGGAAATAAAATCCCCGTCTCACATTTTGTTTGTTTACATTGAAAACCCTCTCATATTCCAGTTCCGGAGGGTTAGTATTTGAGCCACGTGATTTTGGATAAGTCTATTCATTAAATTAGGGAACAGGTTAAAGTATACAATTCGTTAGAATAGTGAAATTTTTCTTTTAAATAATGTCTCAAATGTGTGTGTGTTATGGAACCAAAAAGTTTGACCTTTGAACCAACAAGGATGTTACTCGAAAGCAATTTTAGCATGTCGCTTATGAGAAGCATTTTCTGTCAAGTTAAATGTAGGTGGCGGTAGTGTTTCTGTGGCGATACGTATATCCTGTGTGTATTCTGAATATGACATCAGTTGGCTTGTTTTTCGAATACGATTTCAATAATTCGCCAGTAAAAATTCAAAAGAATAAATGAATTCCAAATTGATATATCGTCGGCTTACAAGTGAAATATACTAAGTCAAATCCAAGAGAATCTTTCCGAATGATTCTATACTAAGGGGAAGGACCAGCAGAATCTTTCAAAAGAAAGTAGTACTAGTAGAATAATTCCAACCCTAGGGAATAATACTTAAGGATTATATTTTAAGCAAAAGACCAATGGAATCTTTCCAAAGAATTCTATTCTAAGGAAATGACCAACAAAATCTTACTAAAGGATTCAATTCTAAGGGAACGAATAAGAATCTTTCCAAGGGATTCACTTCCAAGGAAAGGATCAACATAGGATTTACAAAGGTTGAAAGAATCCATGGACTCAAGGGGTTGAAAGAATCCTTGGATTCGAAGGGTTGAAAGAATCTATAGCAGATAATTAATCAACGTTGCACTGGAGCAACACAACGGGCTATTGAAAGAATCCATGAATTATTTTAACAAATAAGTATGGCTATTTAATCATTAAATGTTGTGGGTAAAAACAATACTACACTACCCCGAAATCTCTTCACACTCAGAGGGTTATATCTCCGGCCCCACTTCCATGGTGCTAGCAAATCCCACATGTAGAGAGGGCCCTGACTTTCATATTATGCGAATAGATTAGCCTTTTCCGCAAGCATGAATAGAGTAACCCCAAAATAAAACAAGACCTCGAAAAACTCTTCTCGGAGACTGAAACCTGCAACTCCCCCAATTCAACCTCCTACCATTTGCCGCACCGTCAATGATAACTCTGCATTTCATTTCGTGCAGCCATTGAGATCTCTTATCCATTTCAAAGTTCTTGAACTCTTGATCAGCACTTCGTAGCTCTCCCAAGTGCTCATCCAGATTGAAGCTCAACTTTTTCAAGATCTCAATAAAACAAATTTACTTAGGCAAATTTACTTTAGGCATAGAGGCAGAAAAGATAAAAAAAAAACTCAACACAAAATACTGTCAATACATATATTTATATTTATTAAATTCTTGTCTTAATCTAAAATTTATTAGGATCCCCAAATACCAAGGCAGGCCCATTTATCAAGTGCTATACTATCAATACTGGAGATTGAGGCCCCTTCGGGGCCAGGTTCTCCACGACCTCAGCAACACCTTAGGATAGAGTAATACTGGCATTGGATTAAGAGTACGTGTTACAAGGAACTCGTGATGCGTTTGATTTATGTTGAAGTGTGATACTTATCACTCAACTAATTGAATTTACCGTGAGAATCACTTTGACCTATGCTTGCTGCGAATCTCTACCGAGATTGGGTGTGGTGTGATAACTTTGTGTCAAATGAGTAGAATTAATGAGCCGTAGTTTCTTAATTTTTAGATGAGTTATGAGCGGACAAAACTATCGTCTCTAAGAGGCTCTTGGGAATTTAACCTGATAGATTTGTTAACAACTTTTCTAAACAAATCTACAATAGCGTAAGGGAATACAAAGATAAGTGCTTGAAAATAATTAGATCAACTAGAAATTAATTCATATATGATAAAAATAGGGTTAGAATTGTTTAGTTGATTTCGATTTCCTTTAACCTTTGAGATTTCAGAGTAGTGTAATTTGCTTTCACCCACTATGATATCCTTCACTCTGATATCCATCCACATTTAAAAGAGCGATATAATGGAAAAGTCAATTTCTTGCTTTTGTTACTCTTAGATATATAAGAATTTCTCGTTGATTTGTATTGAAAGAGAAAAATGTTTCCAACATTACAGTTCATTGAAAGCTTTTGATTTCTATAAAAGTATTTTGAAGAAGGCCTTAATGAAAGTTGGGAACTTACGATCTTTTTCCAAATACTTTTCCATGAGAAGCATTTTCTGTCAAGCTAAATGTAAGTGGTAGTTAATTAACGTTGCACTGGAGCAACACAACGGGCTATTAGCGACGGACCGGGATCAATCCCGAAGGGAAAGATCAAAGACAACGCCTCGTCATTTTGAACCACGGTAAGATGACGAGAACAACACCTGAGCTGGCATTCTCCAAACTTAAACATCACGCCAAAGTGAGGAAATTTGAGACCACGACACATTTAACGTGCACCAGCCCCCGTCTTTGGCTGGACCGAGTTTCGAACTAGCAAACCCTCCTGTTGCTAATCCGTTGCTCTTGCAACTGGGCTACCGCGGCCCCTAAATGTAAGTGGAGGCAGTGTTTCTGCATAGGTATTCCTGTGCATATTAGAAAGTGAGCGACATGCTGAAAAAATGTTGACAATTGTTGTTGACTAAATACAACGAAAATCACGACTGTCGGAATAAAAAGTGCCCAAATTTTAAGAGGCAACTGCAACTTTTAGAAGCTAAAACAAACTATGGCGGGGAATAATGCTTAAATTATTTACTCTCGAAACTTAATCAGGTCTTGAAGTTTTCCCTTTTAACTTTTACTTACGTTAAAACCCGTTTAAATTTTTAACTTAATGCTCCTTTTCTCCTTTTATTGGCTTAAGGCTGGACTGATATTCTTTTGTATATAAATGTCTCTAAATTTTTACTATATTATCTCTATATTATCATACTCCTTGTTATTTATTCACGAATTATATATCAAACATATTGACCTTCGTCATGTAAATAATCATATAATTTGTCACTTAAATGACAAAATTTCCTAAATTTATCTCTTTTGTAAAACAATAATGCTATTTAACAATTAAACCAATGTTATTACTATTCAAATTTACATCATTACTACCACTTTTATATCCATTTATTATTGTTATTAATATATTTCACTGTATTTATACATGAATGATATATCAAACATATTAACCTTCACCATGTAAATAATCATATAACTTGTCATTTAGGTGACAGAATAATATGAATTTTTCTCTTTTGTAAAACAATAATGTTATTTAACAACTATACCAATGTTATTATTATTCTTATTTACATCATTACTTATCATTAATATATTCTTATTTACATCATCTTATACTCATTTATTACTGTTTCTAATGTATTTCATTGTAATACTTTTGAAAATTATGTTTAAGGCCCTGTTGGCCTATACATATATTGTACAAATCAAAATTTTGAAGAAAATAAATGGCGGTGCCCGACGGTGTTTGGGTCCGTACGTGCCCACAGGGCGGAGTGGGGGTGCGCTCTCCCTGTTCGTCAGGGTGGTTCTCCTTGTTCCTCTCTTTGTTCTGGTGTTGGAGGTCTCCTCCACCCCCTCCTCCCATTAATTTCTCTAAACTTACGAGGTGAGTAGGGAGGAGGAAGGTCTGTAGGTCTGTAATTGTTGCTGACTGACAATTGACAAATGTTGACAAAACGTTCATCGAATTCGAAAACATGCCAAGTCACTCTAGGCATGTATTCCGAATTCGATGAAAGCAGTAATCCGAAAAATAAAATGCGAGCTTTCATTTCCTTCTGTCAAGATTAAACATACCCCTCTTCATCTCTCATTCGTTCAGATGTCGATGATTCACCCTCCAATGGCGAAGCCTGGACGTGCTTTCATCGGCTTTAAGGGGAGATCACAGATCTTTTTGACGTCACCCACTGGCGGATGAGTCATTCGTAATGTTTTACGTAGTAAAAACGAAACCATATCAGATTGCGAACAGGGGATGTTTCAACAAATATGTTATGAAACCCAGTACAAAACAAACATTAGCTAGAAACCTTGAAAATGATTGCAAAGATGCCCTAAAAGTCTGAAAAAGTTAGCTAGAAATTGTATGTGTCGATAATCAGATTATAAACTGTATTTCTACGTATTTGGACATTGTATACGAAGTGATGACAAAATGATGCTGATTATCATGAATTGAACGTGAATGAAACAAATCCTACCAAACTCTCGATGATGATAGCAGGTTCTTAGAACAACGATTTCAACTTTTTTCATCTCCTGGCACGTATACTCGTCATCTGACCGTGGTTCAAAATTACGTGGTGTTGTCCTCGATCTTTCCCTTTGGGTTTGATCCCGGACCGTCGCCAATAGCCTGTTGTGTTGCTCCAGTGCGACGTTAATTAAAATTCCTACATATCCTAGCACGTATAAACTAATTACTAAAATTATACGGTACACCAAATAGTACATTATAATTTTTGCCGATCTGACGAAAAGTAGGTATTTTTAGTATATTTAATTATTAGTAAGTATATTTTTAATTGATTTACAAAATAGAGAAAATGTGTGTGGTTACAAAAAAATGCCCTAAAAGTCTGAAAAAAATAATCTAGAAATTGTATACGTCAATAATAATATTAAACTGAATTTCTACGAATACGAGCATTGTTTACAAAGTGATTATTATCATAAATTGAAAGTGAATAAAACAAACCCGACCGAACTGTCCCGATGGTGATGGCAGGGATTTAGAGCAGCTATTTTCAACCTTCATCTCACGGCACACTTCAACTAATTACTAACCAAAAAATGCAAATAGTTTTTGCCGATCTGAAGAAAAGTAGGAACAATTTTAATTAATTTACAAAAAAGGGAGAATAATTACAAAAATGCCCCAAAAGTCTGAAAAAATTATCTAGAAATTGTATGGATCGGATTATAAACATATTTCTTTGTATATGGGCATTGTTTACAAAGCGTTGACAAAATAATGCTGATCATCAATTTTCAACCTTTTTCATCTCATGGCACACATAATCTAATTATTTACTAAAATTCGGCGGCACACCAAACAATATAATTTTTGACGATCAGACGAAAAGTAGGATATAATTTTACTTGATTTACAAAAAATAACATTAATTACCCATTCCTTTTGCTCCAAAGTGGCTTTTAAAAAAAATTTATTTATAACATTTTGAAATAAATACTGATATTTAAAATTATATATATTTACAGTATCGTATTTATAATACATGTTAGTTATTAGTATATTATTTTAAAATTTTTATAGTACATAATATAGTATTACTTGAAATTATTTATGAAAATACTTGTCAAAAGTTTACAACTAAACCATTAAAATGAAATAAATTTCACAATTTAAACCGTTTAACCATTCGTTCGGTTGAAAATCGCTGGCTTAAGCGATTCAGTCTTTAAGTAATACGTCGTTTGTTCGGTTTGTGTTACAGAAAATGCAGCATTTATGGTTCAAAAACTACAAAAATGCCCTTAAAACCACCAAAACCTTTTTACAAAAGCAATTTAAGCCGTTTCATCATCCGTAAGGCCCACCACTGTCATCCTGTCGACACACCAGTTGAAAATCGCTGGTTTAGAGGGAAAATCCAGTCCTTTTTACTCTAATCCAGTGATTTTAAACGCATGTGCCCCAAGAATGGCACAGATATGCTTTACTGGTGGTGAAACGGTTTAAATTGTGGAGGATTTATTTCGCTTCAACTGTTTGTATTGAACTTTTGACAAGTGCCTGTACAAATAATTTCAAATAACTATCCGTATAAATAACTTCGAGTATTTTTTCTATTCGAAAGCATTATAAATAAATTGTTTCAAAAATCTTTTAAAAACTACACTGCTGGCCACCCAAATTGCAACACCAAGAAAGACAAGAGATATCACAACAAAATTTATTTTGTAGATAACATGTTGACCAAGTATCAAATGATTAAATTTATAGACTTCTGTGAAGTGTGGTTCCTGCCAAAATCAGTAGCCAGAGTAGCCGCCATTGTTGGAGATCACCGCTGCCACACGCCTCGGCATTGATTCAAAGAGACTTTGGATGTGTTCTTGGGGTACAGCAGACCAAGCAGCTTCCACACGTTGCCAAAGTTGATCTGGTGTGGCAGCTGGGGATGTATTCTGGGTCAATCGTTGAGCAACCATGGACCACATGTTTTCTATCGGCGAAAGATCCGGAGAGCGAGCTGGCCAGGGAAGCAATTCAATCCGGCGATTGACGAAGAACCCTTGGACAATGCGTGCCACGTGTGGTCGCGCATTATCCTGTTGAAATATGGCTGTGGGCAAGCCCTGAAGGTAAGGAAGGACAACTGGTTCCAACACCTCGGAGATGTAGCGCTGGCTGTTTAAAGTACCGGCAATGCGTACTAGAGGAGTGCGAGAGTGATATCCAATACCGCCCCATACCATAATACCCGGTGCAGGACCAGTGTGGCGGTGCATAACGCAGCTGTTCAGCGTCCTCTCTCCACGGTGTCTCCAGACTCGAATCCGACCATCGTGGTGTTGCAGACAGAAGCGTGACTCGTCAGTAAAGACAATTTCATTCCATTCTGCCGTCCACATCCTTCTTTCATCGCACCATTGGCGGCGGAAACGTCTGTGGTTCTGCGTCAAGGGTAGACGAAGCAATGGACGTCTTGCGGACAGACCACTCTGCTGTAAACGGCGTCGAATGGTACGCGCAGACACTGGATGATGCGGTACAGACTGAATGTGCTGTGCTATGGTTCGTGATGTGGCTGAGCGATCCGTCACTGCCATACGCACAATATGCCTGTCATCACGTGAAGTGGTGCACTGAGGTGGATGCGATCGAACACGTCGGTCCCGTCGTACCCTCCTGCATCCAACGATCACATATCCGCATTACAGTTGTTTGGTTTCGTCCAACACGACTACCGATTTCCCTGAAAGATAATTCACAATCTCGGTAGGCCACTATCCTTCCTCTGTCGAACTCGGATACTTGATCAAAAGATGATCGCTGTTTTCTACGAGGCATAATTGATCGTTTTTTTGAAAAACCACAAGAGAAACACAATTGCCGTACTTGAAATCGTCGAAATCTCCAAGCCTTAAATAGCGCTTTGAAGTGGCGCCACAGGCGCGCGTGATGTGCGTCTGCGCTGAAATTCTAATCATTTGCATATCTCACCTCCGCTAATGCATGTTGTAAATTTCATATTATTTGCATGCTTCCTTCAGGGTGTTGCATTTACGGTGGCCAGCAGTGTACTTTGTGGCAAGAAGGGGTAAACAATAATTTTTTTGTAAATCAAGAAAATTTATCTTTTTTGTCAGATCGGGGCAAAAAATATATTTTTTTGGTGTGCCGCGGAATTTTAGAAATCATTTTATATGTGCCATGGGACGAAAAAGGTTGAAATCTTTGCTCTAATCCAGAGGTCTCAAACTACGGCCTGCGGGCAAGACCCGGCCTGCGGAAACAAGGCCGATGCAGAATGCAATTTTTCGTAAAAAATCGTAAATCGTAAAAATAATTCAAATACAGTAGTCGCGGTAATTGGAGTCTCGGTAGGTTCAAAGTTCCGTGTAATTCGAGTCGGTTTTATGGAAAATAAACTATTACAAAATATTAATAAATGATTTTCGTTACTGAGCGCCTTCAATTTAATAACGCTTTCCGCTTCTCATTAGTGTTTGCCTTGCGTTCTTTACTATGGTAAATGAAACCATTTCTAAACTTCAATTAGATCTAAAAAACTAAAAGGCGTTACAACAGATGGAGGTAAAAGTATGTGTGGCAGTAAAACAGGATTAGTAGGGCATGTATGCAATGCTATTCAAAATGCTGGAGGTGAGAAACCAATGGCTTTTCATTGCATTATCCATAAACAATCCTTGTGTGGGAAAAACATAAATGTGTCGGAAGTAATGCAGGTCGTTGTTAAGACAGTAAATTACATTCAATCCCACTCTCTTAAACACCGGCAGTTTAATAATTTTCTTTCGGATATTGAAAGTCTAGATGTCCTTGTAACGGTGGCTAAGGAAACTGGACAATCTTGCCGGCGATCAAACGCCGAAAGGAACGACCACCGAAGCAGCCGATTAAGGACAGATAGGGAAGCTAGACAATCTTGCCGGCGATCAAACGCCGAAAAGAACGACCACCGGAGCAACTTATTAACGGCAGATAGGGAAAGCACCGCTTGCAGAGGCGAAACTGTTGGTGGCTTCGCAACAAAAGGCAGGTGCCCCTCTGTCGCTCTCTATGACATTTCGAGACAAAGGGGTACGGAGATGAGTTACGATGACCATTGCCGACAAGGGTTAATTGTCCCCTTTCAAGTCCGCCGAAGTCTGACGTAAGAGTCAAGGGGAGAGGCCAACGTGCGAAGACCATTCGGGAAGGTCCGGAGAAGGTGAGGTAATCAACAGTCAACAAGCACCGACTAAGAGGGCCGACCCGAGACGAAAAGGAGGAATCGAGAAGCACCCGATATATATAGAGTTTTTCGGATCTTAGAGAGAGAGAGAAAGAGAGAGGAAGGAGAAGAGGGCAGAGAGAAGAGGAGAGAGACAGTTCTCGGAGAGAGACGAGAGTCGAACAAGAAGTGAACACCCGTTCACTGTCGGCGAAAGATTGCCATCTTTCGGGAGAAACTACTCGCCCGAGTAGTGGAGATTTGAGCTCATCAGAGCTGAAGAAGGCTGATTTATCCTCCTTGGGTCTCTATACTCGCCTGAGTATTTTATTGAAAAAGGCTCGCCCGTAGCCGTGAAGGAGACTCCTCCGAGTATTTGCGAAAGGCTCGCCAGCAGCCATAAGAAGCACCTCGATAAAACATTGGACTTTCCAACGAACTATCGCTTGTGAATTCCATTTTGAACTCTTAAATGAACTCTTCATTCGTTTTATCAACTAATTGTAAAAAGTGTGAATAAAATTCGTTAATCTAGAAACGGATCACTTTTCAATGGTAACTAGTCTAAGTTACCCGTGGACCAAGACGTTCCATACTATATCATTGTGAGGTACGTTGGCTAAGCAGAGGAAAGGTGCTCCAAAGATTTTTGAGCTGTGGCAAGCTATTGACATTTTCATGATTGAACAAGGTAAGCCTGTAGAAGAGCTTTCAGATCATCAGTGGCTGTGGAAGCTTGCATTTGCTGTTGATATTAACACTCATCTTAATTTTTTAAATTTGAAACTTCAAGGCGAAAAGTCCTTTGTAAATGACTTGTTCCCAACATGTGAAAGGCTCTTAGAACAAACTTACTCTTTTTGAAAACCAATTGGGAAAGATAATTTTTAACCACTTCGAAACTTGCAAGAAGTTTGCTAGTGAAACTTGTGTGCCTTTCCCATCACATTATGCAGTACAAACTATCACAAAACTACGTGAGGAATTTAAAAACCACTTCGCAGGGACTTTGACATGCAGCTACAGCAGAAAAGATCAAGCTATTTCAAAATCCATTCCAATGTGAAATCGAAAATGTTGCGCCAATAAAACTTCAACTTGAATTGATTGAACTTACGTCAAATGAATACTTGAAAGAATATTTCAAGGAATGTTACAAGAATGCGAACCTTCTTTCCTTTTACAGGGGATTATATTTAGTTTATTTTTAATTTTAAAACAGTAAACTGACAGTTTCTTTCATAGCAGGTAATTGGGTGATGATTTCAAAGAAATAAAAAAAACTTTCAAGATCAGTGCTTTCAGTGTTTGGTCGACCTATATCTGCGAACAGACATTTTCAAAAATGACCTTTGTAAAATCAAAGTACAGGGCTAACTTGGTCAGACGAACACTTGGAATCCATTCTAGTGATAGGATCATCGAAATTTGACCCAAAATGGACATACATTATATGCCAGAAGCAACTCCACACGATACGTACATAAGAAAGCCAAAGAATGATACATAGGAATATTGTTGAATGTTACTTTTTACTTAGGCCAACTTGTATGTACATACACATTATTTGGAATAAAATTGATTTCTTTGAATAATCTTCTACATTTTTATTTAAACACCTATTTTATTTCGTAAGCTTTAAAAAATTGACGTTGACCCAATGTCCATCACCCCCACACCTGTGTGTGTATATATATATATATATATATATTTTTTTTTATGTGTGTGTTGGCCCGCCTGACTTCCAGGATTTTTCAATCTGGCCCTCAAGTGAAAAAGTTTGGAGACCCCTGCTCTAATCTGTCATATTCACGAAGGATCTAGTCTATTACCATTTCTTTCAAACTATTTTGTTAATAATTCAAGTAAAACATAATTAGTAGATACTTTAATCATACAAGTAAAACGTGAGATCAAACAGGGACACCGCCGAAAGTATATTGTGTATACGTATTTGCCCCTGTTAGAGAAACAATTTTCTTCTCTTCCATAGTTCAAAGTTCTCATTTTCAGACTACCCTACAGAGGAGATTTTTGTTTAGCCCTCACATCGAGTGAACAGGTTGAAAAGAATTTCCTTATCTTTCCTCCATCTGTTGACGCTGACCTCTCTGTCAGATATAAATTTTATTTCCCCTCTAGCTACAGAGGAGAGGGTTGACAGTCTTATTACAGAAACCCCCACTTCTAACGAACACCCCAGAGAGGAAAATTGTGATGTTTAGGGTAGGGGTAAAACCAGAATGCGACTTCGGGGGTTTTCTGCCAGATGAACAATGCCGAAAGGGTAATTCGCTCAACGGATCCTCACCCTTATCTGGAGGAAGTACATTATGAACGAGCACTGGGAGTCTAAAAGAATCTATGCGACACCTGTGATTTCTTGTCTCACACCAATAGTTTAAAAATTACCTCGACATTCTCAATGTCTGAAAAATACTGACGGAAATTTTCAGAAACGGTTTGAGCTGGTTCAGTTCGTTTGTTTTTTAGGTTGTCTTCTCAGTCATACCTGCCTTGCATATTTTCCCCCAGAGATACCGAGGTTTTACTGTATTTTAACTCTGGAATAGTAATCCTTTTCCCCACATTATAAAAACAGTCATTTTCCTTACTGACATTTATTTAAACTCAGACCTCACGACATAAAATTGGTGTTCAGATTACATTTCTGGAGACATTGTCCCATACTGACATTTGAAGCTTACGGCCATAGTATAAATTAATAGTTTCCCACTGGGGCGAGTTAAGCGGAATTTTTTTTGAAAAATTACAATGTATATAGACGAAATAATTAATAAAAAAGATGCAACATATTTCCCCAGAACTTTGGATACAGCCCTCGTATTAAGATGTGATGAAAAAATGTTTTAAAAAATAGAATTTACTTACGTTTCTAAAACGATATAAAGTTTAATCTTGGAGATGTTTAAGGGGAAGAGCTTCTGTTATTGGCATATCTGCAGAGTGATGAGGCTGCGATGCGAAGTTCTTAAAGTAAAGAGAAATGAGTTTGATAATTTTCGTCCAGCTTGCTAGAAAAGATCATTTGAAAAGCTCTTGGAGGGCGATTCAATGGTAGTATAAATATCATCATGTTAAAATGTAGTTAGTTATTGATATCGGATATCTGAAAAGGCCTTAACAGAAGCATAATATGCTGTAATTCAGTTGCCGACTTCATTTGTTCATTGATTTGAATGCGCTTTTTCGTTGCATTTACCTGAGATTACATTTTTGCTCGAAGGGGCAGTATTTTATTTAGGGTAGTTCAATCAGTGGCCTAGCCAGAGGGAGGTCTAGCGCCCGAACCCCCAGAAAGTGTTGATTTCAGATTTTTAAAATATCTCTACAGGTAAAATACAAAAATGAGTAAAATGCTTTTATATTCTTTAAGGGCGGCGGCAGCCAGTTGGAAGAGCAACGGATTAGAAACCGGAGGGTTGCGAGTTCGAAACTAGGTCCAGCCAAAGACCGTGGTGTACACGTTAAATGGGGCTGGTGCATGTTAAATCTGTCGTGGCCTTAAATGTCCTCACGTTGGCGTCTTGTGATTAATCTCGGACCCTCGCCAATAGCCCATTTTGTTGCTCCAGTTCGATATTAATTAACTACCTACCTACCTTTAATTAAATACTAATAGTTAATATCAGTAGCGTATTAGAGCGGTTTTAGGTGGTGCAGGTTCGATTCCTCCCGTATATTTCTCTTTCTTGTGTATCAGCAAAACTTTCCTTGTGCGTGATTCCATTTACTTGACGTTGCTTGGCGCAACTTGGTCAAATATGGCCCTTGCGCCTTAGAACCCCAAATCCAACCAACAACCCAGAGTAGAGTTGCCACTTCTAGCTTTTTTAGCTGAGCCCTTCCAGGCCGCGTTTTCTTATCGTTTACTTTTGTCCTAATGATGGTGGACGTTTTTCTCCACCGAAACAGCTATTGACCACTTTTCGCCTGTTTTGGCCTTCATTAGTCATGTTTTGAAGTTTTTAGATTTTGACTACCGGTTAGTCAAAGGTTTCATCGGGGCCTCAGTAGCTCGGTTCGAAGAGTAGTGGATTAGCGACAGGAAAGCTGCAAATTCGATCCCACCAAAGACCGTCGGTACGTGAGAGCTATTACAAGTTAAATCCAACCAACAACCCAGAGTAGAGTTGCCACTTCTAGCTTTTTTAGCTGAGCCCTTCCAGGCCGCGGTTTCTTATCGTTTACTTCTGTCCTAATGATGGTGGACGTTTTTCTCCACTGAAACAGCTATTGACCACTTTTCGCCTGTTTTGGCCTTTATTAGTCATGTTTTGAAGTTTTTAGATTTTGACTACCGGTTAGTCAAAGGTTTCATCGGGGCCTCGGTAGCCCGGTTCGAAGAGTAGTGGATTAGCGATAGGAAAGTTTCAAATTTGATCCCACCAAAGACCGTCAGTACGTGAGGGCTATTACAAGTTAAATCCGTCGTGGCCGACGTTCTCACTTTGGGGTGGTGTGGAAGTTTGGAGAGTGGAGTGCGAACTCCAGTCATCTGACCGTGGTTTAAAATGACGAGGTGTCCTCGGACTGCAGCGAATAGCCCGGTGTGTTGCTACAGTGTGACGTTATTTCAACTACCCACTTAAAGTTTCTTCTGGGAGTCTAATGTGAATTTAGGAGTATGAAAGCAATTGTTCTAGACATTGTGTTCAGGTCAATCATCTTCTCAGTTATTAACATACCTCCTTATCGCATCAGGGGCCGAGGTAGCCCAGTTGCAAGAGCAACGGATTAGCAACCGGAGGGTTGCGAGTTCGAAACTCGGCCCAGCCAAAGATCGTCGTGCACACGGGGGCTGGTGCACGTTAAATCTGTCGTGGCCTCAAATGTCCTCACGTTGGTGTGGAAGTTTGGTGAGTGGGGTGTCAGATCAGATGCTACCCCTGGTCGTGATTCAAAATTACGCGGTGCTGTACTCGGATCTTTCCCTTGGGGATTGATCCTGGACCGACGCCAATAGCCCGTTGTGTTGCTCCAGTGCGAAGTTATAATTAGAGAGAGAGAGAGAGACCTACCTTAAATATCACTCTCCCAACAGTGATCCGTAAGTAAAAAGTGAATTTCAACAAATAGGGGGATTGAAACTTACTTGAGCTATAATGTAATTTATTTTGTAAATATTTGAAGAACAATTCTGCTCGCTCAGATCAGCCGCGATTATCAATTTTTGCGCTCTTACAGTAACTTAAAAATTAAGTTTGGTAATCAAAAATAAGGTATAAACATTTTGTTTGAAAATGTGATAAGATCTGAATTCCATTACTTAATTCTGGCTGCGGTATTAAATACGATGCAACAATCTCGTTTTCTAAGATCTTTTGTGTGTTCGTGAGTTCATTGATGTTGGATTCATTGTTATTTCTGGCGCAGCTTGTCCGTACCTTGAGCCATAAAACCCGAAATCCAATCCCAATCATTGTTATCGCTGAAGTTTAAAGTAAGAGTTTTTATTTTTTTCTTTATGCTAATGTTTCAGTATAGTATTGATATTTATACTTAATCAAACTATACTACAAATAATAAAAACTCCGTCTTCTAACGGATCTCTTAGGTTTGAATAATTTAGATTTGCAACAATGTTATTTTCAAAGATCTTTGTGTAGTTATGTAGTTCACTGAAGTTGGATTCGTTGTTGTCAATTGAAGTTTATATTTAATCAAACCATACTACATATATGGAAAACTACATTTTTCAAATTGATCTCTTAGGTTTGAATAATTTGAGTACCAATATGATATAGTCGTGATATATTTCTGGAGGTTATACAAGTGTCATTTTTGTGTGTTTCTGAGTTCTTGAAGTTGGATTCGTTGTTATCACTAAGGTTTAAAGTAAGAGTTTATTCCTTTCTTAATGTTAATGTCTCAGTTTGGTAATGATATTTATACTTAATCAAATCATACTGCAAATTATAAAAGCAACATTTTCCTAACAGATCTCTTAGGTCTGAATAATTGGGGGAAAATATTATATAGTCAAGTTGTATTTCTGGAGGATTTGCATTAATGTCATTTTCAAAGATCTTTGTGCATGAGAGCTGAAATTTGACTCATTTTTACCACTGAAGTTAAAAATAAGAGTATTCCTTTCTTAAAATTTTAATGTCTCAGTATAGTAATAATATTTATACCTTATCAAATGTTACTAGAATTATAAAAACTACATTTTTCTAACTGATCTCTTAGATCTCAATAATTTGAGAACCAATATAATATATTCGCGAAGTCTTTTTGGAAGATTTGCAACAAGGTCATTTTCAAAGATCTTTGTGTGTTCGTGAGTTAGCTGGAGTTGCATTCCTTGTTATCACTGAAGTTTAAAGTCAGAGTTCATTCCTTTCCTAAAATTTTAATGTCTCAGTATACTATTTTCATAATCAAACCATACTACTAATTATAACAACTACATGTTTCTAACGGATATCAAGGTTTGAATAATTTGGGAATAAATAGATATAGTCGCTATGCATATATGGAGGATATACAGCAATGTTATTTTCAGAGAGAGATCTGTGTATACTCATGTAGTTCACTAAAGTTGGATTTCATTAATCATTGAAGTTTATATTTAATCAACTACAAATTATGAAAAATACATTTTTCAAACGAATCTCTTAGGTCTGAATAATTTGGGGACCAAAACTAGATAATCGTGATGTATTTCTGGAGGATATGCGACAGTGTTATTTTCAAAGATCTCCGTGTTCGAGAGTTCGCTGAAATGGAATTGCTTGTTATCACTAAAGTTTAAAGCAAGAGTTTATACCTTTTTAATGCTAATGTCTCAGAGTATACTAATACTATTTATACTAAATCAAATCATATTACAAATTATGTAAACTACATTTTTCTAACGGATCTCTTAGGTCTGAATAATTTGTGTTCAATATGATATAGTCGTGATATATATATATATGGAAGATAATCAACAATGTTATTTTCAAAGACCTTTGTGTACTTATGTACTCCCTGAAGTTGATCACTGAAGATTACATTGAATCAAACCATACTAATGATTATGAAAACTACATTTTCCCAACGAATCTCTTAGTTCTGAATACTTTTGGGACCAATACAGTCGGGATGTATTTCTGTTGATATGCAACAGTGTCAGTTTCAAAGATCTTTGTGTTCGTGAGTTTGTTGAAGTTGAATTCGTTGTTATCATAGGTTTAAAGTAAGAGTTCATTCATTTCGTAATGTTGTCTCAGTATAGTAATGATATTTTATACCTAATCAACCAAAAATACAAATTAGAAAAACTACATTTTTCTAAAGGATCTCTTAGGTCTGAATAATTTGGGTACCAATATAATATAGTAGCGATGTATTTCAGGAGGTGTCACTTCAGGCAAGTGTCACTTTCAAAGATCTTTGTGTTTATGAGTTTATTGAAGTTGGATTTGTTGTTATCACAGGTTTAAAGTAGGAGTTTATTCCTTTCTTAATACTATTGTCACAGTATAGTTATGATATTTATACTTAATCAAACCATACTACAAATTATAAAAACTACATTTTTCTAAAGGATCTCTTAAATTTGAATAATTTGGGTACCAATAGGATATAGTCGCGATGTATATATGGAGGATATGGAGCAATGTTATTTTCCAATATCTTTGTGTCTTCGTGAGTTCGCTGAAGTTGGATTCATTGTTATCACTGAGGTTTAAAGTAAGGGTTTATTACTTTCTTAATGCTAATCTCAGAATAGTAATGATATTTATACTTAAACAAATCATACCACAAATTATAAAAACAACGTTTTTCTAACAGATTTCTTAGATCTGAATAATTCGGGGAAAATATATAGTCAAGCTGTATTTTTTGGGGGTTTGCAACAATATCATTTTCAAAGATCATTGTTTGTTCATGAGTTCGTGAAATTTGATTCATTTTTATCACTAAATTTTAAAATGAGTTTATTCCTTTTTTAAAACTTTAATGCCTGAGTATAGTAATATTTATGCGTAATTAAATCTTACTAAAAATTATAAAAACTATATTTTTCTAACTTTTCTCTTAGGTTTGAATAGTTTGGGTACTCAGTGATGAATTTGGAATAATATGTCAGTATGCTTAGAGAGGAATAGTATAGTAAATTGAATTGATTTTCTTTCTTGCTTAAGGTATTAAGGTTTTTTAATTCAGAAACAGATGAATTTAATTTCAGAAACAGATGAAAAATTCGAAAACTTGAAATTATTTTTTGCTTATTTTATTGATGAAAATTCTTGAAAGTGCTTAGAGGTCAAAAACTAATAATTTTGATGAGGCGAAATTGACTTACAAAAATATTTCGATAATGTAATCTTTGATATGGAAGGTAGCATCTGTGAATGCAATACGAAGTTGAATGCAATGATTGACTTAACGCAATTCTATTTATATTTCGGTCTTTTATTCATTTAAACACATATGGAAGAACCTTTGATTGTTTCATTTTATTTTTACTTTGGAAGAAACAATGACAAAATGCAACAACATGGTATACAGGAGTAATATTCCTTAGCCGTATCGTGCTTTCTATAAGTATTTTGAGAGCAGAAACGCTTGAGACTGAGCAGATGAGAACACATGATATGTAGGACGATCCAGAAGCATGTTATTTGGAAAATAAAAATGTACAGCTTAAGATCATATTTAGTTTAATTACCATTCGTCAAAACAACAAATATAATCAGAAGCAGCAACACCAAAGAATATTTCAGAGTTCTAAAACACAACTCGTAACAAAGTTTCCCTAAAATACAAAAGAAAGAACGAACGCGTAAGTCAGGATAAGTTCTAATGTTCTATGCGCGCCAATAACTTGACATCAGATTTTCCTCTCTTGATACACCAGCGATTCTTAGATTCCAAAAATAGGATACCCAAAGCGATCGAGATAGATTTTAAGTTTATAATTTTGATGCCGAGAAAACAGAAATGTTGTAGTTTGGTATAATTTCTGAAATCATTCAGTGGATGAGTTTTATGTATTACATGGAAGTTGGCAGTTTCCCGTTGCGAGTCAACGCTGCCAAGTTGCGTTTACCATCCCCATTGTAGGCTGGTAACTTTCCGTTGCGAGCTAGTGCCGCTATATTGCGTTTGCCCTCTCTGTAGGCATATCCTGGTAGTTTCCCATTCCGAGCTAATGAAGCTACATTTCGTTTCTCGTCTTGGTAGTTGTCATCATCTATCGACATATTCTCGTAATCCTCATCGCTGCGTTTGTCATCGTAGGTATTAAACGGTAACTTTCCGTTTCGAGCAAGAGCTGCTATGTTTTTCTTTTCGTTCCTATAGTTGCTAAATGGTAGCTTTCCATTCTTTGCTAGCGCAGCTATGTTGCGTTTGTCGGGAAAGGTGTTCACCAACATATTCTCATTCGATTCTGAATCTTCAATGCTTTTCTTGTTTGGGTATGAGTTGTAAAGTAGTTTCCCATTTCGTGCTAAAGCTTGTATGTTGCGCTTTTCGCTTGGGTTGCTGCTGAAAGGCAGCTTCCCGTTGCGTGCTAGTGCCGCAACATTGCGTTTGTCAGATTCGTAAGAGTTGTAAGGTAGCTTTCCGTTGCGTGCTAGTGCCGCAACATTGCGTTTGTCAGATTCGTAAGAGTTGTAGGGTAGCTTTCCGTTGCGAGCTAGTGCCGCAACATTGCGTTTCTCAGTTTCGTAAGAATTGAAAGGTAGCTTTCCGTTGCGGGCTAGAGCTGCAATATTTCGTTTCCCGTCTTGGTTGTAGGACGGTAACTTTCCGTTTCGAGCCATTGATGCAATATTTCGTTTTCCTTGTTGGTTGTATGACGGCAACTTTCCGTTTCGTGCTAAAGCTGCGACATTGCGCTTGCTATCTTCGTAACTGTTGAAAGGCAGCTTTCCGTTTCGAGCTAGTGCTGCAATATTCCGCTTTGAATCTTCGTAGTTCTTGAAAGGGAGCTTTCCGTTTCGGGCCATGGCTTGCACGTTGCGTTTCTCACCCCGACCGGGCAACTTGCCGTTTTTAGCCAGCGCTGCAATATTGCGTTTGTCTTCCTGGGAGCTCGAGAATGGCAGTTTTCCGTTTTTGGCCAACGCTGCGACGTTGCGCTTTTCTGCTTGGTAGCCAAAGACTTTCTTGCACCGCTTATGCTTTTGCGACACTCTAGCTGTCTCATCAATCACATTGTTGAGATCTTCGTTATCATAGTACCTCGAGTCATCCTCTAAAGGAGCAGAGTCATCCCTTTTGCCGGTGGCCCACATTCTCTGGGAATGCCAAATTGGAAGACGGCCGGATCTTGCTAGAGCAGCGACATACCGTTTCTGCTCTGTCCAGTTTGGAGTGACGCCAGCTTCACTGGCTCCAGTCTCATGGCATTCTGGATCACCCAAAACGTCAATACCATTTTCCTCATCGTTTGAACCTTTGGGATTGGTAGTTTCTTCATTGTTCAGCCTCTTTTTACCGGTCAAGCGAGATTGGAAGCGTCCGTAACGAATAGCGTTCAGTCTGCCGAGACGAGCAAGAGTGGCAACATTCCTCTTCACTTCCACGCTGGACGCATCCCCTTCTTGACCGCTACGGTCGGACGAGAAGTTGGGCCTTCCCCGAGAGTTGAAAAAAGCCCCGACGTTCCTCTTGTCCTCTGAAAGACCATCGTTGGGATATTCCAAACTTATTTCGTCCGTCATGGGGTAGACCACTGCCTCTGCAGGCAAAATTTCTTTGGAATCCTCATTCTTTTTTTGGGCAAATTTTGGCAGACGGCCGTTCTTAGCTAAAGCAGCGATATATCGCTTCTCGGGTGCAAGATTCTCATCAGCTTGGCACTGGAACATCACCTATAAGATGAAACAAATAATCATGTATAAATTTCCTATATTCATTACGTATTTTTCAAACACATAACACAAAAGTTATTCATGTTAAACCATCATACTGCATTCTTAAATTTAACTAAAGTCTATTTAACAATGCTGGTGGTTGTCTCGACGAGGTATCTCATCATTAGCAAAATTGACAAGATTTTGATGGACGAGATATCTCGTTCATCAAGATCTCGTCGTCTCTCGTCATTAGAAGGAAACTGACCAGATCTTGATCTCGTTATCATAAAAATATTGGCAGTACCTTGATGGCGAGATATCTCGTCATTAGAAAATTGGTCAGATCTTGATGGACGAGATATCTCGTCGAAACACTTGGAGGGTTAAATTTAATTAAGAGGTCTTAACTAAGAGAGAAAAACTAAAAAAAACTAATAGCTGATGAGAGAGAGGGTATTAGAACAAGATTCTATCATTAACAATGGAAGCCAATGTATGTTGAATTCGTGAAACTGTCAGGGGAGCACCTACGGAGGAACTATGGGGCTTAAGCCCCACCCAAACCGTATAAAAAGCAATAATAATCCTTACTTAATTAATTGATTACTTTTTCAACTTTGTGTATAAAAGTGTTTTGATATTTTCTCATTAAAGTCAAATAATATTATTCATTGCTTTTATATATATATATATATATATATATATATATATAGTGTCCACACTTACACAAATTTTCCAGAACCTTTTCCCTTCTATTCGTCTTGGAATAGTCACTTTTAAATTCTAGGTAACGCATTCCAAAGCTATTCTTTAGGTAACACACTAAAACTAGTCTATAGGTCACACTCTAAAACTAGTCTGTAGGCAGCACACACTAAAACTAGTCTATATTTCAAAGAAATTTTTATATTTTAAAATCACCCCTTTCATAAAGAGCTTACGCTAAAAATGTAGCCTCTTCCAGATTGATATACTGGGTGCGTCCCTGGAAACGGATATACAAGTTTTACTTGTTGAAGACTAGAAGTTGACTAATCAAAACAATCTGTGTGTTGCTGATATTTATTTTGATATGGGCCGCTATGTTATGCAGTACTCCATTGAAGATTATTGTTTACTTTTGAAAGAATAGTGATCATATTTTAATTAATCTATTGAATGAGACACATATATCACCGTATGCAAGTTCAGATAGTTTTAGGTTAAATGAAACTGAATTGCGGGTGTAGAAATGTTTCCTAGGAATTAAGGTTTAAGAATGACTAGTAAAACTGCTTAAGTACTACGAATTCAAATTTGACAAACTCTACAGGGTTTCGCAGATATTATCTATGATGCAGAGAAGATAGCTTAAGGTTTGTATAATTTGGCTGTGCTTACTCATTTCTTGCAACATTTTCACAAGAGTTAAAATTAGTAGCATCACTGGTGTTTTTAAATGCCATTTAGAAGTGAGGGCACAGTTCTTTATACAGTGATTTGGAGTCAATTCATCACGAATGCAATCAGGGCTTGATTTATTGTTAATTTCGGGGTGATTCAAATTTCTTGTACGAACCATAAAGACAGGTAAGGAACGTAAAATTAGGCCCTATTCACACAAGGATGTAAGTCAGCGAGGAGCATCTGGATTTTCTTGCTGTATCTCTTCGACAATCTTGCCCAACTTGTGCCTTCGTTCTTTTAGACGCTGATTCCGTACGGGTGAAATGTATCATTCTACGATTGCACATGAATTCAAAATATTACTTATTATTTATTCAAAAATAACTGTTATTTATTGCAATTTACTATTCCCTCTGTCCCATAAAAAATATCACATTTAACACTTGATTTTGTTCCAAAATAGTTGTCACATTTGTAAAAAGAAAAGTAAATAATTTAATCGTAAATTTAAAAAAGTTATTTTTTCTAATATGGTTAAATATTACACATTAAGACAGGCTGGTAGGTTTTGGGGTTTTATGGCGCAAGGGCCATATTTGACCATGCTGCACCAGACACAAGACATACGATATCAAGTAATAGACACACACAATGAAAGTTTTACTGACACAGAAGAGAGAAATACACCCATGGAGGAAAGCCCCTGACAGGAATCGAACCTTCGCCGCCTACAACTCGAAGGTTGGGCATACCCACTGAACCACGACGGCCCCATGTTAAGACGGTGTTTAGCTTTTAGTATAGCTTTCGAATTACATTTAACACTACTTAGAAGGCGATTTTCACGTCTCAGTTTTTCTTTCTTAACCCTCCTGGTGATTGTCTCGACCAGGCATCTCATCATTAGAGATCTGATGAGCGATATATCTCATCATGAGATGAAAACTGGTCAGATCTTGATGGATGAGATATATCGTCAAAACAATTTTAATGGTTAATATTCGAAACAAAAACGTGATTCTTATTTTGGAACAGAGGGGGTATTAGTTATTGTAATCATCTTACGAATGAATAAATATTCATTATGATTGATGAATTAAGACTCATTACGAAGTATAAACGCAATGATTAGGAATGATTTACAGCGCCCTTGATCTAAACACACATTTACATATCTATGTATTGTGTCTACGTATTATTCGCGAGTAAAAGGACAACCCCCTCCGAGAGTGAGAATGATCAATAAAAGTAAAATGTTGATAGGAGCAAGGTTTGAGTATTCGCATAGGGGGTGAATGATTTGTATATTTAGATCCCGAGATGTATGCTTATGATATACTTTTGAAGTTCAAAGTTTGGTAACCAAAAAAGACATTCTAAAATTCCAAGTCCGGTAACCAAAAATTATATTTTAAAGTTCATAGCCTAGTAAATAAAAATTATATTTTAAGTTCATAGGTCGGTAATTACGAATGACACTTTAAAGTTCATAGTCTGGTAACCAAATGTTATTTATAAGTTCGTGTTGTGTCTGTAGTTCAGAAACTAAAAACGATGTTTTAAAGCTCAGTCTGGTTTACCAAAAAATGACATTTTAAAGTTCGCAGTCTAATAAATAAAAATGACGTTTTTAAGTACATAGATCGGTAACCAAGAGTGAAATTCTAAGTTACTAATCTGGTAACCAAAAATGAAATTTTAAAGTTCAGTCTGTTAATCAAAAAATGACATTTTAAAGTTCATTGTCTAGTGAATAAAAATGTCATTTTTAAGTTCATAGACTGATAACCAACAATGACATTTTGAAAAGGTCGAGTGTAGTTTCGTAACCAAAAATGATATTTTAAAGTTCATAGTCTATTAACCAAGAAATGAAATTTCAAAGCTCATATTCTAGTAAACAAAAATGACATTTTAAAGTCAGTAATGACATTTTAAGTTCATAGTCCTTTAACCACAAATGACATTTTAAAATTCATAGTCCGGTAGCCAAAAACGTCATTTATAAGTTGAGAGTCCAGAAAAGACATTTAAAAATGCGATGCAATCTTAATTTAGCAAAAAAATTTCATTTTTAAGTTCGGATTCCCCACGAAATAAAATTCTGGCAAAGTTGCTGTATCGACAGTAAAGAAATTAACACTGGAAAGATTAATTTATAAAAAGTGTTCAATATCTGTAAAAAGTAATACTTCCCTCCGATTTGAACCAATATCATTTTTATTACAGCGACGGTAACTCAAAACTTGTTCATTGTCACATCACGATGAAAGAAAAGAAAGAAAAAGATTCATTTATACGTTTGGCGACGTTTTTGTTCCCCCTTATCATCGCTTATTATTGTCCCCATGTTCAGCTTAGGAACATATTAATTTTTGAGACAGAAAGAAGCAAAAGAAGATACGGATATTGCCCACAGATATGATGCAAGCCGTGACCGGATAAAACTTTTCAGCGTAACACAGAGTTGATGTTATTACCCACGAAATGAGACATTGGGTTTTCCGCTTGTGAGAGAAAAATTAAAAGATATTTTCAAAAATTTTCAAGAAAATGGAGTTTTAATATAAATAGAATAAGCAGTGTACAAATGAGTTTCAGAGTGTTTCCTAATTGCGTGTGGGTCACGGTAAAAGGCTTGATAATTGCTAGTCTTATGATCTGCTTCGTTCTTAAACTGCAGTTAAATTAAATGTTGTAGAAACTTTTTTCGATTTGCTGGCATTTGACTTTTTTAATATCCTCTTTTTGTGCTTCATCAAGGCAGAGAAAATTTGCCGTCCATAATTATATGAAAGGCAATGTATGAAAACTACTCGAGCTCTTTATTTTGATAGTTTGTTTTTTATTTCGATCAAAAGAACTTGCGTTGTTATAAGGAGCGATCAAACGACTACGATGTAAAAAGATTGAAAATGTGGTATCTGAAAAATATTTTCAATACTTTCTGCAACTGAAGACTTGTATGAAAGGTCAGAATTGCCTTCAAGGAGGAACGGTTTCAAGCGGCAAGGTCAGAAAACCAAGATGGCGTTGCAATTTTACCTTTAGCTCTAAAAACGACAGCGCAGGAGCACTGTCAAAGATGAGTGAAAAGCTGAATTCAAATAGGAAGCTCAAGACGCAAAGCGACACGCACAGACCAATCAGAGGTGCCGGCGCAAGCGATGAAAACGCTCTGATTGGTCTGCGCGTGTAACTTTGCGTTTTGCACTTCCTATTTGAATTCAGCTTAATCAACAAAAGAGGAAAGAATGGCAAGAAGCAGTGGTAATACACGCAATTTGCATAGGTCATATGCACCTATCACTAAAGACCAATTGGCACGAGGAAAGAATGGCAAGAAGCAGTGATAATACATATAATTTGCATAAATCACATGCGCCTATCACAAAAGACCAAAAGATTGGCAACAGCATTTATAATAAAGATAAAGTTTTATGGTTTCCTGTGGCCTTCCTTTCCTCTTTTCTCATTCACACTCGTTTCAACGATACACTTGAGCAGGCGTTTTAAAGCCGTGGTTAAACAGGAAGCGCAAGGAGCAAAGCGATACGTGCAGACCAATCAGAAAATTTTCACCGCTCGCGACGGCACCTCTGATTGGTCTGCGCGTGTTGCTTTGCGCTTTCTATTGGGCCACTTTATAGCTAAAAGTAAAATTTCAAAGCAATTTTCTTGGTTTTTCACTGGGCCGATCACATTACGATAAAAAAGTGAATGTGCCCATTCAAAATTTATTAATTATTCATAACCGTGAGAGCACGATTCTTGTATTTGCATGACTCCGAGTGATTTCCTTGAAATCTCCAAATCTCAAGTTTCGATCCAATTCACTGAAAATTGCAGTCACTAGGGACTCGTATACAGGGGAATTTACTTTATTACCACCTTGTATATTTACGCGATATAACATAAATTTCCAATATAATTTTTGTTTGAAGACTGGAAAGGTATTTCTCTTCATGGTGGCAGTTATGTTGAAACACACACCTCACAATCCTATTTATTCTTGGAAAGTTGTCTTGATAAAAGAATATATATATAAATCCTCTTTCAATCCCTACCTTTTACGTTTTCATAAACCCTTATTTTCAAAATGTGATATAAAAGCGGAAAGATCTATATTTCTTTCAGTGAAATGTAGTTTTCCCACGTCTAAATTGCGCCATGAGCTATGATGATACAAGTAAGACCCAAACCATTACGAAACCAGTTTTGAAGTAAATTTCAAATTCTAGAATATAGCTTTTAGTTGATCTATTACTTTTTTTGGCAGATCCCAAAGCAAAGTTAACCCTCGCTAGTAAAATAACTGCTACAGAATGAAAAATAATTTTTAACCCTCCAAGTGGTTTTGACGAGATATCTCATCCATCAAGATCTGACCAATTTTGCTAATGACAAGATATCTCCTCTCATCAAGGTATTACCAAATTTTTTTATGATGACGAGATCAAGATAGGGTCAGTTTTCTTCTAAGGACGAGATATCTCGTCAATCAAGATCTTATCAGTTTTGCAAATGACGAGGTACCTCGTCAAAACGAACACCAGCAGAATTAAGAGAAAAACATGTAACAGATTAAAAATATTATTTCGGGATTTCGGAAGAACAGTGACGCAAGTGCAAAATATTGGTAATTTGGGTTGAATGCGCCAATTGTCTTTAACTTCCTTTTCTTTCCTCGTGCCTTCAATGGAAGGATAGAACTGTAGTAACACTCAGTTCCACTACAGAGCATTGTATCATTGTTCAAATTTCTACTGTTTGATGCCATCCTTTAGAAGAACGACGCAAGTGTTAGCTGTGATTCAGCTTTCGATGCGAGAAGTTAGATTTACTGTGCAACAACGATGCAAGTACTGTTTATAACGATTGTGTAAAAATCCATGCGTTGAATTCAACTAGAACTACGATGCAAGTATATATTGTGTCATCATTAATCTAAACTGTCCGTTTCATGATATAAATAACCGAATGAATAAAAATATCAATAAATATGTTGTAAAAGCAATGAATGAAAATAAATTCAATAAAAATGTAAAAATGTTGTAAAAGCAGTGAATGAAAATAAATTCAATAAAAATGTAAAAATGTTGTAAAAGCAATGAATGAAAATAAATTCAATAAAAATGTAAAAATGTTGTAAACCTACTGTAAATAAATTCAATAAAAATGTTAAAGTAATGAAAATGAATTCAATAAAAATGTTGTGAAATAATGTAAATAAATTCAATAAAAGTATTTTGTATAGTAAGTGATTTTATGTTGAATATTTCATTCCAAGTTTTAGGAGAACGACCCAGCTGCAAAGTTGAGGATGAAATTCAAAATACACCTACACGAGTGACATTTAAAAGTAACATAAATATACTGTTATTAACCCAACTTATAATACCATCAAAGTTTCTTACAGGTTGCAAATAGTATTAAACACGAACAGTATTCCAAGTTTTCGTTTTCTGCACAGATCGATGGATCTCACTTGCGTCATTGTTCTTCAGGAGCAGCGATATAACTCTCACAGCTCAAATCTTACGCGTTAAATTCTTGTTTTATCTGGTGACACTAATTATCAGGTTTATGACACGAATATCCGCATAACTGGAGACCTGGTCGGCGTGTTTAATCACTCCCACCATTAAGCTGACGGTCTATTATTAGAAATCTATTATTTATTAACAAGAGCAGAGCTCACTGGGGACAGAGTAATGAAGCCAGATATCAACATTCTTTACACTAGACTTGCAGCGTCTCATGGAGATAAAACAAGACTATGAAATGTATGAAACCTAATGATCACTGGATCTGTTGGTCGCAGATAGTAGCTTGTGCGGATTAGCTGCGGAAATGGATGATGGGGACAGTTAATGAAAGCAGCCAAGCATGGTCCTCCACTTTCCTTTGGCTCAAGCTAGTTCTCCGTTCCCTGTTCACGATTCTGTTTCGCTACGTTAGTTTGACCACTTTGGTACGTGGTGGAAATTTAAATATGGTTTTGGACAAAAGGTGGGGTTTAGTTATCAGGACGGTAATGGTTAACATCTCTGAGAAAATGTAAAGTATTGTCTTCTACTTAGGTTGACCACTGTGGTACTGAATAGAAATTTAAATATCTTGTTTTGGACGAGTGATTTAGTTACCAGAACTGTAATGGTTAGTTTTTGAGAAAGTGTAGGACGATAGGGAATATATATAATCAACTTTCAATGGGGACTTATTGTTCATTTAAAATTTGTGTACGGAATTTATACAAATTTTCAAGAAAAATGTAAAGTATGGGCCTACATTTTCCTTTGGCCTCAAGCTAGTTCTCTTTTCCATACGATTCTGCTTCGCTATGTTAGGTTGACCACTCTGGTACGTGGTGAAAATTTAAATGTTGGTTTTGGACAATGGCTGGTTTTGTTATCAGAACTGTAATGGTTAGCTTCTCTGAGAGAGTGAACGACCATTATACAATTAGCTTACAATAGGGACTAATTGTTCTTTTAAAATTTGTTTACGGAATTGATACAAATTTTCAAGTAAAATATAAAGTATTATCCTCCACTTCCATT
The DNA here is from genome assembly GCA_933210815.1 of Meta bourneti. Lineage (NCBI taxonomy): Eukaryota > Metazoa > Arthropoda > Arachnida > Araneae > Tetragnathidae > Meta > Meta bourneti. The sequence continues at coordinate 92,755,477 of OW119934.1, forward strand.
TGCCTCAAGTTGGTTTCCTTTTTCCTGTACACGATTCTGTTTCGCTATGTTAGGTTGACCACTCTGGTACGTGGAGGAAATTTAAACCTGCTTTTTTACTACGGCTGTTTAGTTATCAGGACTAATGGTTAGATTTTCTGAGAAAGTGTAGGACGGGGGGATAAGAAATTTACACAATCAACTTTTGATGATGACAAATTGTTCTTTTAAAATTTGCATAAAGAATTCATGCTTATTTTCAAGAAAAATATAAAGTATGTTCATTCACCTCCATTGCCTCAAGATAGTTCTTTTCCCTGATTCTGTTTCATTGCGTTAGGTTGACCTCTCTGGTATGGGATGGATATTTAAATCTCTGAGTTTTTTTCGGACAACTGGTGGTTTGGTTATTAGGACTCTAATGGTTAGTTTATCTGAGAAAGTTATAGGACAATTGCACAATCAGCGTACAATGAGGGACTTAATAGCTTTTTAAAAATTTGCATACTGAATTTATCATAGAAATTTTATGGAAAATATAAAATGCTTATTCAGGGTCAATAAATATTATCAGATTTTGCATGTAAAGTTTGAGCTCTAATGAATTAAGATCGGTAAATACTAGCTAAGTCGAGTTTACGAGAATTTAGAGAATAATTTGTACGTTTAGATTATATTTAAAAATACGGCATTCTTATTTTCTGTACAAAAACTGGAAGGAGCATTGTTTGTATTCCGTAAATTAAAGATCGATAAAGTAAATTTCTTTGAAAAACTCGAATAAGTAAAGGACCGTTTGGTAAATACTGGATAAGTCGAGATTTAGAGAATAATTTATTCGTTTAGTTTATTTATAAATACGACATTCTTACTTTCCGTAAAAACAACTGGAAGGAGCATTGTTTATGCTCCGTAAATAAATGATCGATGAAGTCAATTTCTTTGAGAAACTCTAATAAGTAATGAACCGATCTGTAAATACTGGAGTAGTACGAGAATTTCGTGAGAATAATTTTTGTTTAGATTATTTAAAAATATGACATTCCTATTTTCCGTAAAAAACATCGGAAGGAGCATTGCTTGTACTCCGTAAATTAAAGATAGATGAAGTCAATTTCTTTGAAAAACTAGAATAGGAAAAGGTTGAATTAACGTCGCACTGGTGCAACATAACAAACTATTGGCGACGGTCCGGGATCAATCCCGAATGGAAAGATACGAGGACAACTCATAATTTTGAACCACGGTCAGATGACGAAATAAACACCTGAACCGGCGCCCCACTCTCCAAACTTCCACACACGCTAACGAAAGGACATTTGAGGCTCTCGACAGATTTAACGTGCACCATCCGCCATGTACACGACGGTCTTTGGTCGGATCAAGTTTAGAAGAAGTAAAGGACGAGTTTAGAATAAATAAGTCGAGTTCCCGAGAATTTCACGAGAATATTTCAATGCGTTTAGATTATTTTAAAATTTGAAACTCGTATTTTCCTTACGAAACCGGAAGCATGGCGTTTACTTTAACTCCCCTTACAAATTTCGCAAAACTCCATCATGAATATTCTCGTATTTTCAACTCCTCGACGAAAATAATGTATTCAAAAAGGAAAAATTCTCCGCCTAAATTAGGCACACGATACCGCTGCTGATGGTGAGTGATTAATTAGAGGCATAAATAAAAGCAGCTCCTGTTACTGCTGGTCTAGAACGCTGGTCTAGACCGAGACGACCTCTTCCACAATAGTCCTTAATCGACCCTTAAAAATTGTGCGAAACTAAAAGCCTTGATATATCACATAATTGCCAAATAGCCACAGCATCGTGTTCCTAATTATTTCACTTATCTTCATTAAAAGTTATAAATGCGGCCTGACGCACACACAGATAGGCGTTTTTATTTAAAGGCATGTTAAGTTTAGTGAGATTGAGCCTTGTCTCGTAAAAATCTATTGATTTTGAGGATTTTCATGTTTTCGTCCGATAAGATGTTTTATTTCTCTTGTGCAGAGCAAATACAGTGAGCCGTAAATATATTTTACTGCGAATTGTTGTTATTAAGTAAACGACTCTGTAAAATGGATTGCATGTTAATATTTTTATAGAATAGAAATACTATGCTAAACAACTCGCGTCAAAGCGTCCACTTTTTATAGCTTTCGTGTGGGTTACAATAATTAAATTTGCGTAAAACTAACTATTCTAACTACTGAATAATAAGTACTGAATAATTTTGGGCAACGGGTGTGTCAAACATTATCTTTTTAATTGTTTGTCGTACAAACAAGCTTTCACTGAGAAAATGCTCATGTATTTGAATGCATCATTTACTTTACCAGGGGTCATGTGAAGGGTTTAACCCTCCTGGTGGTTGTCTCGACGAGATCATTAGCAAAACTAATCAGATCTTGATGGACGAGATATCTCGTCCTTAGAAAAAACTGACCAGATCTTGATCTCGTAATCATAAAAAAATCGGCAATATTCTGATGACGGGATATCTCGTCGTTAGCAAAATTGGTCGTGACGAGATATCTCGTCGAAACCACTTGGAGGGTTAGAAATCAGTAATGAAATACCGGCATTACAGGTTTAAGAGATTGATGAACGTTACCGTTACCCAAACACCCTTACCGGTTTTCTTAGTTATATTTCATTATGAGTTTAGCTTTATTTCACTGACTTTGTTTTATAATTTGCACTGATGAATAAATTTTTCTCTTTTCGTTTGAACACATGCATGGATTTCATGTAAAAAAATATTTATGTTATTTAAAAATAGGGTTAAAAACTGGTTATTCAATACCAGTAAAACCAATTTGGAGTTTCGGGAGAATTGCCGTTACCGAAACATCATTACCGATTTTCTTAGTTAGGGTATTTCATTATGATTTTAGCTTTATTTGATTTAATTTTTGCTTATATAACTTGTACAAATGTATAAATTTTTCTTTTTCACCGTACAAATGTAATGTTAAAACTATTTATCCAACTTAAAAATAGGGTTAAAAACCAATTATTAGATACCAGTAAAAACTATTTTGGAGTTTCGTGAGAATTACTGATTTCCTTAATTATGATTTTAGTTTTATTTGATTTAAGTTTTGCTTGTATAACTTGCACGAATGTATCAATTTTTGTTTTCTTGACTTTTAGACAAATGCACAAATTTGATGTATAAAACTATTTATCTTAAAAATACGGTTAAAAACCCGGTAGTTAAATATCCCTAAATACCGTTTTGGAGTTCTGTGAGAATTACCATTACCGAAACATTATTACCGATTTCCTTAGTTATATTTAATTATGATTTTAGCTTTATTTGATTTATAGTTTGCTCGTCTTATAACTTGCACAGATTTATAAAGTTTTCATATCTTTTGGACACGAACAGATTGAAAGCAAAAATATTTATTTCATTTAAAAATAGGATTCAAAAACCGGAATTAAATTTCGTTAAAAACCTTTCTGGAGTTTCGTGAGAATTACCGTTACCGAAACATTACCGATTTTATTATGATATTTCGTAATGTTTTGACCATCTTGACCAATAGAATCTTCCAAAGGATTCTATTTCAAAGAAATGAGCAATAGAATCTTTCCAAGGGATTCTATTATAAGTAAAGAAGCAATAGATTCTTTACAAATAATTTTTTTCTAAGTAAATGAGGAATGTAATCTTCCAAAGCTTGTATTCAATGAAAACAGCAATAAATCTTTCTAAAGAATTCTATTCTAATGGAAGGAGCAATAGAATATTTCCAAAGGATTGTAATCTAAGGAAGGACCAATACAATCTCTCCAAAGAATTCTGTTTTGCAGAATGGGCCAATAAAATAGTTCGAAAGGTTCCTATTTTGCAGAATTTTCCAATAGAATGGTTTCAAAGGATTCTATTCTAAGAAAACAATAGAATCGTTCTAAAGACCGATTCAATTCTAAGGAACAATTAGAATCGTTCCAAAGAAAGATTCTATTCTTATAAAAGGACCAATAGAATATTTCTAAAAGTGGAAAGAATCGATACATTCTTTAGAAGGTATGTATGTATTTTAATTAACGTTGCACTGGAGCAACACAACGGACTATTGGCGACAATCCGGGATCAATCCCCAAGGGAAAGATTCGAGGACAACACTACGTAATTTTGAACCAAGGTCAGATGACGAGGTCACACATCAACTGGCACCCAACTCTCCAAACTACATCACGCCAACGTGAGAGCATTTGAGGGCATGACAGATTTAACCTGCACCAGCCCCTTTTGTACACGACGGTCTTTGGTTGGATTCGAACTCGCAACCCTCTAGTTGCTAATCCGTTACTCTTCCAACCGGGCTACCGTGGCCCAGATTCTTGAGAGAGACGTGGCTGTTTAATCATTCAGTGTGTCGTGGGCTAAAAGCAACACTACACTACTTGGAAATCTAGCAACACTCAGAGGGTTAAAGGATAAAAGCATTAAAGTAATATTGTCTTCAAATAAAACATTCATTCTATAAAAAGACATAAATTTGAAAAAAATATTTTTGCAGACTTTAAAAGCTTCTTCCATTTCCCCGTTTAGCCCCTTTCCCTTTAAAAGGTTCTCGTCTTTATCCCAAAGGCATTTTCACCTTTTGAAATTTATTCAGAAAACAGAAAAAGCTTATTTTTCCAGACATGAAAAAGTCACAAAATTTATTGGTAAATGCAAGAATTTGCATAATTCAGCTGACTAATGTACCTTGAAATTTGTGCAGCGCAGCGGAAATCTTCATACAGCGCTGTTTTCTCTATCAAACGCAAAATAGGTGTTCGTGTTCATCTTTTTCAACATGTATTTAACAGTGAAATTGATTTTTTTCCTTAACCTCGCTAGATCTGGGAGTATTATAGTGTTGCTTTTATCCCCAAACCCGCTTCGTGATTAAATAAACACATATTTCTAAGAAATTCACGGATTCCTTCAAATTTAACATTCAATTAGTCCTTTCCTTAGAATAGAATTCCTTGGAACGATTCTATTGTTCATTTCCTACGAATAGAATCATTTGGAACGATTCTATTCTCCATATTCTGTAGGTTATAATGCCTTTGAAAGTTTAATTCCTTAGAGATTAGAATTGTTTGGAAGTATTCTATTTCTAACCTTTCCTTAGAATAGAATCCTTGGGAAAGATTCCATTGCTCCTTTCTTTTGAATAGAATATTTTGGAATGAATCTATTGTCATTTTCTAAGAATAGAATAATTTGGAAAGATTCTATTGCTCATTTCCTTAGAATAGAAACCTTTGAAAAGATTTTATTACTCATTTCCTTAGAAAAGAATAATTTGAAAAGATTACTCCTATCCTTTGAATAGAATTATTTGGAAATTATCTATTGCTCATTTCCTTAGAATACAATCATTTGAAAAGATTCTATCGCTCTTTTCCTTTGTAAAGATTCTATTGCTCATTTCCTTAGAATAGAATCATTTGGAAAGATTCTATTGCTTCTTTCCTTTGAATAGAATCCTTTAGAAAGATTTTATCAGTCAAGAAAATTAAAACTAGTTAGAAGTCATGCAGGAAAGACTGCAGGTTGCAAGGTGGAATTGATTCGACAAATTGCGGATGGCAAACGCTAGAATTTTTCCAAAGAATTTATAAAATCTTTCCAAATACTAATCTAAGGAAAGTTCAATAGAATATTTCCAAATGATTCCAACTTAAGGAAAGGACTAATAGAATCTTTAATGTGGATTGTGTATTCTAAGAAAGAGAGAAATATTTTTCCAAAGCATTCTAATGTAAGGAACGGATCGCAAGAATGTTTCCAAAAGATTCTAATCTGCGGACATGACCAACAGAATCTTTCGAAAGGCAGAAAGAATCCTTAAATTTTTTCAAACAATAGATGTGATTATTTAGTCTTCAGTACATTATGGGATAAAAGCAATATCACACTCTACTCGGAAACTTCGTGACGCTCAGAGGGACAATTACGTTGATCGATTCAGATATGCGAATCCAAGTTGGAATAATTCTTGCCTAAATAGGAATCATCAGAAATTCCAAGAATCCGAGGCGTTTGCTTTCGACGGAAGAAAATCGACGCATTGGAAAATAAAAATCGGGAAAAGAAAACGAAAAATCCCATTAATTATTCACCTCCCCTGTTAAAAAGAACTTGACGCCGCGTTATAAATTCATCCGCCGCCAAACCACAGCTCTTCGAATAATTTGTCACAGTAATAAATTCAACAGATTTTTTCAACAGTTTTTACTCTTTCCCACCTAAAATTAGTTCGTTTGGCTTCGGAAAAGTTTAAGAAATCGAGAGGGATGACGGATTGGAAGCCGACTTTTACGTGAACCGAGTTTTTAAAGGGGTCCGAAATTACGTATTTGTAAACAGTTTGCAGAATTGCGTAAACTCCAAGTTTTGATTTGTCGCTCTAGGGTCATTTCTTGCGATGATGAGGGCTGGTCCATGTTGGTTTGGTTTGTTTAGGTTTTAGGTTTTATGGCGCAAGATCACAGAATAGATAAGCTACGACAAATGCAAGATAACAAAATTCAATTAACTCTCCAAGTGGTTTTGAGAGGTTCTTGGAAATGCTGGCATAATCTTATTAGACCTGGACCTACTGCATAAATGGATTCCGAACCACTAGAATACGAAGTTTTTAGGATATAGTAGAACCTTGATTATCCGAGGTAGTGTGGACAAAGACTATCTCAGATAAGCAGAAGCTCGGATAATATGGACATAGTAACACGAAACAAAGAAAAAATTAACTTTACTGCATGTTACTACTACTAGTGAAAGGTTCTTAAAGTAGGTATTAAAAATAATCTATACACGGATTTGTGCTACAGCATGTATTTATTGTGATAATTTTACAAGAAATCTCTGAACATGAGTACGTACCTTTAAACTCTTGAGAAAATCCTTATCGATCTTCGGTTCCTCAGCACTTTCACATACGCAAATTGAACGATTTCATCTCTTATCAATTTATTTTAAACTACTTGTTGTTTTTAATATATTTGCTTTTTTCGTATTTTAAAGTTTATTTTGTTTCCATATGTTGGTTTACTCAAATGTTTTATGCTTTTAGTGTTGGCCTGGTTGTCAATCTTATATCTTTAAATCTAATTTTAGAGAATATTATTTTGTCTTGCGTTTGGCGCAGCTTATCCATTTCTGGATCTTGTGCAATAAAACCCAAAACAACCAAAATAATCATCTGCTCATCAGATCGTTGCACCACAAAATCCCATTTCACAACAGACACAGACCAAAATGCATAGGTGTGACGTGTGGCCATATGCCCAGAATAATAAAGTTCAAGTAAAATCTTGTATATAAAATATATTACCAACGACTATATTATCTTATATTTCTGCATCATAAGCAAAAATACACACTTTCGCACTAGACAAATTGCAAACTTCAGAATCTTCACTCCACCGAGTACCAAGAGTCAATAAAAAGTTTCCTTTTTCTAAGATCACTGCACAGCAAAATCCCATTTTACTACAGACACATAGACCAAAGTGCATAGGAGTGATGTGTGTCCATATGCCCCGAATAATAAAGTTCAAATAAAAACTAGTTGTATATAAAATATATTCCCAACGACTATATTATCTTATATTTCTGCATCATAAGCAAAAATACACACTTTCGTACCAGACAAATTGCACACTTCAGAATCTTTACTCTACCGAGTACTAAGAGTCAATAAAAAGTTCCCTTTTTTATAAGATCACTGCACCAGAAAATCCATCCCATAACAGATAGCGTTGACCAAAGTGCATAGACGTGACGTGTGTCTATAGTGCCCCGAATTTCCGTTTGAATGGTAATCAATTGAGAAGCTCATGCATAGTCCAAGCCTCCTAGAGGTTCCCCTGTCGCGATGGAAAATACTTAAAAAGGAGAAAGCTACCGCTGCTCTCTGCAGCTGCAGCTGAAAGGTCTAATTAGCCGCCAAGAACGCAGATTGTCTCGAGCACTGACCGTGAAGATTGATTTCACGAGCCAAAGGCTGTTCAACAAGCTGAGAAAATTTTGCAATTTGCGGTATCACAGAGCAGCTGCAGTACCAGCTTCCTTTTAAACAAGGAATAAAAGTCAAAATGATAGGAAACTAAGGAAATATCTTCATCTTCTGTTCTCCAAGAAGTTTTAATCACACATTGTTAGAAATAAATTGTTTGTGGAACACAAGTATTTTAAGAGATTTAAATTAAACACATTCATGTTGAGAAAATATTTATGGAGGGCAAGTGCTTAACCTTCCAAGTGGTTTCGACGAGATATCTCGTTATCAAAATGTTGCTGATTTCTTGATGATGAGATCAAGATCTGATCTGTGTAATGACGAGATACCTCATCGAGACAATCACCAGAAGGGTTAAAGAGATTTAAACTAAATACACAAACTTTCTTAGAACATATTTGTGGAGGGGAAATGTTATAAAAGATTCACTCTAACCCCCACATGTTTAGAAAATATTTATAGAGCACACATATTTTCAGAGATTAGACTAAAAACCCACACATATTTAAAACATTTGTGAAGCGCAGATGTTTTAAGAGATTTACACTAAACTCACACACATGCTTAGAAAATATTCCAAGTGCTTTAAGAGATTTAGACTAAACCCATACACATGTTTAGAAAATACTTGTGGAGCGCAGGTGTTTTAAAAAAATATAGAACAGGTGTTTTAAGAGATTTAGATAAACTATACAGATTTTAGAAAACAGTTGAGTTCAGTTGTTTTAAGAAATTTAGATTAAACACACATACGTGTTTAGAAAGTATTTGTGAAGGTGTTTTAAAAGATAATGCAGAAAGATAGATAGTGTAGAAAAGATAGTGTTTTAAAAGATGGCACAGGTGTTTCAAAAGATGTATAGACTAAACACACACTTGCTTAGAAAATATTAGTTCAGAGCAGTTGTTTTAAGAGATTTAGAATAAACGCATACACATTTTAGAAAACAGTTGAGGAGCGCAGGTGTTTTAAGAAATATAGATTGAACACACATAGATGTTTAGAAAGTATTTGTGGGGCATTTTAAAATATATTTGAGAAGCACAAGAGTTCTTAAGAGATACAAACAAAATATACTCCCATGAAAGCTTTTTTAGAATAGTATGCGTTCTGTCAATATCTCTTTATTGATAGAATCTGTATTATTCCTATAATCAGCAGAGGAATAATTATTGACAAATTTCTAAATATTCTAAAATTTTGCTAAAATAGCGTTTAATATTTTATAGCCGAACTTTTTCATTTTCCTAAGCTTTCAAAAATCTTTACAATTTTGGACAGGGCCTATTAATCTTGGAAAGGGTGTAGGGATTTTAGCAGAACCCCTGCTAAAAGAAATTTCCGCTGTTACTGCGTAAAAGTTATAACGGTAAAAATGTTTTAAATTGCATATAAAAATAAAGATACACGCAGAGCTGTTTCCTAAACTGTTTTTACCTGTCACATTTTATCACGGAAAGTATTTGTGAAATATAAACATTATGGGAAACATTGTGCTGCAAACGAAAACTCTGAGATGTAGAGGGAATGATTTTAAATCCAAGAAATTCTATTTCAAATAGAAATTGCTTATGATTGCATAAAAATAAAGTTCTGCACTGAGTTGCGTTGACCAAACTGTTTTACTTACATAATACATTTGATCATAGAAAATATTTGTGAAAAATACGCGTTTTAAAGAATGCTTCGTAAAATAAACAAGATATTTTTCAGATACAGCAGTGTAAATACATTTTGAATTAATGTCGAACCAGTTATTTTATCAAAAGTTTATAAAAATGCTTTTCAAAATGAATATATGTATAGAATTATTTCGTTTACGAAACTTACAGAAATACTTTTGGAATCCAACTGCATATATGATTTTAGGGATATTAATGAAAAGAAAAAATATTATATCAGTAGTATGGTGATCTCTTTAATGCAGAAATTAAGCATCATATAATAGCAAAAATGCTATTATTATGACGTTTATGATGCAATTATTATGACATAAGGCATAAAAAGAAAGATGTGGAGCACTGTTCTGTATGAGGGCCAGACCATTTTTTCTGTATTCAGCTATGTAATGGAGTAAATGCTACGCCTATTTTCTGAGCTATTATCCAAACTACTACAAATGTAATTATTGATATACTTGACATTTAAAAACCTATGGCGAGATCATATATGAATGCCTTATCTCTCTTTAAGTTACATATTAATATTTTTTCCTTTCAGTTTGGAAATGAACAATATAATCTTTCCAAGTGATTCTATCCTAAGGGGAAAGGAGCAATAAAATCTTTCCAAATGGTTATATTTTAAGGAGAGGAGCAATGGAATCTTTTCAAAGGATTCAATTTAAAGGAAAAGACCAATAGAATCGTTCCAATGAAATATTCCGTTTTAAGGAAAGGACCAATAAAATCTCTCTAAAGGTTGAAAGAATCCATGTAATCTTAGAAAGATGTGGTTATTGAGTCATTAAGTGTATTGTGGGGCAAAAGCAACATTACACTTCCCGGAAATCTTGCGACTCTCAGAGGATTAACGGCTTAAACAGCCGGAGTCGCCGTTTCTCTTTCGATTCTTTGAAAGCTAATACAAAATTCGCTCACCGAAAAAAACGAGAATATACAACTTTTTAGATCGCGCTTCTGAAAAACATGCTTATAGCGTCACATGCGTTTGGTCACATGTTTGTCCCATAAAAACTCTGAAATAGCAGAAGCTACTGGTTTGAGCTGTCCCTGCTTTGAATGCAAAAGGCGTTCGCAGTAAAGACGCAGGGTCATGAAGAGAGAGTGAGAGAGGGAGAGAGCAGGCAAAAGATTAAAAGTTTATTGAGCGAGCTCTTGAAAAGATCGTAATTTCCCCCAACCCCAGTGAGTTACAACTTTCAGTGAATGGTGAAAAGTAAGGTAGTAACATTTCCCCCAGGGTTGAATCGATGGCAATCTAGACTATAAGACACCTAGTAGAACTCGTTTTTGTGAAGGACAGGTTTGGAATGTTTCAGCTAGGCAGAAACTCCATTTTATTGTTCTCGGCATTAAAGAGAGTATACAAAACAAGTGCAATAATCAGACGAAAATAGTATGACATAAGAATCAATCTTAAGTAATTCAGTAATAGTTGTGTAGTTTGTAGCACGTACATTGATTTTAAGTACGTCGGTTTAATATTTGTGGTATGTATAAATAGATGTAGTAGAGCTCATTTTTGTGAAGGAGAGGTTTGTAATATTTCACCAAGGCAGAAACTCCCTTTTTGTTGTTCTCGGCATTGAAGAGAGTATGCAAAAAAGATTGAAATAATAAGAAGAAAATAGTATTACAAAAGAATAAATCTTAAGTAATTCAGCAATAGTTGTGTAATTTGTAGCACGTACATTGATTTTAAATACGTCGATTTGATATTTATAGCACGTATAAATAGATGTCGATTACATATTTGTAGCATGCAGAAATATACGTCGATTATAGATTTGTAGTATGTGGAAATATATGTCGATTATATATTTGTATCATTTAAAAATAGACGCGTCGATTATACATTGTATCATTCCTCAATTATATATTTGTAACATGTAGAATTATTTCCAATTATATACTTGTAGCACGTAAAAATATACTTCGAATAAATAAAATAAAAATTGAATTTCGGAAAGATAAACACAGGAAGATTACCACACTTAAAGACCAATTTATGCAAAAAAAGTGTAAGTCAATTTTAGTTATCTTGTATGGGGAAGGTAAGTTCTCATCTAATATGATTAATTATCCTACTAACTCTTTTCTATGCAGTCGATTCTTGATCTTGATCGAATTTTATTCCCTTACAGTGAGAAATATTTCAACTACCTGTTATACGAAAAGTCAACAGTTCAAGTGCTAACGGATTTTCATCGACTTGTCGACATTTTTTGGTTGCCCGTAGGCAAACTGAACAACGAGTTATATATGTTACGTATTCAGGCATCGGAGTTATGACGAGATAAAAATTAAATTTTGGAAAGACAAACACATTTAAAGGAAAATCAACTTATGCAAAAAAAGTGTGAGTCAATTTTAGTTATCTTATATGGAGCAGGTAAGTTCTAATCTAAATGATTAATTATCCTTCAGCTCTTCAATACAGTCGATTCTTGATCTTGATCGAATTTAATTCTCTTCCAGAGAGAAATATTTCAACTATCTACTGTAGAAAAAGGCAACAGATTCAAGTGCTAATGGATTTTCAACAACTTGTTGACATTTCTTGGTTTTAAAACTTAAAAATTGCTCCCTTGAAAAATTTGATAAGTGGCTTTTCATTATGGGCCCGAAGTCCTTCATATATTAACAGTATACATATAAAAATGTATTTAGGTACTAAACTCAAGGTAATGCTACTGAGAAATTTTGACCCTACACTACTTAGAAAGTCTCGTGACGTTTAGAGGTTAAAAGCATTACTACACTACTCTGGAATCTCGTGCACTACATTATTCCTTTCTCCCACGCACTACATTACTCGAAAATCTCAGGCACTACACTACTCGGAAAATCTTGTGACGTTTAGAGGTTAAAAGCATTACTACACTACTCTGAAGTCTCGCATATTATACTACTTTAAAATCTCATGTACTAGATTACTCTAAAATCTCGTGCACTACATTACACTAAAATTCCGTCCTACTCGGAAATCTCGTGACTACACTAGTTTGAAATCTCGTGCACTTCACCACTCGTTGCGTTTAGAGGGTTAAGTCGTAACCACTATACCCACGACTGTTTAGTTTTAATACATGTATACACATTCAGATTTGTTATTTAGTACTTTTAAGTAGTCCTTTTTAATTATCTTTAAGTGAGAAGAATTAATTTCAGTAGTACATTCCGACTTCGTGAAATTTCTGATAACGTTGCAGTTTGTGACACCTAGGAAACCATAATTCACTTTAGATCCAATTGCTCACAGCTTTGATAGAGCTGTTCAGGAATTTCGGGAGAAATTGTTGAAAGCCACGTTCATTTTAGCTCGAAGTATTTCCCACATTCTTCATTAGGGGAAAATACAAGTTACTACCAACTACATAACCGAATCGCCCTCTGCAATCAGAAAGTTGCCCCTTCTGCAATGTGCGCTGCTTTAGTCAATTGTGCAATCTCAATTAGAGAACCACCTTCTAGAAGTATTTCTGCTCTAAATTAGGTCTGTTGGTTGATTTGGGTTTTACGGCGCGAGGACAAGCTGCGCCTAACCTAAGACAGAACATAAATAAAAGAAAGATAAAGTACTTTAAGATTAATTGTTCAACCAACAATAAATGGTAGATTAAAAAATACAACACTTGAAATATATTAAACATGGAAATATAAAAAATAAATATTTAAACACCACGATTAAACAAAAAAGTATGATATAATCGTCCCTATCGATATAAAAAATAGTGAGTAATGTGGAGGATTCAATTCCAAGGAAATGAGCAATATAATCTTTTCAAAGGATTCTATTTAAGAAAAGGAAGAACAGAATATTTCCAAATGATCCTTTTCTAAGGAAATGGACAATAGAATATTTCCAAATGATTCTATTCCAAGGAAAAAAGCAATAGAATCTATCCAAAGGATTCTATTCTGAGGACAGGAAGAACAAAATATTTCCAAATTCTTTTCTAAGGAAATGAACAATAGAATATTTCCAAATGATTCTTCCAAGAAAATGAGCAACATAATTTCTCCAAAGGATTCACTTCGAAGGAGTGAGCAATAGGATCTTTCCAAAGGATACTGAAGAAAGGAGCAATAGAATATTTCTACAGAATTCTAAAAGTTTCCAAGTGATATAAAAGTTACGATCCGATTGTTATAAACTTTACACAAAGTATTTGCTTTCTATTAAATTTTTTTCTGAAGTTTGGCTCAAATATATTAAGTTGTGTGGAAGATATTCCATAGTATGTGATAAAATTTGTTGAAAGATCAGAAAAAATTGGTAGATCCCATTAATTCTCCATGTATATTGATTCTTTTAATTCGTATAATAGTTTCTCTACATATAAAACAAATTCACTCTCCCGTTTGGCCAGTGTAGCACTCAATTGTAAAGGCAAAAAGTTTGTTCTAAAACACCTAAAATTTTCGCAAAAGAGCATATCTTAAGCAATATTTTAAACGAAAATTTCATAACTAGGAAGCAAGATGAATGTTTCATTTGTACTTAGATATATACAACAGATTATAAGGAGTATCCAAAAAAAGTTTTAAGGAAATCAAGTAAAACCAATGCACGCAGGACACTGAAACTAGAAGAAAGTTGAAAAATCCGAATAGGAGAAAAACGGGCTTTTGTATAGACACACTCTACTTATCAACTGTATGTTTTATGTTGCTGTCAATGTAACTCCGTCAAAAATTATTGCAATTGAAAAAATAGACTAAATCCGTGCACGCTATCTAAATCTTTTCACAAATAGATAAAAATTAATTAATAATGACTTTTCTCAAATAGACAAAAATAAATTCACAAATAGATCTCTATTTGCTTCACCATTACTGCATTTAATCTTTTTCTCAGTGGTATTTATTTTCCTGTTACTCGCTGCGCAAATAAAAGAACCATGACTATTTTCATAAGTATCAGCCATGTCATTGCTGAAAATAGACTAAAAATATTCGTGCGCACTATAAAATTTTTTCACAAGTAGACAAAAAAAATTAAATGGACAACACAAATAGACAAATAAATTCACAAATAGATCTCAATTTGTTTCACCAAAACAGCGTTTAATATTTTTCTCAGTTGTATTTATTTCTGTTACTCGTCTCAAATAAAAAACCATGACTATTTTCATAAGTATCAGTCATGAAAACCAATCATTGATGTAAATATTGACTAAAACTATCTTTGCGTGCCATCTAAATCTCTTCACAAATAGACAAAAATAAATTAAAATGACTCTTCTCAAATAGACAAAAATAAATTCACAAATCGATCTTAATTTGTTTCACCATTACTGCTTTCAAGATTTTTCTCAGTGGTATTTACTTCCGTGTTATACTCACTACGCAAATAAAAGAACCATGACTATTTTCATAAGTATCAGCCATCTGTCATTGCTGAAAATAGACTAAAAATGTCCGCGCGCGCTATCTAAATCTTTTTATCTTCAATACAAAGTCAAAGGCTTTGGAGGCGGAGATTTGTTTGGTATCCGTTTTCTGTCCCAAACGAAAACACGTCGAAATAACATCCTGTTGCGCAGAACTAATTCTTTTGTCTCTCACTCCATTCCAAAAGTGCTTGAAAGGGAAGAGAATAAGTCGCCAAAGTCAACAAAGACTGTGATCTTATTCTATTTGTAAACAGTTTGGCTACAAATTTGAACGACGCGTCCAATTTCGTATGTCACAATGAGTGACATCCCGTTCAGAATTGTTGGATCGGCCTCCAGTAGAAATTCGCTGTGTCTCTCGAAATGAGCTGGTGGACCCTTTCAGCAAAAACCAAGCCTTTGATGCCCGTCAATCCTGGTCCAAGACAATAAGCGGATGCAAAACTGTCAGCAGATAATTTTAGCTTCTTTAATCACTGTCCAGTCTATCTTTCGGTAGTGGTTAACAGACAATTTTTAGCATTAATAGAAGTGTATGTAAATGATTATAACAGAAAAGTAAATTCCTTTGCCATATATTAACTCCACAGAGAAACCAGGACAATAAATATAGCGAATATATGGCATACAGGAATTTGCATTACATCCTAACTATTTGCATTACATCCTAACTATTTAACTGCTCAATTAAAAATTATCTTTTAGCAATAGAAAGACTCATATAGCGACTATGTATAAGTATAGTAATCCTTATTGGCGTGTATGGCAATCAATGAATTTACTTTTCTATTCTAACCATTTACATACACTTATTTGGGCTGAAAATTATCTATCAACCGCAACAGAAAGACGTGTAATAGGAATGCAGAATAAATATAGTAATACTTATTAGCAAATATGGCAATCAATGAATTTACTTTTCTATTCTAAACATTTACATACACTTGTATTTGTGCTAAAAATTATCTCTGTTAACAGCTACAGAAAAACCTTGAAAGTGAATATAGCGGAAACATACTAGCATTTATGACATACAGTGAATTTATATTCTCACTATTTACATGCACTCAATTTGTGTTAAAATGATCTATTAACCGCAACAGTGAATACAGCACAAATATAGTAATAATAATTATATATATGTGTGCCCATACATAATAGATAATTATATAAATTTGTGCCATAAGTTCTAAGTATTACTGTACTTATGATACATTCACAATAGTCCTACTATTGTGCTTGATAGATAGTTTTTAGCTCAAATTGAGTGTATGTAAATAGTGAGAATAGAATCTTTCTGTTGCGCTTTACAGATAACTTTTAGCTCAAATTTGAGCGTGTAAATAGGGAGAAAAGTTGTTTTTGGTAAAAACTAGTCAATCCAACTCCTATCTCAAGAGAATTTAACTTGAAAAATAATTCACGATAAATCTCATTGCAACATAAATTTTTATTAGATAGTAAAAATACGGAGATTGTGCTACAACACAGATAAAACACCTTTAACGCTCGGTGATATTGGTAATCAAGGTAATACACCAGAAAAAAACCAACTTTTTAAAAACATGTTACTCTTTCTTTTTTAAGTAAAAGGATGGAGTTGTAGAATGAGATCCATTGACAAAAATTTGAAATTTAAGGTACCCAACTAAAAAACGAAAATAATTAATGATTAATTTCGCAGGCGGAAACATCAAAGTGAAGCTGCCAGATTACATGTACAAGCAAAAATTTGACTTTTATGTCCCCGTTATTTTACTTTTATGTTCTTTTATATAGCAGGGTGTTCAATTATTAGCATCTGTTGCAGTCTCTACTTAAGCAGATTTGTATAAATCAACTATGAAAAGAGAAAATATTAATATTATTATTTCCTAACTTAATCTTTAGGAAATAAAGGTTAACTTTATTATTGAGGGGTTCTGTATTTTTATGATAGTAAAAGAGAAAACATTTTTTTTCGTCGTTGGAAATAGAGTGGAATAAGGTAACTCATTCTCATCCATTTGACGTTAACCCACCTGGTTGTTGTATTGACGAGATATCTCGTCATTAGAAGAAAACTGACCAGATCTTGATCTCGTCATCATAAAAAAATTGGCAAAATTTTGATGATTAGATATCTCATCATCGGCAAAATTGGCCGCATCTTGATGGACGAGATGTCTCTTTGAAATCACTTGGAGGGTGGGGTTATATTTAATAATATTTGAACTAAAATAGTCAAAATCGAAAAAAACATGTAAATAAATCACAATCGTAATTTGAAAATGCACTCATTAGACGTGTTATAATCTTTATTGTATAGTATACAATAGGAACCATCTATTGATAAGTGGGATAGAGTGAAATAATTTAACACATTCGCATGCACATGACATTAACCTTCCTGGTGGTTGTCTCGTCGAGTTATCTCTGCATTAGCAAAACTGACCAGATCTTGATGGACGAGATACCGGTCATTCGAAAGAAAACTGACCACATTTTGGTCTCATCATAAAATAAATCGGCAATATCGTGATGACGAGATAGCTTGTCATTAGCAAAATTGCTCAAATCTTGATGGATGAGATATCTCGTCGAAATCTCTTGGAGGGTTAGTCATATTTTATAACATTTGAATTAAAATAGCATTCGGTAGAAGTTATAGTTTCTGTGAGTATAACAGAAAATATCTATTCCTAAGTGACAGTCGAATTGGATAATTTAACTCATTCTCATATACAGAATATGATATCTCAAAGTCGTATTTTATAACATTGAATCAAAACTGAAAGCACACTATACGCTTAGAAAAGAACAAGAACAATCTGAAAAATGTATTGTAAACATGTTAGAGAATCTCCTGTTATACTTTTATTTATTGTTTAAAATTTTAAACTGTCTAATATTGTATAAATTTTATATTGTTTGAAATTTCAGAGAGTATAATAATTTGAAAATTGTTCAATAGATTTGTATTCTGCGTACACTACTTACATGTAGTAGACTATTGTAGTACATATTTTTTAAAATTATTAATTTAGTTAATTATATAACTTAAAATTATATAATATTTTCTATCCCTCTATCTACACGAATAGATCAAATCTCAATATTTCATATCATAATATATATCACGATGTCTCAAATACACTTTAATTAGTATTTTTATAAAATTGTTTCAGAATTTTAATAAGGAAATACGAAATCGAATGACTTGAAAATATATTCAGTAAACTTGTATTCTACTTCTTTAAATGTAGTAGACTAAAAAATATGCGTTTATTTTTTGCTTAAATTATGATTTTTCTATGTATCGCTATCTACGCGAATATATCAAACCACAGTACTTCATATCGTGACATATATCATGATGGCTTTAAATACATTTTGTGATCAGTTTTTTATAAAATTGTTTCAGAATTTTAATAAGTAAGGAAATACGAAATCGAATAAAAAACTGTTCAAAACACAATTTCAAGTTTCTTTTTGAAAAAAGAGAATCTTTTTGAAAGAAGAGTAAAAATAAGGCATTACATTTTGCTGGCTGCATCAGATGGAACGGAATGGAAGCAATAAGCAAATGTAGCGACGAAAAGAATTTTTCGATCGAGTTTAAAAAATTAGAAAGTGGATTCAAATTCAGGGCACTAAGAAACAGTTTAGGGAATTTTTAAAAACCTGCAGAAGCGCAAGATGATGTATTTTGAAAGAAGAAACGATGCACATGCGAAAAGTTATTTTCAAGACAAGCGTGGTGGAATGCAATAGGAGGAAGGCATACCAAATACTTTTGATACATCATAACATTCTTTGGGGAATAGGGGATTTCTTGTGAAACATTCCTTGTGAAATGAGGCAAGAAGTAAGGATGGCTAGGGTGCAATCCGTTACTTCGTTCAACTTGTTGAGCTTGTGTCACTTTCGTAAAAATAGAGAAGCTTTTACGTGTCGAGTAAAAAACATTACTGTTCGTAATGGACTGAAATGGTTGAAGTATTACAGATGCGAAAAGCGGGAAACGTTGCTGCTTATGATGCACTAAAGTCACTGAAATGATATGGGCTCCAAAAGTAGGTAGCATGTCACAGCTTATGATGAACTAAAATGACTAATGTAAAATGGACTAAAAGTAAAGAATATTTTGCAGCTCATGCTGTGTAAAAGTCATTAAAATAATATGGGCTCCATAAATAGAAAACATGTTACAGCTCATGATGGACTAAAGTCACAAATAATATGGACTCGAAAAGCAAAAAAACATTACAGCACATGATGAACAAAAGTCACTGAAATTATATGGCATTGAAAAGCAAAAACATTACATCTCGTAATACACAAAAGTAACTGAAATGATATGGACTTCATAAATACATAACTTGTTACAGCTCATGATGGACTAAAGTGTCTGAAATAATATGGACTCGAAAAGCAAAAAACATTACACCTCGTGATGTACAAAAGTCCCTGAAATGATATGGACTCCTACAGCAGAAAACTTATTACAGCTCATGATGGACTAAAGTCACAAATAATATGGACACCAAAAATGTGGAAAACATGTTACAGCTCATGATGGACTAAAGTGACTGAAATAATATGAATTCGAAAAGTGGAAACATTACAGTTCATGATGAACTAAAATAACTGATGTAAAATGGTCTCTAAAAGTAAAGAATATTTTGAGGCTCATGCTGGGTAAAAGTCATTCAAATAATATGGACTCCATAAATAGAAAACATGTTACAGCTCAAGATAGACTAAAGTCACTGAAGTAATATAGCCTCGAAAAGCAAAAAACATTACAGCTCGGGATGCACAAAAGTCACTGAAATGATATGGACTCCTACAGCAGAAAACTTGTTACAGCTCATGATGGACTAAAGTCACTGAAATAATATGGACTCGAAAATGGAAAGCATTACAATTCACGATGAACTAAAATGACTGATGTAAATGAACTCTAAATGCAAAAAATATATCACAGCTCATGCTGGGAAATAGTCATTCAAATAATATAGACTTCAAAAATAGAAAATATGTTACAGCTCATGATGAACTGAAGTCTGAAAAATATGGACTCCAAAAATGCGAAAAACATGTTACAGTTCATAGTGGACTAAAGTCACTAAAATAATATAGACTCAAAAAAGTGAAAAATACATTATAGCTCGTTATGGACTAAATGAATGAAGTAATATTGTTAAAATATTTTCTAGAAAAGGTATAAATGAGTTAATGAAAATCTCTAATAAAGCTAATAGAAAGCTCCAGAAATTCTAGAAAAGGTAATATAACTAGCTATAAAAGGTTAAAAATGAGCTAATATATTGTAAATGAGTTATAAAAGGTTATAAATGAGTTATAAAAAGTTATAAATGAGTTATAAAAGGCTATATATGAGCGAACATGTATTATAAATGAGTTATAAAAATCTTATGATAGATTTTCAGTGAGGTAGAATTGCAGATCTCAGAGAGAAGACCGTTTGCTTTTGCATATTTAATTTTGCTTTCATGTATGCATAATTGCCAGACTTCATTATTACTGAACATGTAGACAGCGTTTTTATTATTGAAAAGCTCTAAACATGCATGTTTCCTTGGTAAGGTATTCCATTTTTCAACAAGAAAAATATGTTACGTGAAACGAGAAATGAAAAATTATTTTATTTATCACAAGCATTGAAATCATATAACGTTACGAATGTCAATGCAATACTTCAGTACCTATGAAATCTTTGTACTGCTTTAATCTTTTCTTTCAAAATACATTTTTAATGTTTCACAGTTGTATATCTGATTTCCTACGGTGAAATATTTGTAATAGAAGTAACAGATTTTAAAAGATATTCAAGCTTAAAGGCAAAACATTACTAAATAACATAATAGAACATAATTTACCGCGTTTCAAATGTTAAAAATAGAGATGAACAAGTCTGCAACAAACATTTACTTTCAAAGCATGTATTTAATAATTTATGAATATCCTGCATTGTTAGTCCACATTTACTTCAAATGAAGGAATGGTACATTTGATTTTAAAATTCAGAATGTAATATTATGTTTTCAATGATATAGAGATACAGAATGATATTATGTTTTCCATATGATTTTGAAAATAGAAAGCCTTTTATCCATCAAAATAGCGACGACTTAAAATGTTTTTCAAAACAGTAAAACAGAAGTTATGTGTGTTATAAACTCGAAATTTCGTGAAGAGTATACACATTAATGCTCACGTGCGTGGTAAAATGAAACTATCAAAAAATTCTCAAAAGGAAATTTTTCAAAACGTCCTATTCTTAACTATTCAACAACGTCTGCATTGCATAACTCCTCATCAGTACCAAGATCTTTAAAGATGCTCTAAATTATCAAGAGTATCACTGAAAGTATCTCAGATTCCTCATTTTTATGAAGTTGAACAGAAGAAAATTATGACAGGAAATCGCCGTCCGTAGCCATTTTTTCTTTATGATTGCAGAGAACTTCAAAACATTTTCTCGAGTTGCGTTCCATTTCGATTTTATCGGCCAAGCAGAAATCTGAGGGTTTTCAATGTAAAAGAGTGGCGCTTTTCTTCTGAATAAAAGTACTTTCCGCGTTAGAAAGTCGATGCGAGGAAGTCAAAAAAGGCGACAACTCTTTCTTCGAAAGTAGAGAACCGCTAAAAAGATTCCAATTACTCTAGCAAAAAGTGAAGTAAAAAATGTCCTTTCACTGGGAACTTGTAAAGAGTATAAGTAAAGAACTTTGATATAATTACGATGCATTAGCGTTTTGTGCCGATGATTAAATATGCATACTCATACACTGGTATTCTTTTATGCAATTGCAACTACTTTTATGGGCATGTAAGGTATATCTCAAGTAAACTTAATCATTTAATTAATATACTGAGTTGGCAATATTAAAACATTCGATTACATGATATAAATAAACTAGACCATTTATTAAAAGGTGAAATGTTTAAAATCTTATAAAAATAGATATTTATATCTGTTTTGTCTTACAAATTATCATCACGATTTTAAATATCTTCTGATTTACGATTTTCTGTTGTAAAAATTCGTTAATTATCGGAGATAATTAACGAAAAAGGAGCAATAAATCTTTAGGAGCAATAAAAAGGAGCAATAAAAAGGAGCAATAAATCTTAAATAAAAAGGAGCAATAAATCTTTCCAAAGGATTCTATTACAAGGAAAGGAGGAATAAAATCTTGCCAAAGGATTTGAAAAGGTACAATATAATCTTTCCAAAGGATTCAATTATAACGAAAGAAGATATGATCTTTACGATTCTGTTGTAAGGAAAGTAATAATAAATCTTTACAAAAATTCTTTGATAAGAAAAGCACCAATAGAATTGTTCTCTAAAGGATTCTATTCTAACCTATGGAAACGACCAATTAAATCGTTCCAAAGGATTCTATTCTAGGGAAAGAACCAATCGAATCTTTCTAAAGGTTGAAAGAATCCATGGATTCTTTCATCCAAACGATGTCGTTATTCAGTCATTAAGTATGTTGTGGGGAAAACAACACTACTACTCGGAAATCTCCCGATGTTAAGAGAGTTAAGTGATATCGCAATACGGATGCACAAGAAAAGTTATCAAACTTTTTCAAAGGTTTAAATAGATTTAGCGCTTAAAATTATCGGTAATATTTTTGGCCGATTATGGACACAGGCAGAGTAACGTTTTCAAAAAGGTAGGTAGGTATTTTAGTTAACATCGGCACTGCAGAAACACAATGAACTATTGACGGTCTGGGATCAAACCCGAAGGGAAAGTACGAAGACAACACCGTAGTTTCGAAGCACGGTCAGATGACGAGGTCACACCTGAGCTGGCACTCCACTCTCCAAACTTCCACACCACGCCAACGTGAGGACATTTGAGGCCCCGACAGATTTAAAGTGCACCAGCCCCCTTATACCCGACGGTCTTTGGTAGGATTCGAACTCGCAACTCTCCGGTTGCTAACCCGTTACTCTTCCAACCGGTCTACCTCGGCCTCGTTTTCAAGAAGGAAAAAAAAAATCAGACGTAGGGCAAATTTATACCAAAATTAGAATTTTTAAAAACTTCCAATAGAAGAAATCGATACTTCTCTTCCACTCAAAAACGATATAGACTTCCTAATTTTAGATATAGATGAATGGTTTTCTGAATTCGTACCAATCGATTGCAGCTAACATCTAGTCTACACTCTTAATCGTGAAGCTTTCGTTTTTCTACTCAACTGATGAACCAAAAAGTTACTTTAAAGTTTCTGGTGTAAAATATTGCTGAATCCCTTTTAAACTCGTGCTAGTCTATTGCTATCATTTCGTGCATTATTTCCAAAGCAAGGGCTCGGTATATGGTTGACGCCCTATCCGACCTCTTCAGACAGCACTGGTGTTGTTTTTGATAGTATTCACAAAAATGTCGCTCTTTGTCTGATTATTAATTATTTAACGTTGCCTGTAAGGCCTAATGATTTTCAGTTGACTAGTTCGCGCCGTAGGTGTGGTTTCAGCAGCATAAGAGAGGCACTATGGTGAAAGTCGTGTTATGTGCTGATTCGGAGAATAGTCTATGAACACATTTCACACGGGTAAACAAATGTAGTAAACCATGCCACGCTGTACTAGTATTTTATTAGAAATCGCAAAGACCTCATGCACAAGGGGATTGCAGGCACAGATAGGATGGAACATAAATTTAATATTAAAAGAACCAAAAAGTAACCAAATTTTTCTAGCATAAGTAAGTTGGGGCTTTATGGTGCACGTTCTGATAACGGGAAAATCTGCGTCAAGCTGAAGATAAAACTCGAGCATGTATAAATCTGCCTGCGCAAATTTCAAAGTAGCTTTTCGCAACATAACGCTGGGTTCCGATTTGCTACTTTTTAAATATTTATTGTTTATGAATGACTATCCTCTAGGTAGGTAGTCAATTAACGTCGCACTGGAGCAGCACAACGGGTTATTGTCGTCGAACCGGGATCGTCCCAGAACGGAAAGATCCGATGATAACATCTCGTTGAACCACGGTCAGATGACGAGGTCACACCTGAGCTGCCACCCCACTCTCCAAACTTCCACACCACGCCAACGTGAGGACATTTGAGGATTTAACATGCACCAGCCCCCTTTGTACTCGACGGTCTTTGGTTGGATTCGAACTCGCAACCCTCCGGTTGCTAATCCGCTGCTCTTCAGACTGGGCTACCATGGCTCGGACTATCTTCTAGGGATATCTGGTATCAGTATCTAGTCAGCGCGCTGGGAAAGTATGTTTGGAGGGTATCTGGCGGGTTGGTAAACATATTGGGAGGGCCGTATCTGGACTGCATCCCTGATAGAAACATTTGGAGGGTCAAATCTGGTCTGCTGGCCGGGTAAACCTGTACAGAGGGCCGTAGTTGGACATACGGCTCTCTGCAAATATAAGATATCAAAATATGATACGACTTAAAGTTAAAAAATTAGTTTTAGAAGTGACTTTTACGACTGAGTTTTCATTTCCTTTTTGGACCTTCGTTGTATCTCTAAGATGTGATAGACTGAAGAATACAAATTAGAAAGCAGTCAGAAAACCAAAGCTTATAATGAAACTCAATATCAATTTATTAAATAAACCGGAGAGTAAAATCATCAAAAAATCAATTTTTAGATATTTTGTTTTTAATCAAGCCGTTTTCGAGCTTCAAGATTACTTTTCTTTGTGGCTGTTCGGAGAATATTTAAAAACTCTTTTTGCCCTCTGAGCGGAGATGAGATTTCTTAATAGCGTGTTGCTTTCGCCCAACAGCACACATAATTGGTAGTTATGTAGATAGTTGAATTTACATCGCAGTGTAGCAATCCAACGGGTTATTGGCTGCGGTCCGGAATCAATTCCGAAGGGAAGGACGCGGGGATAACACCTCGTGATTTTGAACTAGGTCAGATGACGAGGAAAACACCAGAGCTGGCACCTCACTCTCCAAACTTCCACACCATGCCGACGTGAGGACATTTGAGGCCACGACATATTTAACGTGTACCAGCCCTCCCGTACACGACGGTCTTTGGTTGGACCGAGTCTCGGAAACGCAGTTTTCCGGTTGCTATTCCGGAAAGCTGTCAAATGGGCTGCTGCGACCACTCGATTTCTTCCTGAGAAACACTTATTGAGTTTGGCTTAGTGGGAAGAATTTTTTCTCCCTTCGTCGACGGGTCATCGTAGCCCAGTTGGAAGAGTAACTTATTAGCATCCGGAGGGTTGAGAGTTCAAAACTAGGTCCAACCAAGGACCATCGTGTACACGGGGGCTGGTGCCTGTTAAATTTGTCGTGGCCTCAAATGTCCTCACGTTGGCGTGGTGTGAAAGTTTGGAGAGTGGGGTGCCAGCTCAGGTGTTGTTATCGTCATCTGACCATGGTTCAAAATTACGAGGCGTTGTCAATGGATCTTTCCCTTCGGGATTGATCCCAGACCGTCGCTAATAGCCCGTTGTGTTGCTCCAGTGCGACGTTAATTACCTACCTACCCTTCGTCGCTTTTCAGAATTGTTTTTGGCTTAGTGTGCTGTTTCACTTGTAAGCCGGCGATATGGTTAAAACAGTCTCTATGATAGATTCTGAAACAGCAAGCATCGAGTAGAGGCTGTTTTTTGTAAGAGCCCCAGTTCGTTTTGGATTAATTTCCAAATAAAACATTTTTCGTTACAACTTTTTTGCTAATTGTTTGCTCAATTAATGACAATATTTATAGAATTGCCCGTATTTGAACACCGACCAAATGATTACCTCAGCACGCTCTGTCAATACGGGCTCCTTCGAACACATTTCAAGGGTGATTTATTCAATTTACTTACGAATGCTGTGATTAAGCCTTGTTGAATCAATCGGCGTCGGGTTGTTAGCGCTGAATCGTTAATTTATGTATCACCATAAAAAAAGAAATCCGGTGTGGTCAAATCAGTGGAACGAGTGGGCCAATCGATGTCATCAGATTTTATTCAGCCATGAAATGTGTCCTTTAGAATAGGCATGGTTCCACGAGTTATATTACAGTTTGCTCCATCTTGTTGAAACTGCGTGTGCTGTATACCTTATCGATCAATTTCAGGCAGACATTTTGTAACATAGGTATCGATCACAATCGACAGTAACCGCATTTTCATTTGCATTTTTAGCATTAGCTAAAACGGTCACATTGTAACTCAGACCTACTTGAACCGTTTTCATGTGGCTGACTTCAACAAGTCCTTATTTTGCCTTGATGAGGATGAGACTTAGGAGCATGTCTTTTTCCACCGCACCCAGATAAGTTTTAGAGTTTTTTTAAAGAAATTTGCGGGATTAATCTTTTCTTATTGCTTTTCTAATGTTCATTTTACGTAAATTGTTTCTCTGGTTTATGAGACATGGCGTGAAATTGGCGTTAATAATCCGGAATCATATATCAAGATGTATTGTAATGAATACATTTTTTGCCTACTATAACGATTTTATAAAATCTTTCTTTCTGGATGTTGTACATAAGTAGGTAGTTGAATTTATTGGATTGATGCAAAAGTTCGTCCCGTTTTTGGAGGTAGGTGGCATTGTATCGCAAAAACGAAGTGTTATCTTCTTCACACGTTAAAGTTTCGATGTTGTTTGAGAGAAGGAATTTCAGCGAGTACTTGGGGAAAAATTGTGTTATTTGGTTTCGTTTTTTAAATTTTGTTAAGCATTAAAAATTTCAGAAAATAAGGAGCATTTTCGACATATTATGCTTTTTTGTTTCCGAAAAGGCAAGAATGCTTCGCAGGCGCAAAAGAAGACATGCGCTGTGTATGGTGAAGGTGCCGTTGACGATTCCGCGTGCCGTAAGTGGTTCAGAAAGTTTCGTCACCTGGATCAGTTCTTTAACCAGAAATCTCAGAACTTCTATGAGCGTGGGATTATGCAGTTACCGGAAAGATGGAGAAAGGTCATCGAACAGAACGGCACATACTATATTGATTAAATATAATTTTTAGTAAATAACATTTTCCTTCAATTTTTGTCAAAAAAGCGGGACGGACTTTTGCCTCAACCCAATACATCACACTAGAGCAATACCACGGGCTGTTGATGACGGTCTGGAAGTAATCCCGCAGAGAAAGATCCTAGGACAACGCCTCGTAATTTTGAACCATGGTCAGATGACGAGGTCAACACCTGAGCTGGAACCCCACTTTCCAAACACCCACACCACGCCAACGAGAAGATATCGTGAAATCGGAATTAATACACCGGACTCTTGTATTAAGATGTAATGATTATCTCCTAATCTCCTCGTTTTTATAAGACTGCCATCAAGCTCTAAGAGAGTTTGGATCATCCATATAGAGTTGCAAAGATCGGACACAATTACGTCTTTGGGACACCTCTAACTTAGGTCTGAAAATAGTTTGTGTTGTATTGTCTTTGCAAGGAAAAGTAAACAGAGAATTTACTAGACTAAGCGAAGTTTTTATGCCGTTCTATCTCGTCAACCCATTTATTAATGTTACGTCACGCTACTGATGAGAGGAAATGTTGAATGAAGATGAATGGAAACCCTTGTTTTTAAAGTCAATACTGTTAGATCTGATTTTGAGTTGGTTGGTTTTTCGGATTTATGGCACAAGGCTATATTTGGCCTAGCTGCATCAAACACAAGGCAGGCAATATCACGTAAATGAACATACGCTTGCAAGGAAAGCTTTTCTGACACAGAAGAGACAGATACTAAGATGCTTTAAGACAGCTTTTAGAGTTGGTTGATTTTTTTTCGTTTTAGTGCGCAAGGGCCATATTCGGGCAAACTGTGCCAAACACAAGACAGACAACGGCAAAAGACTGGATCAACCATATAGTTGCCAAAATTGGGTGCAATCGCGTCTTTTGCATTTCCTATTTTTAACTAAAAATGATTTGCATTGTAGTGTCTGTAGAAAAGCCACAACGGACTTAAAAGTTGTCTAAAGCTACACATAAGATTTTCTTTCAATACAATCTCGGCATCTCCAGGTATACGCTAATGCTTGAGAGTATGTAAAAAACCCACCCTACTTGAATTCTTGAAGAAGGGTATGTTTAAGAGGGTGATATTTTTTGCTTCTGTTAACGTTTACGAAAATCGACATATTTAACTTTGACCAGAAAATACCTGATCTTAGGAAAGAAAAGAACGCAAAATAGACCAAAAATAAAAATTCAAAATAAAAACTGGAGAACGAAATGGACAAAATGCAACTTCTCAACGACGTAATATGTAAGACGTAATAAAAAACTCAGTTTTCCATCGGTAATTTTAAGTCTCCGTAATTTTTTTAGCATTTGGAGAAAAATTTTTGATTATTCGTTTGGGTGGAAACGCTTATGTGAGAATCGATTGGATATTCAGGTAAGATTAAAGTTTCTTGGTTCAAAATATATACAATTGGCGTGTTCGTTTTTTGATCTCAAACACATCGTTTTTCTTGACGTATTAGTTTTTAAACTGTATTTTGAACTTCGGGTGTTCTTAAATATGAAAGAAAACTAGAAAACAACACAACACATACACTTAAGGAAACTTGATTAGTAGGGGATGTTGTATTAGCTATAGTGGTGGGGATGGTATGGTAATGATGATAACGATTCATTTCATGGAAACTTATGGGAAACCGTATGCTGAATCCTTTTCGTTGAGTAGAGGCCTTTTAAAGGTATACAGATACTTTAAGCCATTTCCCAACGATTCATTTTATGGGAAACTTATGGGACACCTTTATGTTAAATCCTTTCTACTATTTGAGCTATGAACTCAAATTAATGCTCGTGTAGTAAAAACTAATCTAAGAGCGACAGAATAAACCAAATCAAACCTTAGTTACAATAAAACATGCTTGAATACAAAAGCAGTTTGAAGATAATTTTTTTTTCAAACTATCGTGTATTTAAGGCATAACTGAAAATTAAAACTCAAGTAGCAACCAGTGATACATCTTTTATCACAAATTGCTTGATTATATTTCGGAAAAATCTCTTACCAGGAGATTCTCGGACCATTTTCTTGCATAAATTTCGTAAAAATAACATTTTAATAAGGAAAATAACTTTTCAAAATCTTAATTGGAAGTAATGAGGATGCTACTACATCAGAAACTGACTCGAAGTAAACTGACGAACTTATTCTTGTTGAACTGTTTTGTTGAATTTCTCCGAGTAGAGAATACTTCTCATAGTTCCATGATTCATTCACAGCTAATTAAAGTTACTTTTAGTATTAAAAAATATTCTTTGGAATATATAGTAACCGAGGAGAAAATTCAAACTGAGATGAGGAAGTCTTGCTCACCAAATACAACGAATTTCAGAAACCACTGCACTTCTAAATTATATTAGTTTCCCTAAGAAATGAAATTCCGTAATTTATAAAAATACTTAACATTAAGTCGTACAAAAGTCTTGTATGTATGCAAGTTATAAGATGTTTGTATTTGATGGTTGCACATATACAAGCTACATTTTAATTTTAATTTTTTTAATTACGGGATATCTTATTTTTCTTGGATGATGGAATTTGTCTATTTTTATTTGAATCGTGGAAGAAATATGAACCTTAATAATAATTATGAATGAATTTCAAAGATTTGAGTTTGTACTCTTTCTGTTCAATCCTTCTCAGTGTTGAAAATCATAAGTTAAACAAATTAAGATTTATATCTGTGTCAGCAAATTAAGTTTCATTTATCTCAAAAGGAGATAACAAAATTTTCGCTGAGTTTCTTGTCATATATATTGCTATTTTTCTTTAATATATAAATTACATTAAAATAAATTACCATTATTTTAACCTTTTAACATTCTAATAACGACACACTTTTACTTTAAAGTTAAAAAATTATGCTGTTTGTAAGCACTTTTCAAAGGATCACTGAATATTTTTCATGGAAATTTTGAGTGTACTGAGAGATACACGAAAGCTTGAATATATTCTAACTCATAATTTATGTACTGGAGAGCATATTAAAACGGAGAGTTAATAGACGTACTATTCTTTAGTTCCTTGATAGCATTTTAAATAAAAAACTCGTATAATACCCTATTTTTATTCAACAATATGAAACATTCTCGCTGATATAAATTCCATTATTAATAATTAAATATTATAAAATACGATAAACTTTTAATCAAAACAGAAGAAAAAGATGCTGTTTGTAAAAGCATCACCAGATCAATGAACATTTTTCATAGAAATTCTAAATACACTGGAGGAAACGCGAAAGTTTGAATATATTCTAACTCATATTTTGTGTACTGAAGAGTACATTAAAACGGAAATAGTTTACAGACGTACTATTCTTCAGTCTCTTAATCGAATTTTAGCAAGTCAAAAACTCGTAACACCCTATTTCTTCAACAATATGAAAAATTCTTACTAATATGTTAAATTCCATTTTATTAATAATTTAACATTCTAATAACGACACAGTTTTAATCGGAACAGAAGAAAAAGGAGCTGTTTCTAAGGGCATCACCCGATTACTGAACATTTTTTATGGAAATTCTAGATATACTAGGTAGGTAGTAGGTAGGTAGTTAATTAACGTCGCACCGGCAAAATATGAACCGTATATGAAACATTCTTGCTAATATGGTAAATTCCATTTTTATTAATAATTTAACATTCTAATAACGATACAATTTTAATCGAAGCAGAAGGAAAATATGATTTTTGTAAAAGCATCACCCGGATCACTGAACATTTTTCATGGAAATTCTAAATATACTGGAAACACGAAAGCTTGAATACATTCTATATCATATTTTGTATACTGAATAGTATTATTAAAACGGAGATATATACTGAAGAGGATATATTAAAACGAAGATAGTTTACCTACGTACTTTTAATCTCTTGACAGAATTTTAGTAAGTCAAAAACTCGTAACATTCTATTTCTTCAACAATATGAAACATTCTTTTTGATTTAATAAATTCCATTATTAACAATTTAACATTATAATAACGATACACTTTTAATCAAAACAGAAGGAAAAGATGATATTCGTATAAGCATCACCGGATCACTGAACATTTTTCATTGAAACTAAATATACTGGAGGAAACACACGAAAGCTTGAAAATAAATTCTAACTCATATTTTATCTTCTGAAGAGTATATTAAAACGGAGAGTTTACAGATATACGCTCCTTTGGTCTCAGTAGAATTTTGGCAAGTCAGAAACTAACTCATAACATCATATTTCTTCAGCAATATAAAACATTCTTATTGATATGCATATATTTCACGTGAACTTAGAAATGGACTTCACACCTTTTCGAAGATATCCCAAGCGTCTCACAAAACTGATAGCGTCGTTAATAATTTCGGAAGTCGGAAATGATAAGCCCTAAAAAAGGGACATTCTCGAATGGTTTTGAGTGTAAAACTAAATCCACCCACAGTGAACTATCTTAAGCTAGGGCTAATGATCCGTAGCTCAAAAAATCCTTTAGGGAGGAATTTCGGTCATACTTCGTTAATTGTGTCATACTAGTTCATCTGAAGCCTTTAAAGGATAGAAATCACTCTAGGTTCTATTCTTCATAATGTATTCATAAAAGAATTTTCAACTTACATGAATTCTGGTATTTCCTGCGATTATGAAAAATTATCGATCCTTTTATATCCCTTTTTAGACAGATAATTCTTTTGAAATTTTGGATATTCTTCCTATTTCTAATTAGTCATCCAAACTGCATTTTTTTATTTAAAACTTTCGATCTATAAACTAAACTATATCCTTTATGAGTCTCAATTAATTGTTTTGAGATTTTGGATACCAGTCTTTCTATTTCTCATTAGTAATCAGAAGTGTATTATTATTGTTTAAAATCTATTCTTTATCCTTTTTGAGTCTCAGATAATTTGTTTGAGATTTTCGATACCAGTCTTCCCTTTTCTCATTAGCAATCAGAATTGTATTATTACAAATTGAAACATTCAATCTATAAACTAAACTATAGCTTCTTTGAGTCTCAGATAATTCTTTTGAGATTTTAGATACCAGTCTTCCTATTTCTCAGTCATCAGAACTGAATTTTTTTATTTAAAACTTTCGATCTATAAACTAAACTATATCCCTTTTAAGTCTCAGATAATTGTTTTGAGATTTTAGATACCAGTCTTCCTATTTCTCAGTCATCAGAACTGAATTTTTTATTTAAAACTTTCGATCTATAAACTAAACTATATCCCTTTTAAGTCTCAGATAATTGTTTTGAGATTTTAGATACCAGTCTTCCTATTTCTCAGTCATCAGAACTGAATTTTTTTATTTAAAACTTTCGATCTATAAACTAAACTATATCCCTTTTAAGTCTCAGATAATTGTTTTGAGATTTTAGATACCAGTCTTCCTATTTCTCAGTCATCAGAACTGAATTTTTTTATTTAAAACTTTTGATCTATAAACTAAACTATATCTCTTTTAAGTCTCAGATAATTGTTTTGAGATTTTAGATACCAGTCTTCCTATTTCTCAGTCATCAGAACTGAATTTTTTTATTTAAAACTTTCGATCTATAAACTAAACTATATCCCTTTTAAGTCTCAGATAATTGTTTTGAGATTTTAGATACCAGTCTTCCTTTTCTCATTAGCCATCAGAATTCATTATAACAAATTAAAACTATTTACGATCGATTTTAAAACTAAAATTATATATTCTTTATCCTTTTTGAATCTCATAATTTTTTTGAGATTTTGGATACCAGTATTCCTATTTCTCATTAGTCATCAGAATTGCATTATTTCAAGTTAAAACTTTCAATCTATTAACTAAACTATATCCTTTTTGAATCTCAGATAATTGTTTTGGGATTTTCTATTGCAGTCTTTCCTTTTCATATTAGCCATCAGAATTGCATTATTATTATTTAAAACTATCGTGTATTCCATATCCATTTCGAGTCTCAAATAATTGTGTTTGAGAGATTTTGGATACCAGTCTTCCCTTTTCTCATTAGTCATCAGAATGCCATTATTACAAGTTAAAACTTTCAATCTATAAACTAAACTATATCCTTTTTGAGTCTCAGATAATTGTTTTGAGATTTTGGATATCAGTCTTCCCTTTTCATATTAGCCATCAGAGTTGCATAATTATTGTTTAAAATTACCGATCTATTCTTTATCCTTTTTGAGTCTCGTAATGTTTTTGAGATTTTCTATACCAGTCTCCTTTTTATATTAGCCATCAAAGTTGCATCATTATTATTTAAAACTACCGTCTATTCTATATCCATTTCCAGTCTCAGATAATTCTTTTGAGAGATTTTGGATATCAGTCTTACTTTTTCTCATTAGCCATCAAAGTTGCATTATTACTTAAAACTATCGATCTATTCTATGTCCTTTTTGAGTCTCAGGCAAATTTTTGAGGTTTTTGATACCAGCCTCTCCAATTTCTCATTAGTCAACAGAATTACATAAAAATGCCGATAGTTTAAAACTAACGATGTATTCTAAATCCTTTTTGAGTCTCAGGTAATCTTTTTGAGATTTTGGATACCAGTGTTTCTATTTTTCGTTAGAAATCGAATTTGCATTATTCAATCTTCATCGTCATCGTCTATCTCTTAGTAAATCTGAAATTTGAAGTACATCTCTTTTAGTCTTTGGTAGCATAAATGCACGTATACAGGATATAGACACAGATACATGCACATAGTAAAACATTACATGTATTCAGGTATATTCCTTTTCTTCTAGTTCGTCGATTTCAGACAGTGTTTTCGATGTATGTATGCATAGATACCGATACAGATATATTCATATATAAGATAAATTATTCAATTTGGTAAAACGTTGCATGTATTCAGGTATATTCCATTTTCACCAGTTCGTCCACTTTATAGTGTCTTGGATGTACACATGCACATATATAGATACAGACTTTTTCATATATAAGTAGATTATTCAATTTGGTAAAACGTTGCATATGTATTCAGGTATATTTCATTTTTACCAGTTATCCATTATGATACACGATGTCTTGCTGGTATAAATGTTAGAAGTTATACATCTAAGAAATTATAGATTGATTGAGATGATTTCGTGTAAAGTTAATGGCGACGAAGAGTTAGAATTTTCTTGATTTGATTCGTCAGTCGGTCAGCGTTTTCTACACGAAGACTAATTGCAAATTTTCTTGTTAAGTTGCGGTTTAATTTGTCACTCTATGGTCATTTTTTGCTACAGGAAAGTTAATTTGACAGTTTCAGGTTCATGTTCTGATAATAAAGCCCTGAAGAATAATACAATAAGTATGCGAGCAAGTATGGAAAAGCAAGTACGGAATCGTATAGTGAATTTTATTTTCTTGCAAAGCAATGTAATTCCACTCTAAAGCATAAAAGTAATCTTCAAATGATAGAATTCTATTTGTGAGACTAATGACAGATATGACATGGTTTCATGTGCGTGTTAATGCTATTTAACACGGATTATTTTTAAATAGTTGCACTTATTTCTGTTTTAAAACGTCAAATAAAATGTCTACTTATTTGTCATTTCAGTGTTTTGAAAGTATACTTGAAACACTTTAGACAGTAAAGCCAATTTTAAAAATTCTACAGTATCAATGGTATTCAAAGCGATAGTAATATATAATTCGCGTTTGACTGCAATTCAATATCATTTTGAAATGAAACGATACATGTATGCAATTAACCCTCCTAGTGGTTATCTCGATGAGGTATCTCTTCATTACAAAACTGACCAGGTCTTGATGAACGAGATATCTCGTCATTAGAAGAAAACTGACCATATTCTGATTTTGTCATAAAAAAGTCGACACTATCTTGATGACGAGATATCTCATCGAAATGGAGGGTTAGAAAATGTCACTGGGAGGTTTAAAAAAGGCGATAATTTTTCTTTAGAACTTTCTGATGGTTGGTTGGATTTTGATAGCGCAAGGGTCATATTTGGCCAAGCTGAGCCAAACAGAAGCAGACAACGTCAAGTAATGGATATACACTCGCAAGGAAAGCTTTTGCTGACAGAGAAGAGAGAAGTAAAGCCAGAATAAGTTACAGGAATTGAACCTACGCCGCCTACTGTTACTTACCACCTTAGAACTGCTTGAGGACAATATTTATAAAATAGTATAAATATTGTTATTAAATTTAGTACAAATAGCGTTTCTTTGCATTAATGAAAAATTACACATTTTCAATGATGCAATTTGAGAACAATGTATGGTAGGTAAGTAGTTGAATTTTGTCGCCCTGAAGCAACATAACGGGCTCTTGGCGACGGTCTGAGATCAATCCCGAGGGAAAGATCCGTGGACAACACCTTGTAATTTTGAATCACGGCCAGATGACGAGGTCAGTACCTGAAGAATAATGTAAGAAACAGATAAAAACTATTTTTAATGAGATTTCAGCTTTCTTGAAAAATACGCAAAAGTTTCCTTATGCCAGTGCATTACAAATTTTATTTCTCCTATTACATAAAATGCGGTAACAGATAATGATGGTAAGGTAAGGTAGTTAATTAACGTTGCACTGAAGCAACACAAAGGGCTATTGGCGACGGTCCGGGATCGATCCCGAAGGGAAAGATCCGATAGATAATGAAGGGAAAAATCGTAGCTTTAATTTATATATAATAAATAACCAATTTATAGAGAAAAATGCACTTTCTAGTTTTCTCATATTTATCGAGCCATATCGATCAGGGATATTAATTTTCAGATTAATTTTTCCCAGGCGCAGTGATTCATTTATTTTAACGAAAAATAACTTCGGTGCGACTTAAAATCAGAAAACTTACCACTGCCAAAATTCCACAGAATGACGTAATAAGGACTACGAATCTCATTCTCTAATAGAACTTAAGATTTCCGGGAACAACTTTCGGTGCGCTTTTGAACGATAGGGATGCAGATTCGGAGAATTCGGGATCGCCCCGCTCGCTTCTTTATATCCTCTTCTCGGGAGTTTTCGGGACCAGTACGGGATTGGCCCGTTGTGGTCTGACGTCACTAATAGCTTTGGCAGTGGGATGCGTTGCTCCCTAGAAGTGCTGTCAACAAGAAGTTAACGCCTACATTTTGACATCTCCGAGGACTTTCTTATCCTATACAGATCAATACATTAACTTTATCAGAACTTTTCATCATATGGCTCCATCGCCATTAAACTCCAGTTAAGCATGCAGTACTCAGATAATGTGAAATATACTTATTTCCAATCCAATAAGTTAGATTGCATTCCTTAGAATATAGAGCTATTGGAGAATAGTAAGCTTTTAATAGGAAATAAAATGTTGGGGGACGTTTCGGAAAATAGAAAGTTGCTTATATAAGAAACAGATTCAAATGTTGGCAGATGTTTTGGAAAATAGAAAGTTTCACATAGGTTTAAAGGTAAGATGTATTGTAAAATAGAAAGTTTATCAGGTTTAAATGTTGGCAAATGTTTCGTAAAATAAAAAGTTTCACATAGTTTTAAATGTTGGAAGATGTTTTGGGAAATAGAAAAATGCTTACGGAAAACAGATTTAAATGTTGGCAGATGTTTTGTAAAATAGAAAGTTTTTGATTTCCAATCCAATAACTTTAATTACATTTCTTAGAATATAGTTTGTTGGCGAGATGTTTTGGAAAATTAAGTTTCTCATAGGTTTAAATGTTCGCAGAGCTTTTGTAAAATAGAAAGTTTCTCATAGGTTTAAGGGCGTCAGTCGTATTGTGAAATAGGAAGTTTATCATAGGTTTAAGGGCGTCAGACGTATTGTAAAATAGAAAGTTTATAATAGGTGTAAATGTTGGCAGATGTTTTGTAAAATAGAAAGGTTCTTATTACCAATCCAATAACTTTGAATACATTCCTTAGAATGTAGTTTGTTGACGAGATGTGTTGGAAAATAGAAAGTTTCTTCTTTCCAATCCAATAACTTTGATTACATTCCTTAGAATATAGTTTGTTGGCGAGATGTTTTGGAAAATTAAGTTTCTCATAGGTTTAAATGTTGGCAGAGCTTTCGTAAAATAGAAAGTTTCTCATAGGTTTAAGGTCTCATAGGTTTCTATTTTACAATACATCTGACGAGATGCATTGTAAAATAGAAAGTTTCACATAGTTTTAAACGTTGGCAGATATTTTGGGAAATAGAAAGTTGCTTATAGGAAACATATTCAAATGTTGGCAGATGTTTTGAAAACTAGAAAGTTTTTTTATTTCCAATCGAATAGCTTTGATTGTATTCATTCGAATAAAGAGATTTTGGAAAATAGTAAGCTTCTCAGGAAACCAAAATGTTTTGGAAAACGGTCGATTTGGGCTTTATGGCGCAAGGGCCATGTTTGGCCATTCTGCGCCAAACACAAGACAGACAATTTCTTATATAGGAAACAGATACAAAAATTGGCAGAAGTTTGGGAAAATAATTGATCATGTGGGAACCTTAGATTTTAAAGTTTTCATGTGTTTGATATTTTAATAGGCATTTAAAAAGATTTTCTTTTGAAATTAAAAGAGCACATCCAAAGGCAAAGGTATCTTCAGAGATTTTATGTAGAAGTCCCGATTCAATTTATTTGATGATACAGTAACTTGAAAAGTATTTTCTTATTTTATAAGTACTTGAAAGCTCACTGAGTAAAAACAGAGATCCCTTTAAAAAATTGGTGTGGATAGGTCCTGAATTTTTAAGGGCTTGTTCTGAGGTATTGATATAATATATATCTTATGTACAGATATTGCGCGCATCTAAATAAGACATGTAATGAACTAACGCTTTTGCATTTTAATCGCATTTGAGTAATGTAGTAAAGTACTTACCTAAACCAGCTTTTAAATGAAGAAAAGTACCCCTTGTCTTTTGAAATCGTGCGCTATGAAAAGTACAAAATGTTTCAACTACTCAAAAACGCTCGTCTTTTTTAATGTTTTGAAAACATCCCGTTCTAGGGATTTGTAACATCTTAGAAATCATAACAAAACTAAACGGAAGACCAAGTTGCTAGTAATATGTGCAGTTGGATAAGTTTCTTCTTTACTTACTTAAGTAAAAGAAGGAACTCTCTCTAGCTTCCCAGGGCCACAGTAGCCCGGTTGGAAGAGTAACGGATTAGAAACCTGAGGGTTGCGAGTTCGAATAAAACCACAGACCGTCGTGTACAAGAGGGGCTGGTGCACGTTAAATCTGCCGTGGCCCCAAATGTCCTCACGTTGGATCGGTGTGGAAGTTTGGAGAGTGGGGTACCAGCTCATATGTGACCTCGTCATCTGACCGTGATTCGAAATTACGTCGTGTTGTCCTCGGATCTTTGCCGTCTGGTTTGATCCCGGACCGTCGCCAATAGCCCGTTGCTATGTTCCAGTGCGATGTTAATTAAATACCTACCTACCTCTCTAGCTTCCCTGCAATTTCTCATAAAAACATTCGTCTTCTTTTTTGATGGTATGGCGCGGAAGAGTAATTTAAACAGAAAAATTGAATAATCCTAAAAGTACGTTTGAATCTGTTTCCAATATTCTGTTTTGTAAAACATCTGCCAACATTTAAACCTATGAGAAACTTTCTGTTTTACAATATATCTGACTACATTTGAATCCGTTTCCTATACGCAACTTTCATGTTTACAAAACATCAACATTGAATAGTCCTAACGCTATACAGAGTAGGTGAAGGTAATATAGAACACCGTAATACCCCCACAGTTAATTATAAAGATGTATTGGAATTTATATGAAATACTTCTGTGTTATAGGATGGCCCATATTATGTTTTGAGCGTCAGTCGAAAATCCATTTCTTAAGGTGCACGTATACACTAGATTTCTTTTAAATTTTAACTTTAAAATTTCAGTTTTTTACAACAGGTCATTGGTTTATGCTCAAAATCATTTCAGTGAGAAAAATCAAATTAAGCTAACCATTAATTATCTAATTTAGATATAATTAGCAAATTAGCATGTTTTTGTGAACAGTGATATCTCAAATTTTAATTTGTTCAGAAAAACAATTTCTGTTGAAAATTATTCTTAATATTATTCTTCATGTTTTGACCATCAATCAAATTGCTAGAGGTTATTGTCACCAAGGAATATACAATTCTCTTCACCAAGGAAGTATAAAAAATAAAGGTATATTTTTCAGGAATGTTAACATTTAAAAATCAACTAAACTTTAATTTCTTAACCCTCTCGCTGCGTAATTTTATTATCAAAATAGGTTAAAAAATTGCGTATTTTTTATTACATATTTCAAATCTACATATATTTTAGAGTTAAAATATACAAAAATTTTTTGTAAAAGATTTTTTTTTTCAATAAAGAATTAGATCATAAAAAAAGGTTGTCGTAATATTGAAATTGAAGAATAATCATATAAAAGCAAAATTTTGAAAATTAATCTTGGTTAAATTATGATTTATTTTATGAAATACAAAGGTAAAATGTATATACTAATGAAAATATGCAAAATACTTACAAAACATTTATTAGAAATGAAGAATTATTAGAAATCACTATCCGCAGAGGAATCCGAGAAATTCTCATCAGTTTCGCTATAACTATCTTCAATATACTTGAAATCAGAGTCAGAACTGCTATCAGTGTCGGAAATATTGTCAGGAATGTAGGTTATATCACTCGCGAAACGCTTCCTGCCAGACATCTTTGAGCTTTGAAAAGAGCGCGTAAAATGCTTGTATATTTCGCAGAAAGGTGGACATCTAACGCCATCTGTTGACCCAGATTTGAATAAACAATTAAACATCACAGAAAAGCCAAAATGAAACCATGAATGGGGAAAGAGCGGGTTGCACAGTTCAATAGACGGTAAAAATGCATCCCCGCGGAAATCGCGGGCTGCGCAAATTTTGCTACTTCTACGTTGACACAGGAAATCGCGGGATGTGCAGCGAGAGGGTTAACTAATAAAACTGATTGAGGGTTAAAACATCCGCTATATCATACTAATTACAATGATGCAAACATAGTTTCAATAGATCATTTCATTGTTGAGTTATCCCTGTTTAAACAAAGCATCATATTGCTAAAACACAGTTCAGAAATTGAGTTTAAAGTTTTGGAAACATGTTTGTAATGGTGGTAGTTACCTAACGAAAAACCCTTGTAACTAGAAAATTATTCCGAATATTTACAAGATCTTGGTATCGTTTGAAAGGTAAGAAATTGGAAAATATTTTGAAGCAATACAAACAAATTCGATATTCTGGTCAATTTTCGTGATTTCTAGTGTATACATACACCTTAAATAGAAGCATTTTTGTACTTCGAGGAGTTGCTGAAAATATGTTGAATACTTATTAAAAAATCAACTAGAGAGAAAATGAGTTCAAATATATTTTTATTGTATGATTTACATAAAACGCATGTGTTTGTGACAGTTCAATACTAGTTTTCTGTTAAGTTAATTTGTTTTCTTAAACAAATCCAGCTTTTTCGTTGATGTAGATGTATATGCATTATGGAACCCATTCCTTATTCCAAGCAGTTTCCATATTCTGAACTACATATTTTAAATAATAGTTTTTATGCTATAGAAGGCATTCTCTAAGGGAAATTAAAGTTTTTGATCAATAAAATTACTAATCAGTATTTTGCACCTAAAATCGGAGAATTGAGTTTAGCTGAAATACTAAGTCCATGGAAGACTATGTCCATGGACTGTCCAGTATCTTCTTCTGTAGGCTCCACAAGCACACACACGCAGTGTCTTTAGTAACATATAGGGTACTTTTATGGATGTCTTTAGTACTTGGTTGAATTATAATATATTATGTAGTAAAATTTGAAAAACCCTCAGAACAATGACTAATCACAATTTAAAAATCTTCACCAATGCAAAAAATGCTATGCCAATGCTACACACATTTCGGTGGATCAAGACGTCCACCATTATCAGGATAGAAGTAAGTCACAAAAAGAAACGCGAGTTTAAAAATTGTTGTTCAAGAATAGTATTGCCACAATTCACTTTTTAAACTAAGCAATTCCAGGTCGCTTGTAAGGCAGGGAAGCACCATAGACGTGAAATATAAGTAGACTGAGCATTGCTATTGACAGGAGCTTCAAAAAATGTGATCAACATGTCGACTAGTAGTCACGTGACTGCTCTGAGAAAAAATGACTTGTTTGGCCGATTTGGTATCTTATCGCCTCGTTTGGCGATGTAACATCTTATATTCTTTCGCAATGGAAGACTAATTGTTGAAAACTACGAATATACTCCTTACAAAATACATACTTTACCAATCCATTTAAATCATGTGATGCAAGAAATATGAAACCTCAATCCCTCAGCCCACAAAAAATATATACTCGCACTTTTCACAAAATATTCTCCCAAATACAAAATTCATTCGCTATACAAACGAAGTGTGGAAAAATGTTTACGAACATATTCCCTACAAAATACATACTTTACCAATCCATTTAAATCAGGTGATGCAAGAAATATGAAACCTCAATTTATTAGCCCACAAAAAATTGAAGTAAAAAAATATACACTTCCACTTTTCCCCAAATATTCTCCCAAATACAAAATTCATTCGCTATAAAGCCGAAGTGTGGAAAAAGGTTTATGCATATATTCCCTACAAAATACATACTTTGCCAATCCATTTAAATCAAATGATGCAAGAAATATGAAACCTCAATTCGTCAGCCCACAAAAAAAATCAAAGCAAAAAATATATACTAACACTTTTCCCCAAATATTCTCCCAAATATAAAATTCATTCGCTATAAAAGGCGAAGTGTGGAAAAAAGTTTACGAATATATTCACTACAAAAAGCCCATAACCCGAAGGTAATTAATTTCTTCATCACATTCTCGATGGATTAAGCAACGTAAAAATGATTCGAAAGAAACTCATACGATCAGACTAACTCAAAAAGAGAAGATTCAAT
Organism: Meta bourneti; assembly: GCA_933210815.1. Classification (NCBI taxonomy): domain Eukaryota; kingdom Metazoa; phylum Arthropoda; class Arachnida; order Araneae; family Tetragnathidae; genus Meta; species Meta bourneti. Next base: position 92,797,496 of record OW119934.1, read on the forward strand.
TTTTAATGCTATGTACTCTCATTAAAGCAATGAATTTTTTCCCAGTATTCCTTGCACCTTGATTCTCAACGAAGATGGAATCTCAGATAGGAATTTTTCAATTGTCTGATTTGGGGCTTATTATGTTGAGCAATGAGCATATCAGACTTCAAACTATTTTCTAATTAAAAAGCTCAAATTGGTCTATTGACTCATTTTTCGCATACATATCCGTACTGTTATTGACTTCTGATCTTTACTCTGTTCTTCATTTTCATTAAAAATACGGTTCAGATTAGGATATCTAATTTCTACCTTTTGAAATCCCAAAGGATCTTCGCTTGTTAACTAGATTGCGTTAAGATGAACTGATTTGGGCACCTACTATAGTTTGAGTTTGCTAGCATTAATTGTTTAAAAAGTAAAATGCAATAAGAATTCTCAGCTCAATACCTGAGAAGGAATGCTTTATAAGGAATGCTCCTCGCTAACATCTCTTGCATGTAATGAATAATTCTGCTTTCATTATTTTCCCAGGGAATTTTTAGAATCGTTTTTGTAATAGTTAAAACATATTGCTATGACAATGAAAAATATTCCACTGAAATCTTTTCTACGATTTATTGTTTTTATCCAATTTCATTCAATTTAGTTTACCAGCTGTTAACCCTCTTGGTGGTTTATTTTCACGTCGAAAACTGTCCTGTAGTGGCCAGCCTCTGATGATACTCAACCTATAAAATCTTTCCAAATTTTTTAAGGAAATCACCAATAGAATCTTTCTAATAGATTATATTCTAAGTAAAGGACCAATGGGAACTTTCCAAAGGATTCCATTCAAAGGAAAGCATCAATAGAACCTTTCCAAAGAATTCTATTCTAAAGAGGTAGTTATTTAATAAACGTCGCACTTGAGCAACACAACGTGCTATTGGCGAAGGTCCGGGATCAAACCCGAAGATTCTATTCTAAAGAAAAGAATGATAGAATGTTTTGGGAGCTTTTTATTCTAAGGAAAGGAATCTTTCGAAAGGCTGAAAGAATCCATGGATCTTTCAACCAACAAATGTGGTTATTTCGCTATTACATGTGTTGTGGGTAAAAAGTAATACTACTCTACTCGGAAATCTTGCAAGGGTGAAAATTAGCCCAAAATATTATTTAAGGTCATTGATTTGGAGTAGTCAATGTTTGTAGAAGGAAAGGAAATCTTGTCGAGGTATAAACGTAGTTTCAATGCAGACAATACTCCAGGAACGACTTTGACGACAGACATAATTTCAGATCACCCAATGACCACTTGAATTAGGCATTTGCACAAACTGAATTTCGATTTCTTTAGTCAAGAAAGAGACAAGTGGTAGAAGTTGATTGCCAGAGGGTTAAAATTATTCAAAAGTATGAATTAAAGCCATTTATTCGGAGTAGCCAATTCTTGAAGAGAGAAAGGATAACTTGTAGAGGTTTGTACGTACTTTAATGTAGACAGAATGACTGACGACATACTTTCAGCTCATCCAATGACCACTTGAGTTAGGCGTTTGCACAAACTGGATCAATCCCTAAGGGAAAGATTCAAGGACAATGCCTAGTCATTTTGAACCACGGTCAGATGGCTAGGTCAACACCTGAGCTGGCACCCACTCTTCAAACCTCCACACCATGCCAACGTGAGGACATTTGAGGCCGCGTGCACCAGCCCCCTTCCAGACTCACCTCCCCTCGGCTCACCGTGAGGTGTAGAGCCCATATAGAGGGGAGGGAGGGGTTAGGTTTCGACCGCCAGCGGCACAAGGGAGGCCAACCGTCCACCCACTCGGACAGAATTTATTAAGAGGAACAATAAACAGAAAAGAAATACAAAAGACCAACAGGGTCCAAACAATAAGACGACCAGCACATGCTGGTTTAATGGTCGTTGTAATAAAATTAAATACAATAAATTAAAACCGCAATATATTATAATAAATATATATATATATATATATATATATATATATATATATATATATATATATATATATATATATATATATATATATATATACATATAGTACAACACAGTTATATAAAAAATTTTCCATATATACAATTAAAAAACATTTTTAAAAAGAAAGTTTAAAATACTAAAAACAAAATCCAATTAAATAAAATGAAGTAAAATGGGGCAAGACCTAGTCATAGGCCCCCTATTTACCACACGGGGAGACCACCAGGAAACTTAGTTTAATCGCTGTGGGGTGCGGGGAACCCATCCGCCACCCCTCCAACCGCCAGCACGCAGTGGCTGATTTTATTCCTGAGGGTTTCAGATCTTAATACACCCTCCAGCCACTGCGGACCAAAGGTACCAGGAGGTTTTAAATGGAAGTCCTTGGTGTGCGGGCAGCAGAAGAGGTAGTGGTCGGCGTCGCCCACAACCCCACAGCTGCAGAGGTTCGAGTCTTTTATTCGGAACCTGTGAAGATAAGCCACAAATGGCCCATGCCCCGTCAGAAACCATATCAAGTGTCTGTTGGTGATGAGGGTCGATGTCTGGATCTCCGGCATGAGCACCAGCCCCCTTGTACACGACGGTCTTAGGCTGGACCGAGGTTCGAACTCGCAACCCCCGGGTGATAATCCGTTGCTCTTCCAACTGGGCTACCGCGGCCCTCTATTGTCTTAGGATTGCTGGCATACACTTTCCCTTTTAACCCTCCTGGTGGTTGCCTCGACGGGGTATCTCGTCATTAGCAAAACTGACCAGATCTCGACGGACGAGATATCTCGTCATTAGATGAAAACCGACTAGATCTAGACATCGTCACCATAAAAATTGGCAATATCTTGAAGACGAGATTTCTAGTCATTAGCAAAATTGGTCAGTTTTTGGTGGACGCGATACATCGTCAAAACTACTTGGATGGTTAAATTTCCCCACTGGTATAAATCACACATCGATGTCTGCAAACGAGGCTACAACCTTTTGCTCATAATCCGTCCTTCAGTGAAGGCCTCATGGAAGAAGTAGTATTTCAATTCCTCAGACGTGGCATGCGCATAGAATTGTTCAAATATTTGCACGGGCTGCTTTTCCGTGACCCACCCTGTACTATACTTACTATGCAGTAAGTTAATTTTTGCAGTGGTGGCAAGTTCACCACAGTACTCCCCACTGGAATTTAGCAGTGGCTGAATTCGATAGATGCTGCCGCTATTTGACTGATTGTTAATTGCGTGGTACAGTGAAAGAGCTGTATTTAGACTACTGGCATTCTCCCGCATGGGTCGTGCAATGAGTGATTGCGACCAAATGCCTATCCCTTTGTTGCATTTGGCATCCGAGCAGTTTTGAAATGAGGATGAGCGGCAGGGAAGATTGAAGTCGTGATGTTGCAAAAGCTGTGTGTTATCACAGAGCTTCAGACAGCTGTTGGAAATGAATTGCATCACATTGGCAAATCGACTGGACCATCCATCGAAGTGAGGTGCCGATTGTGGCGAGAGCAGTCTGGAATTTGTCTGAAACGCCACCTGACGTGTTCACAATCACGTCTACCTATCACCACTGTATCAGAGCATCTTAAGACTTCAGTCTACCAAAAAGTACTCCATGGTTGAGATTCTTGCACTGCTATATATACAGGGTGATTCTACGGTCATGGGAAAAACTTCAGGGGGTGATAGAACACAACGAAACAAACACTTTCCCCATAGAATGTATGGTCGCAAGTGCAGCGGTTGGCCGCTAGAGAGCGCAAGCGTTACGTCGGCGATGCGAGGCCTGCATCAGGTGCGGTGGTCGACATTTTGAACAGCTTCTGTAATTGTGATTTGCGCTGTACTTATCGACTGATGTTTGTACATGTCGTTTCATTTCCATGTGAAAAGTTTCTCATGTTTTGTACATGTCATTTCTTTCTTACCCTTGTTCCTTGTACTTATCTTTAATTTATGCAAATCTAATTGTATCATTTCGTTTTGTCAAGCAGTTATTGATGTTTATTTGACATTAAAGCGTTTCCATATTTCATGCCTCTTCTTTCCAACTTGCGTCGGACCGTGTTCGTGCCGAAATGGAAAGCGCCCTCTAGCGACCATACATTCTATGGTGAAAAGTGTTTGTTTCGTTGTGTTCTATCACCCCCCTGAAGTTTTTCGTATTAGTTTAGACTCACCCAATAGACATTCTATGGGCTTTTATACAAGCGTTTGACTGCGCTATCTAGCGGCCAACCTCTGCACTTGTGACCATGGGGAAAAGTGTTTGTTTCGTTGTGTTCTATCACCCCCTGAAGTTTGTCCCATGACCGTAGAATCACCCTGTATTAGAATATATTGTATATTGTAATGGAATGAACTTGGAGTAGCTCTAACCATGGACAATAGTTTAATTAAGAAGTTAAAACATAAAATTTTTACATACACCCCCAAGTACAGATACATACATTTAAAATACCCCGGGGAAAAATCTAGGGGTGTGTTCATCATCGCAGCCGGAGTGAAACTGCGTTCGTATTAGCTTTTTTGTTCGGCAACAGTTCTGAGGTTTATAGCTCCGCAGCTGGCGCTGCGCTCGTAGTTCACTCGTTACAATATTAATTTTAGTGACAGCTAAGTTCACCACATCTACTTTGAGACGAGTAGACTTTGTGTTGGGTGTTGATGAGACCTCGTTAACCCTCCTGATGGTTGTCTCGACGAGGTATCTCGTCATTAGGAAAACTGACCAGATCTTGATGGACTCGATATCTTGTCATTAAAAGAAAACTGATCAGATCTTTATCTTGTTAAAATAAAAAAATCTGCGATATCTTGATGACGAGATATCCCGCCATTAGCATAATTGATCAGACCTTAATGGACAAGATATCTCGTCGAAACCACTTGGAGGGCTAAATCTAATCATATAATGTGTAATGCAGCCGTTGAATTCCTTGTTACTCTGGTCAGCAGTCAGTGGTCACAATGACAGGTTTAGTCAGGAGAGAGCACTTGACTAGGACAGGTTAATTGTCTAATTAACCCTCTTGAAGCAAAAAATGACTTTAGACCAAACCCAAACCCTTTTGGTTGAACTTTCTATCGTACACCACAAATCTCGATAAACACGTTGAAGTTTGAGATCACATGCGAAATCCTTTCGTCACACGAGAAGTAGCTCTAACCTTTCTTGACATCTACAATCTGGCTTTTGTCAAACTGGATGATATCACTGTCTTCACCTATGATTACATTCCTGTATTGTGCCCAATGCTTGGGGACCCGATTTATTTATAGCCATTATCAGTTTCAGATACGACACTGCAGATTTGCATATTATTATCTACGCACTTGCATATTATTATCTATGCACTTGCATCTATCCTATCAACGTATTTGAGGCGGATTAGGAGCTACTGGCAATCAGTCTAAAAGCTTCAAAAATGGCTAATAAAAGAAACAAGATTCTAAAACTGGTCTATAGCTATCCATGTGAAACAAAACGTCTTCCATCATCAAGACCAAATCAGACAACAGGAAAAAGTCGAGTTCAAATATGTTATCTTTAGACAGAGTACTGCCACCACTTGTATCGATATTTATCATCGAAGAAAAAATGCGATACGCACTACACATCTTTAAAATACGAAACGTATTTTTATTTTATACAAAGTAACACTAGTCACATGAGATATAAAACGGCCTGTACTATATATCATTAACATCTAGATCCTATAAATTGGTGTAGTATGTAGCTTTGTCGAAAAATCACCTATGGAACGCACCACTCACCTATGGAAATACAAAACAAATTTTTATTTTATACAAAATATTGTCACAGAGAAATTAGAATAGTATGTACTACGATGGTCATCAACATCTAGACCCTATAAATTAATGTTTACTTTTGTAATAGAAAAAGCGATACGCACTGCCCACTTATGAAAGTACAAAACGTATTTGTCTTTTATACAAAGAACGCTAGTTACAGAAGATGTAAAATAGAATGTACAAACGATAGGTCATCAACATCTAGACTCTATAAATTAGTATTTACCTTTGAAGAAAAATATTGATACGCAGTACCCACCTGTGAAAACACAAAACGTGTTTTTATTTTATCCAAAATATTGCTAGACTCAGAGAACATAAAATAGCTTTGTACGACGAAGTCATCTACATCCAAATCCTATAAATTAGTATTTACCTTCGAAGAAATTCGTCATCTGACCGTGGTTCAAAATCACTTGATGCTGCCTTGCGTCTTTCCCTTTAGGATGGATCCCAGACAGTCGCCGATAGCCCGTCGTGTTGCTTCAGTGCGACGTTAATTAAATACATACCTTTCATACAAAGTAACGCTAGTTACAGATAGGTAGGTAGGTAGGTATTTCAATTAACGTCACACTGGTGCAACACAACGAGCTATTGGTGACGGTCGGAGATTGCTAGTTACAGAGGGTGAAAAATACAAATTAGCGCTCACTATAAGAAACCACAATAACCGCATTTTTCAATAATAGGGTTTACTCCAGCCTGAGGCTCAAATCCTGGTTTTCAGGACATAACATCGGACGTTCCCTTAATTTCGAGGAGTCTATTTTCGTTCTCTGAGTACCTGACTCCTATGAAGCCTGAATCCGCCACCTCCACCCCGCTGTTGTGATTAAAACCTGAGCGACATTGCAGAACAGTTGTTTCATGGGCGAAATGATGAAATGTGTCCCACATGGAAGTCGTGATTAAAGCATGCGTTACAGAATCGTTGACGCAACGATCGGCCCATATTGCTCCCTAACTGCGGTTGGAAAAGAAAGATAGGATTCATCTCAATGACTCTTTCAAAAGTCAGCAGACGAGAAAACCAAAGCGGGGATATAAACTGAGTGAGATATGGTTATTGAAATGACACCGTTTCCCGTTTTGCGACCTCAATGCCGGATATTAAAACCCCGAGGTGTGATTATGGACGAGTCCATCATAAATATAGGTAATGCTTTCACAGTAGAACAGCCAGGGGATTTTATTTCGGATGGGTCTTTCTAGATTTTTGGGGCAAAATTAAGATCTTATCACATTTTAAGTTATTTTTAGTTGCAAGAGTTTAAGCTTCAAAAGAAGTACGGTGATCACATAAAAAGGGGATGTATCTCGGTTGACCCACGAATACAGTAGCGTAGCCAGGATTTTATTTCGGAAGGGTATGGTAAAACTTGATTGTTTTTAGGCAAAGTTAAGATCTTATCACATTTTAAGATCTTTTGTGTTATTTTGAGTTGCAAGAGTAGGAGCTTCAAAAGGAGTACGGCGATCACATAAAAAGGGACACATCTCGGTTGATCCACGAATACAGTAGCGTAACCAGGATTTTATTTCGGTAGGGGTCTTATGTTAAAACTTGATTGTTTAGGCAAAATTAAGACATCACATTTTAAGATCTTTTGTGTTATTTTTAGTTGCAAGAGTAGAGGAGCTTCAAAAGGAGTACGGCGATCACATAAAAAGGGACACATCTCGGTTGATCCACGAATACAGTAGCGTAGCCAGGATTTTATTTCGGTAGGGGTTTTATGTTAAAACTTGATTGTTTAGGCAAAATTAAGACCTTATCACATTTTAAGATCTTTTGTGTTATTTTTAGTTGCAAGAGTAGGAGCTTCAAAAGGAGTACGGCGATCACATAAAAAGGGACACATCTCGGTTGATCCACGAATACAGTAGCGTAGCCAGGATTTTATTTCGGTAGGGGTCTTATGTTAAAACTTGATTGTTTAGGCAAAATTAAGACATCACATTTTAAGATCTTTTGTGTTATTTTTAGTTGCAAGAGTAGGAGCTTCAAAAGGAGTACGGCGATCACATAAAAAGGGACACATCTCGGTTGATCCACGAATACAGTAGCGTAGCCAGGATTTTATTTCGGTAGGGGTTTTATGTTAAAACTTGATTGTTTAGGCAAAATTAAGACCTTATCACATTTTAAGATCTTTTGTGTTATTTTCAGTTGCAAGAGTAGGAGCTTCAAAAGGAGTACGGCGATCACATAAAAAGGGACACATCTCGGTTGATCCACGAATACAGTAGCGTAGCCAGGATTTTATTTTGGTTGGGGTCTTATGTTAAAACTTGATTGTTTAGGCAAAATTTGATTGTTTTTAGGCAAAATTAAGATCTTATCACATTTTAAGATCTTTTGTATTATTTTGAGTTGCAAGAGTATGAGCTTCAAAAGGTGCACGGCGATCACATAAAAAGGGACACATCTCGGTTGATCCACGAATACAGTAGCGTAGCCAGGATTTTATTTCGGTAGGGGTCTTATGTTAAAACCTGATTGTTTAGGCAAAATTAAGATCTTATCACATTTTAAGATCTTTTGTATTATTTTGAGTTGCAAGAGCAGGAGCTTCAAAAGGAGCACGGCGATCACATAAAAAGGGACACATCTCGGTTGATCCACGAATACAGTACCGTAGCCAGGATTTTATTTCGGTAGGGGTCTTATGTTAAAACTTGATTGTTTAGGCAAAATTAAGACCTTATCACATTTTAAGATCTTTTGTGTTATTTTTAGTTGCAAGAGTATGAGCTTCAAAGGAAGTACGGCGATCACATAAAAAGGGACACATCCTGGTTGACACACGAATACAGTAGCGTAGTCAGTACTTTATTTCGGTGGGAGTCCCAAGGTAAAAATGGAATTTTTATGCAGAAGTTGTATCATATTAAAAATTTTTTGTATTGTTTTTATTTGCAAGAGTGAACTTCAAAAGGATTACTGTGATCACATAAAAGGTGACACATGAAAATAGTAGAGTATCCAGTATTTTATTTCGGAGGGGCCCTAAGTTAAAAACTGGAATTTTTATACAAATAGATCTTATTACATTTCTAAAAAATGACTTTTTGTGTTTTTTTAGTTGCAAGGCCATGAACTTCCAAAGAATTACTCTGATCGCAAAAGTGACACGAATGACTACAATGGTTAATCCGCAACCACGCACAAAATCTTACGCTGAAAATTTGTCTTTTACTTTCGGTCTTCGATTGAATCAACATAAAAGCATTATCCATACTCGATGATTTCCTGCTTTGTAATGAATATTAAGACTATTATGTAATGAATATTAAACTATTATGTAATGAATATTAAACTATTATGTAATGAATATTAATTCCTGTAAAACAATATGTGACATAAAAGTGACATATATCGGTTGACATATGAATACAGTAGACTAGCCACGATTTTATTTGGGAAAAGGCCATAAGTTAAAACCGGAATTTTTATAGAAAAATAGAATCTTATCACATTTTTAAATATGTTATTTGTAGTATTTTGTTTATATTATATTTATCGTATTAATATTATATTTACGTATTTTATTTGTAGTGATATTTTAAACACAGAAAACAACACTTCAATGAGGAGGGGATACTTAATTACACCGCACTGGAGCAACACAACTGGCTATTGGCGACGGTCCAGGATCAATCCCGAAGGGAGAGATCCGAGGACAACACCACTTAATTTTGAACCACGGTCAGATGACGAGGCAACACCTGAGCTGGCACCCCACTCTCCAAACTTCCACAGCACGCCAACGCGAGGACATTTGAGGTCACCATAGATTTAACGTGAACCACCCCTCGTATACACGATGGCCTTTGGCTGGGCCGAGCTTCAAACTCGCAACCCTCCGGTTGCTAATCCGTAACTCTTCCAACTGCGGCCCTCTTCAATGGGGAGTAACACGGCCTCTAAATTTCCTCTCTTTACACCGCTGCTTTATTACATTTTTTCAATATTTTGCTTTCGTCCACGATATTCTAAAGCAGAGATATTTCAACTGACCTCTTATCTTTATTTTAAATTATCCTTTGACTTCAACCTGTTTTTTTTCATTTTAAAGTGTCGTCCTCCAATAGCATGATAAAAGATACATGTCATCTCAATCTAAGAGACTACCACATCACGAAATATTGGAACCTAACTTTACAAATCCAAGGTATTTTACGGTATCTGTATATCTTCGGCATCAATTTTTTGAAATTATAACGGAACTTAGATTTTGTTACGGATTTCTACTAGAAAAACATTTTATGGCAGAAAATATTGTCTCTAAACGTAATTTTTTATAAAAAGTGTAAAAAAACAGCGAAAAATACCATTTACGCAAAACGTCATATTTAAATTTTTTTAAACATTTTTCTAGTATGTAAAGTAAATTATCTTCTAAAAACATTGATTCAGGTATTGAACTACAATCATTACTATTTTGTTACATTTAAATTAATTGTGGACTTTGACGTCAGTCATCCCTGAAAAAAACATGACAAACGAGCAAAATACAAAAGATATTCAGGTTCACAACATGCTCAATTTTTTTAAAATGCATATTTCTTAATAATAATAGTTCAAACCCCGCTTTATAATCTTCAGAACATGTATAAAAAATTTCAAAAGAATTTAATTGATGCGTTTTGAGTAGGTTGGTATTTAATTAACGTGTCACTGGAGAAACCCAGAGGGCTATTGGCGACGGTCCGGGATCAACACACGAAAGGAATGATCCGAATTGTAATTTTGTACATGCATTTTTCACCATGTAATTTTGAACCACGGTTAGATGACGTGTGTTTTGCGGAGATTTATGCCTAGCGAAAATTGCATTTCGAGAAAAAGCTAAAAACAATATAAACCCCATGTTAAATATGGATGTCAGTACTTTTTAAAACTTATATCTCCAGTTCTAATGGTCGTAGTAATAAAATACGAAGTGTTTTAAAGGTCTAAAGAGTTGTAATATAATATGTAAAATTTGAAAAATGTGAAATTTGGGTGGAAATGGCGTTTTAACTGATTTGCAAAGAAATACAAGAAAAGCAATTTCTAGTTCACAAAACTAAACAATATTCACTAAAACTATCTATACTCTGTATTTCATCTCTTGGATATTTTTAAAGTATAGGATTACACGCGTAAGCGTAAAAGTGACGTATCTCAGTCGATTGGAGTGCAGAAATAATTTCGAAATGTCTGAAAGCACAAATATAATCATACGAATTTAATAAGATCACGCAAATATTCAAATCTTGTTTAAAGAAATTTTCTGTTTCTGTTGAAAACCAAAAAAATTCCTGGTTGCACATTTCTAGCAAATAGGTGATTTAAGTAACTATTAACCGTCTGAGGGGAACCCACACATAATTCCACCTTGTAACCTGTAGTCTTATCTACTTGACTTCTAATTAATTTTGATGTTCTTGACCAATAGAATCTTTCCAAAGGATTCTATTCTAAGGAAAGGTACAATATAATCTTTCCAAAGGATTCTATTCTAAAGAAGGGAGCAATAAATTTTTCCAAAATTTTTTATTCCAAAGAAAAGAACAATAGCATATTTGCAACGGATTCTATCTAAGGAAATGAACAGTAAAATATTTCCAAAGGATTTTATTTTAAGGAAAGGGACAGAATCTTTCCAAAGGATTCTATTATAAGGAAGGTACGATATAATCTTTCCAAAGGATTCTATTCTAAGGAAAGGAGGGTAAGGTAGGGTAGGTATGTTAATGAATGTCGCACTGGAGCAACACAACAAGCTATTGTTGTGCGATAAGAGCACTACATTCGGAAATCTAGCGACTTTTGAGGGTTAATCTAATGTTTATGTTATTTATTTTGATGTTATTATGACAGTTATAATGTTTTTATGACTTATTTATTTTGAAGTATTCTATGTACTTATTGATTTTATTTGTAAAAATATGTAAGATTATATATGAAACCAACACTTTGGCCGGGCAAGGCAACAACATTTCAGCACACATCGTGGCAACGCCACTGGTAAGCGTGAATTAATCGGAATTTTAATCGGTTGGTAGGGATAAGAACCTTACAGGTGAAAACAGATCTAATTTCTTATCGACAGCTGTTATTTTGATCCCAGACCACTCTGAGACGATATCTGCTTTTCTATTGTGTTGAAAAATACAACAATATCCTCTTGAGCTTATCAGAACTTTTTATGTACATTTTTAGAGGATATTACAATCTCTTCAAACGGCGTTTTAAATTTTTATAAAATTAAAAAATGTTTAGTTTCTTTCACTTGAATAACATGCAAAGAAGTTTCCTTAAAACAGAAAACTGATGTTATTGATTTAAAAGTTGTATTAATAGTAACAAGTGAAATATTTTCTATAATGGAGTGTCATCGTTGTGCGTTATCAGACTTTTGTTATCGATGTATGCAATTCAAATATTACTTTAAATTTGTTTTTATCCTTTAAAAATTAATAATTCGCTTGTATTGAATTTACATTTCTTAGTTGCGATATTTTCCATTCACTTATGGACACAGTATCGTGTACATATAAGTTCAGCAGAATTCATGATTCTTTCAACCTTTAGAAAGATTGGTATTCGCCCTTTACTTAGAATATTATTTTAGATAAAAATCCTTAGGAAGTATTCTATTGCTAATTTTCTTTGAATAAATTCTTTGCAAATATTCTATTGTCTATTTCCTTATAATAGAATTCTTTGGGAAGATTCTATCTCTAATTTCTTTAGAATAGAATCCTTTAGAAAGATTCCATTGCTCATTTCCTCAGACTATAATCTTTTGGAAAGATTGTATTGGTCAAGACGGTCAAAGTTCGTTAAAAATCATTCAGAGGAGACTAGGTATCAAGGAAGAATTATGCGTGTGAACCCCTTAAAGGGTTAAGAATAATTATAAATTAGGAAATTTGGTAAATGTAAACTAAGGATCTGTACGTGCATTTAAAATTATTTCAAAGTTTATAAATTTTTTAGTTGAAGTGGAGTAGCAATATGGCACTTAAAATCCAAAGCAAGATTTCTTCCAGAAAGTAAGCAATGCTTGCAGTTTGGTTGTGTTTTTTTGGAACAAGGGCCATATTTGGCCAAGATGTGCCAAATACAAGACAGGCAACGTCAAGTAATGGACATACACACATGGAAAGTTTTACAGACACAGGAGAGAGAAATACAGTCAGGGAAGAATCGAACCTTGGCAGGCCACAAGCGCAGTGGGCAAACCTATTGAGCATTGGAGACCTCCAATGTATCAAGGAAACGAAGAGAAAAATTTGTACATTTGTGTTAATTAAATATCGAATTCTAGGAATATATACTTTTATTTCATGGTTGGTGTGTATTTTATGTCCGGTAGGTAGTTGAATTTACGTCAACAACTTGATCCAGGATCAAGGGTCCTGGGGATCCAAGGGAACGATCCGAAGACAACACCTCGTAACTTTGAACCAAAGTCAGATGACGAGATCAACACCTTAGCTGGCACCTCACTCTTCAAACTTCCACACCACGCCAACGTGATGACATGTATTTTGGCAGAAGGGTCAGATCTGGACAAGCTGCTCCAAGAAATGTCCAGAAAGTAATCCAAAATGTAAAGGTTGGTTGGGTTTTATGGCGCAAGGGCCATATTTGGCGCGTGAAGCGACAGACAAGACTGACAACGTCAAGTAATGGGCATGCACAAGAGAATTTTTTTATGACAGAAGATAGAAATGCATTCTGTGTAGTTAAGGAATCGAACCTGTGGCGCCTACAGCTGGCAAGCTGCTTGCGCAGTGGGCAAATCCGCTGAGCCACGGTCACCCCTATTATTTCCTGAGGAACCCATAATCTAATTTTGTACTGGCGCCTATAACATTGAGGTTTTATTATTTACTTGCCGTTTCTTATTTGAGTATTAAGGCCGCCGTATCCCAGTTGGAAGAGAAACGGATTATCAACAGGAAGGTTGCGAGTTCGAAACTCGGTCCAGCCAAAGACCGTCGTGTTCAAGGGGGCTGGTGCACTTTAAATCTGTTGGGGCCTGGAATGTCCTCAGGTTGGTGTGGTGAGGAAGTTTGGAGAGTGGGGCCAACTCAGGTGTTGTCCTCGTCATCTGACCGTTGTTCAAAATTACGTGGTGTTGTCCTCGGATCTTTCCCTTGGGGATTGATCCCGGACCGTCACCAATAGCCCGCTGTGTTGCTCCAATGCGACTTTAATTAACTACCTACCATAGTCAATAAAAAAACGTGAAAGTTAGTGTATAATTTGTGCCTTATTTCTATTAAGCAATTTTTTTCTCAAACCTTTCTATATCTCCCTTTACCATGTTCCCGAAGAAACACGATATATCTAGGGATTTGTGTATATCGAAAATTTTTTTGTGTGCTACGAAAGTTGCATAAAATAAGCTCACAACTCTATATCACACTTTTTCATGTTCCTATATCGATATATGTTGGGGTAATGTAAAAGAGTTTTCTGTGTTACGAAAGTTGTATAAAATCAGCGTGCAACTCTATACCACGCTTTTTCATGTCCCCAAGAAACGCGATATATCTAGTGTTATGTACATCGAAAAGTTTTTTCTGTTTTGGGAAAGGTGCAAAAAATGAAACCTCTCTATATCACGCTTTTTCATGACCCCCAAGAAACGCGATATATCTAGGGCTTTATAAGTATCAAAAAGTATTTTCTATTTTGGGATTGATGCAAAAAATAAAAATTCTCTATATCGCACTTTTCATGTCCCCAAGAAACGCGATATATCTAGGGGTTTATGTACATCGAAAAGTGTTTTCTGTGTTACGAAAGTTGCATAAAATAAGCGCACAACTATATAACGCTTTTTCATGTCCCCAAGGAAACGCGATATATCTAGGGGTTTATGTACATCGAAAAATGCTTTCTGCGTTACGAAAGCTGCATAAAATAAGCGCAGAAATGTCTATATCACTTTTTTCATGTCCCTCAGGAAACGCGATAATTGAGGGCTTTATGTGTATCGAAAAGTATTTTCTGTTTTTCGAAAGATGCAAAAAATAAACGCAAAAAATCACAAGAATTCTTATAGTAATCGAAAATACATTTTACAGTCGGCGAAATCCGTAGATTTAAATATCTTTTTGCTTTTAATTTATCTTTAGAATCTTTCTTATTCATCGTGTAATGATTCTCCTGTGCTTTATTATTATCGTTGTATTCTCCTATAATTTAATTTGTTTTTAAAATTAACCGCCCTAGTAAATGAATATTATTGGAATGAAGCGATTTTCTCTCTTTTCCACCTAAAAGGAAGTTGAAATACAGAATCTTTGATTAGAAACGTTTTGTTTTTATTTAAATTGGAATTACTTTCGTTTAATGGATTTCATCTGTGTAGGTTTAATAATATTTTTCGCAGTATTCGTAAACGTGTTTCTCTGTTTTCGAAGTACAATGCACTTGAAAAGGCGTGAATTTCGATTTCATTACTCTGCCTTTTCATTTGTCGAAATAAAAGTGCGAATTAAAAACGCATGATGTTCAATTTAGAAACCCGAAGGTCAAGGTTATCAACATCTGTTTGAAAACACATTGTCATGCAGCTGTTCATACGATTCTTGTCCAGAACCCTTTTATACTTTTAAAAGTTATCAAGGAAAAAGGTCTATTCCTATTGCGCCTGGACAAACTTTTTGTTCAGAACCCCTTCATATTTTAAAAAATTATTAAGGATCTAAAAGTCTATTTCTTTTGTGTCTGGACAAACATTTTGTCAAGAATCCTTTTATAAATTTAAAAATTATTAAGGACCTAAAGATCTATTCTATTTGTGTCTGGACAAACTTTTTGTTTAGAATCATTTGATACTTTTAAACATTATTAAGGACCTAAAGGTCAATTTCTTTTGCGTTTGATCAAACTTTTTGTCCAGAACCCCTTTACACTTTTAAAACGTATTAAGGACCTAAAGGTCTTCCTTTTGTGAATGTGAGATTTTGTTTGCTCTATCTATTCGCTTTTTTATCACGAAATTAATTTTAAAACCAAAATGATTTTTATATCACTTTGTCGCTTTTCGTGGCACCTTATGTATATTGTGCTTTTGTTTTTCTATGTTTTTTGTATTATGTTTTGTGTTTTGCCTTCTGTTGTTCTTTGTGTATTTTTCCACTTTCATGTAAATGGACGTTTTCTGTAAGGAAGGCAGCATATATAAATAAATATGTGCCTTTCCAGAAAGTCAAACTGAGAAATTTTTATACCTTTCTTAAAATTAAATAAATAAATGAAATGAATTTTATTTATTTTGTGTCTCTTTCCTTGGTACGTTCTCATGTATATTGAGCTTTTGTTTTTCTCGGGGGTTTGTATAGCGTTTTGTGCTTTGCCTGCTGTTGTTTTTATGCATTCTTCTAACGTCATGCAAATTTTTCTGTATGGCAGCATGAAAAATAAATTAATAAATATTTACCGTACAGGAAAGGGGGGAAAAAACTGAGAAACTTTTAATACATTTCTTTATTTCCTTCAAAATAGTATTATGTATCAACATTATTCGTACTTATAATTCAGTTTCTTGCTATGATATTATCGTTTATAATTCATGTTTTTCACACACAATTTCACTTTAAAATATTTTATAATTTCATGCATGACTAGTAAATAAAAATTTTGGTTGATTAGATCCAATGACAACATATGCCTAATTTGCCAAGCTACACTAAACACCAGACAGACTACAGCAAGTAATAGACAAACACACAAGGAAAGTTTTACTGACACAAGAGCGAAATACAATCAGGGAGGAATTGAACCAAATAAAAACTAACAGAAAACTGTTTGTACAACCAAGAATAAAATTAGCTTGATATCACGTATAAAATTGTCTTTAACCCTCCTGGTGGTTTATCTTTGTGGTGAAAACTGCTTTGTAGTGGTCAGCCTCTGATACAAAAACAGCTTTGTAGTGGTCAGCCTCTGATGCAGAAACCTGTTCGAAATTGTCACGAGTTCTGGACAAGGGGTCAATACGTCTTCCTACTTGGATCTTCATTCCCTTTGGATTAATACGGCAGTTTTCTCTCTACGAAATATCTAATACTGAGCAAAATTGCCCCGATATTTGACGAAATATCTCGTACTGAGCAAAATTGACCCGATATTTGACGAAATATCTCATACTGAGCAAAATTGACCCGATATTTGATGAAATATCTCATATTGAGCAAAACTGACCCATATTTGACGAAATATCTCGTACGAACTCTTAGAATGTAATCCCTTTTAGAGTTATTTATCAAATTCTTCATCTTTACATATAGGTTTACAATGTGGCAAATTTTGTTTTTTCTTACTCTTAAAGTATCAGAAACTTTAATCCTCTGAGGGGTTAACACTCATGATTCCATCTGTAATCTTTCCTTCGTGACTTCTAACCAATTCTCTCTGGGGCCGCGGTAGCCCGGTTGGAAGAGTAAAGGACTAGCAATCGGTGGGTTGCGAATTCGAATTCAACCAAAGACCGTCGTGTACAAAGGGGGCTGGTGACGTTAAATCTGTCGGGGCCTCTAATGTCCTCACGTTGGCGTGGTGTGGAAGTTTGGAGAGTGGGGTGCCTGCTCAGGTGTGACCTTGTCATCTGACCGTGGTTCAAAATTACGTGTTGTTGTCCTCGATCTTTCCCTTCGGGTTTGATCCCGGACCGTCGTCAATAGCCTATTGTCTTGCTCCAGTGCGACGTTTAATTAAAATACATACATTCTAATCAATTTTGACCTTCTTGACCAATATAATCTTTCAAAAGATTCTTTT
Source organism: Meta bourneti (assembly GCA_933210815.1). Classification (NCBI taxonomy): domain Eukaryota; kingdom Metazoa; phylum Arthropoda; class Arachnida; order Araneae; family Tetragnathidae; genus Meta; species Meta bourneti. The sequence continues at coordinate 92,815,068 of OW119934.1, forward strand.
CTAAGGAAAGTAACAAAATCATTACAGAGGATTCTATTCTAAAGAAAGGACCAATAGCATCTTTCTAAAGAATCGATAGTTTCTTTCAACCAATAGGTGTGATTATTTAGTCATTAAGTGTGTGTTGTTTGGTAAAAACAATACAACCCTATTCTGAGATCTTGTGACGCTCAGAGGGTTAACGTAAGATACACTACATCAGTTACCGTGTCTAACTGTGTCACTATGGGGGTAATTGCGGAGAGTCAACTCTCTGCAGCTGCTCCGTGGGGTGGGGCTGGCATGTTCCCCAACATATGTTTTCTTTTTCCAATAGAATCTTTCTAAAGGATTCTGTTTCAAGGAAAGGACAAATAGAATCGCTCCAAAGAAAGTTTATACTATAAGGAAAGGACCAATAGTCTTTCTTAAAGTTGAAAGAATGCATACATTCTTTAGAATAACGTGCTTATTTAGTCATTAAATGTGTGATGTCATTAAGTGTGTGGTATCATTAAGTGTGTGGTAAAAACAATACAACACCACTCTGATATCCTGTGATGATCAGAGGGTAACGCAAGATGCATTACTTCAGTTACAATGTCTAGCTGTTTCTATTCTAAGGAAATGAGTAACAGAATCTTTCTAAAGGATTCTATTTCAAGGAAAGGACAAATAGAATAGTTCCAAAGGAAGATTGTATTCTAAGGAAAGGACCAACAATATCTTTCTAAAGGTTGATTGATTGTTGTTTTATGGCACAAGATTATAAAGGTTGAAAGAATGCACGAATTCTTTAGAAGTATGTGGTTATTTAGTCAGTATGTGTGTGTTGTAGAGTAAAAAAAACATTACAGTACACGAACACTTAGAGGGGTAAATAAATAATCCCAAATACTTATGCGAAGACATTTTTCTTGCTCGTAATGTACAATGCGCGCGTCATTAAAATGTAAAAAGCAGAGACTTTGTTTTAGAAGAGCATTTTACTCCGTTTAATTTTTGCTTGCCACCTTCTTTCAGGACGTTTTTAGGAAAGGATTACGGATTTGCCCGATGACTAATAAAACGGAAGGAATAAATACTCTGAATTATAGAAAGTTTCAAAGAAATTCTTGCTCGATGGCTTCTGATGGCATGCATGTGCTTAAAAGATTCGATCGGTGGAAGTTTAAAGACTTTGTAGAAAGTTAAAAATGTTGGACAGAAAATAGGAGAACTTGAGTCTCATTTTTAAATCCACACTTTTCTTCCACTACCATTAATATTGAAGGCTGTTTTGTTGAAGCAACTTTTTCATCATGCTAAGCCTAGGTTTAATTTCTGTTTCATATATTTCTTAGGTGGTTTCAGGTTACGTTAATACCCAAAGCTATATCTTAGTGTTGATTTGAAAGGCAGGCTTAGAAATATTAGATGTCTGTCGACTTTTTGCACTTGCTTTGGTTCATTTTTTGTCTGTGGAGAAAAGTCCATTCTATTTTGAGTGTGAAATAATATTTCCTAGTGCTATCTCAATTGAAGAAAACCTATGCACAGCCAACGTATCTGTAAAGGTTGATTTTTGGAAAGCGCTTCGGTTCGTGTTTTAGTGTGGAGAAAAGTTCGTTCTAATTTGAATCAAATAATACTTCCCAATGTTGACTACTGAAGAAAACAAATGCTAAAAGTATCTCTGTTTGCTGGTAATTTTTTGAACGCGCTTTGATTCAGGATTCATATTTCATCAATTTATATATATATATATATATGATTTTATATTTCTCAATGTTATAGTTTTTGAAAACACAAATAAACCCCCTACCAAAGTATCTATGATGGTTGGCAATGTTTTCAGTGCTTTGATTTGTTCATGTTTGTTTTGTAGAGAAAAGTCCATTCTATTTCGAGTTTGAAATAACTTTTTCAACGTTATAGCTATTGAAAACACAAAAGCAAATCCACTACCAAAGTATCTGATTGTAGACAACGTTTTGAACGTGCCTTGGTTTGTTCATGTTTGTTTTGTGGAGAAAAATCTATTCTAAGTCCGAAATAATTTCCCCCAGTTATATCTTTCGAAGAAAACAAATGCACGACGAAAGGAAGAGATTAAAAAATGAGTTTAAAGATAAAATAAAACGTATACTCTTTGTGTGTTTCTGACAGGCGATTGTTTCGGAAAACCATTTACCCATAATGAAAATCCAATTTCATGAAGTTAACAAGATTTATGTTGTGTATTTTAAGCTTATTTATGTGCCCGCTTAATGTCCATGATGGAAAGAAAATCTGCTCGTAAATTGGAAACTCATGTCACTATAACAACTTCGTATATGATATCTTTAGAGGACTTACCAGTTTATGTTGAATATCAGTTTCCAGTTTAATATAGGACACGGAACCATAAAGAAACAGAATTCTCCTAGTTTCTAGAGTATAAAAAGTGATGACGGTCGAAGATATATATCGAGGTCTTTATATTTGGTAAGGGTATTATGAAGCCAAGAGTGGAGTTTTCAAGAAAGATATTTATTTTTGAGAATTCTTTAACTTTTATGTATTTGTATGCTTATAAGTATATAACCTGAATGAAATATTACCAATGAAGAAATATTTAAGAATGTAATTTAAGAAGTATTAAGAATTTCACTGCATTGGTTTGACATATTTATTTTACATATTACAAATAGCGTGCTACGTAAGTTGTGGTGTTTAGTAATTAACGCATAAACTTGTAAATTAGTCAAAGCAGTATGCTTGACACTATAAATTGTTTTGATGAGTTATCTCGTCATCAAGATATAGCCGATTTTTTATGATGACGAGATCAAGATCTGGTAAGCTTTTTTTACAATAACGAGTTATCCCGTCCAAGATCTGGTCAGTTTTGCTAAAGACGAGATGTACCTCATCTAGAGAACCACCAGGAGTAACCCTCCTGGTGGCTCTCTAGACGAGGTACATCTTGTGTAAGATGGTTGATGGAGTTTTTATGGTGCAAGGGCCATACATGGCCAAGTAGAGCCTACTTGGACAACACAAGGCAAATAACGTCAAGTAATGGACTTGCACATAGAAGGAAATTTTACAGAGCCTCGTGGCCCCAGCACTCTTAACCCTCTGAGGGGTTCACATGCATAATTATACCTTACGATAGGCAGTCTTCAAAGAATGACTTTTATTCAAATAAGGAAAGAACCAATATTCTCTTAATCATTTCCTTAGGTAGAATCCTTTGGAAAGATCCTATTGATCCTTTCATGGGAATAGAATCCTTTGGAAAGATCCTATTGGTCATTTCATGGGAATAGAATCCTTTGGAAAGATCCTATTGGTCATTTCATGGGAATAGAATCCTTTGGAAAGATTCCATTGCTCCTTTTCCTCGACTAGAATCCTTTGGAAAGATTCCATTGCTGCTTTCCTTGGGATAGAATCCTTTGGAAAGATACTACTGCTCCTTTCCCTGGAATAGAATCCTTTGTAAAGATTCCATCGCTCCTTTCCTTGGAATAGAGTTCTTTGGAAACATACTACTGCTCCTTCAGCTGGAATAGAATCGTTTGGAAGGATTCCATCACTCCTTTCTTTGGAATAGAATGCTTTCGAAAGATACTACTGCTCATTTCCCTGGAATAGAATCCTTTGGAAAGATACTACTTCTCCTTTCTTTAGAATAGAATCCTTTGGAAAGATACTATTGCTACTTTCCTTAGAAGAGAATCCTTTGGAAAGATACTACTGCTCCTCTCCTTAGAAGAGAATCCTTTGGAAAGATACTACTGCTCCTCTCCTTAGAAGAGAATCCTTTGGAAAGATTGCTTTGGTCAAGGAGGTCAAAATTGGTTAGATGTCATGCATAAAAGATTGCAGTTTGCAAGGCTGAATTATGTATCTGAACCCCTCAGAGAGTTAAGAATGTTATTTGTTGCATTTATTAGACTCTATTTTACCCATTACGTATTGCGGATTGCAGAAGTTGTGGTGTTTAGTAATTAAAGTATAAACTTATAAACCATTCAAACTACCATGCATAAAAATACTGTTACGGATGGTTTTATACATTTATTTTAAACATCAGTAACCGTGCATATGTTACCAAAGTTGTAAACATATGTTACCAAAGTTGTGAGGTGTTCAGTTATCAACATGTAATCTTGCAAACCTTTCACAAAAAAGACGATTTTTCCGAACTTTCCTTGCGGTTTGTTGTTCTGAAACGTTTATATTTCGGAAATTAATTTAATCGAATTTCACAATTTATAGCCGACAAACAATCTTGAAATATCATTGTGTAAAAGTGGTGTAACACATTATTCGCTTAGAAATTCTCAGACTCGTTTGACTTGAAGAATGGAAGAAAAAATAAAAATGTGAAATTTAATTGCTTTTCTCTTTTCAAGAAGAATACCTTAGAAGTTACGATATATAAATCAATCTATTATTTAGCGCTATATGAATGAAAAGGAATAGCTGTTGAAATCAGGAAAAGTTCTCAAATTATAATTTGCAGTCTATATTCATAATTTTTAATGCACTATATATCACCAGGAGCGTATAAATGCAATTACATTTCCCTGGTATTAATAGCTTCAGTAATTAGATAATGAAACTGTTCTCTCAAAGTTTCACATATTATAACCCCCTGAGTAGTGTAGCTTGCTTTTATCTCACAGCGCACTTAATAACTAAATAACCGTATCTTTCTAAAGAATCCATGACTTATTTTAACTTTTAGAAAGATTCTATTGGTCCTTTCCTTAGAATAAAAACAGCTAAACCCAGTAAGTGATGTGGTGTATGTGACGTTAACCTTCTGAGAGTCACAAGATTTCAGAGTGGTGTTGTATTGTTTTTACTACACACTTAATGATACCACAAACTGAATGACACCACAAACTTAATGACTAAATAAACACGTTATTATAATCAATTTATGCATTGTTTCAACCTCTAGAAAGTTTCTATTGGTCCTTTCCTTGGACTATATAATCCATTGTAAAGATTCTATTGACCATTTTCTTAGAATTGAATCTTTTGCAAAATTCTGTTGGTCCTTTCCTAAGAAAAGAATCCTTTGGAAAGATTCCATTGGTAAAGAGGGTCAAAACCGGTTAGGAATCATACAGGAAATGTTGCAGGTTGCAAGGTAAAATTATGCGCGTGAACCCTTAATAGGATTAATGTAATTCTCAATAGTATAATACAATTATTTATTAAATTGTATGTCAGTGATTTAGTTTCTGATTTTGTTCATGTGTGTGTTTCTTATATCCATTTTCCTAGTGCTTTCTTAACACTCCTGGTGGTTATCTCGTCAAGTATCTGGTCATGAGCAAAACTGAACAGATCTTATTGAACGAAGTATCTCGTCATTAGAAAAATGACCAGATCTTGATCTCGTCATTGTCAAAAAATCTTCAATGTCTTGTTGACGAGATATCTCGTCATTATCAAAATTGGTCCGATCTGGATGGACGAGTTATCTCGTCGAAACCACTTGGAGTGTCAATGTATTGGTAAGCTTCATGGTAAACGAGAAACATGAGGTGCTATTGTTACAATATCAGAAATATACGAAGCTGTTTGAAACTACATTGTAAGATATGCTAGTTTTGTCAGTGCTTATGTTAGAGTTTCATATGAATCCTTTTTATGTTTCTTTAACTTTTATAGATTATTTTTTATAATTCATTTTGAATTCAAATCAGCATATTTTTATCTTACGCTAGGATCCATCTCTATCTATTCCATCAAATAATGATTTAGATGTGGTTCTTGAGGAGCAAACGGTTGATCATCTGTGCTAAAAATCCCAATAATTAAATTGGATTGTAATTTTAAAATAAAGATACAACTTTCACATTCCTTATTAATTTTCGGGGCCGTTGTGGCTCAGTGGCTATGCCGAAGGCACTAGCCGCTTTCGAGTTGTAGGCGGCGCAGGTTCGATTCCTGTCAGGTGCATTCCTCCCTGGGTGTATTTCCCTCTTATGTGTCAGTAAAACTTCCATTGTGTGTGTCTATTACTTGATATTGTTTGTCTTGTGTCTGGCGCAGCATGGCCAAATATGGCCCTTGCGCCATAAAACTCCAAAAACCAACCTTGTTAATTTGCACCCCTTCTATCGATATTTGCAAAAAATGTCATATTTAATAATCACTTTTAAGTTAAATTATATCAATTTATCTGATGTCTGTAATCAATATTTTTCAGCAATAATATTTTTGAAATATGATCCATTTACACGTGATTTATAGTACTATGAAAAAAGCTTACTGCGCTCGTCATAAAATGGCACCCTCAAATACGATTTATCACAATACGTGATTGAACTTTCGACTGCATTTTCCAATCAGCCCTCTGTTAAACTTTCAATGATATCGCAATACAAAATGCGTTCTCCAGATAACCACATACATCATCTACTATCAAAATCCTTAAACGGAAAAATTATCGAATATGAAATAAATTCATCGTTAAGTCAAATCTAAATTTCAATATCATTACTATCCAAAAAGTGTTCTCTAGATATCCACATCCATTATCCCTTATTAAAATCCTCAAGTGGAAAAATTTTCATACGAAAATAATTCGTAAATCTAAATTTAAATGTCATTGTAATACAAAGGACCGCTGTAGTCCTGTTGGAAGAGTAACGGATTAGCAACTGGAGGGTTGCGAGTTCGAATCCAACCAAAGACCGTCGCGTACAAAAGGGGCTGTTGCACGTGAAATCTGTCGTGGCCTGAAATGTCCTCACAACGGAGTGGTGTGGAAATTTGGAGAGAGGTTCCAGCTCAGGTGTTGCCTCGTCATCTGACCGTGGTTCAAAATTACGTGGTGTTGTCCTCGCTCTTTCCCTTTGGGATTGATCCCGGACCGTCACCAATAGCCCGTTGTGTTGCTCCTGTGTGATGCTAATTAAAATACCTACCTACATTGTAATGCAAAATGTGTTCTCCTGATACCCACTCCTTAAGAAGTGAAATTATATGAAATGATTTATCGTATATTTTTAATAAATCGAAATTTCAATGTCATTACAATCCAAAATGTGTTCTTCAGATATCCACATTCATCATTTCTTATAATTGCAAGCAGAGAAATCATATGAAATCAGTTCATCACGTACAGTTGAAATCTAAATTTCAGTGTCATTGTAATCCAAAGTGGGTTCTTCAGATCGATCGTCTCTTATTAAAATCCCAAGCAGAGAAATTATAAGAAATCAATTCATCGTACAGTTGAAATTTAAATTTCAATGTTATTGCAATCTAGAATGTGTTCTCCAAATATCCACATTCATCATCTCTTAATAGAATCAAAGTGGAGAAATTGTATGAAACCAATTCATCACGTACAGTTTAAATCTAGATTTTAATGTCATTGAAATCCACAATGTTTTCTTAAGTATCGACACTCATCACCTTTTATTAAAATAATCAAGCAGAGAAATTATATGAAATCCATTCATCACACGTACAGTTGAAATCTAAATTTCAATATCATTGCAACCAAAATGTGTTCTTCAGATATCCACATTCGTCATCTCTTATTAAAATCCTCAAGCAGAGAAATTATATGAAATCAATTCATCGTAAAGTTGAAATCCACAAACAATATACACTCCGTGACTGGTATCGTATTAGATTGATAGGTGTAAGTTTAAAACAACTAGAATTAAAATTTCTGTTTTTGTTGCTAGAAACCATTTCAAATATGCTGAGACAAATGTCAATTTTACCGAATTGTGACAGTTTCAGTTTCGATTCGAAAGCGTCACGCTTCAAGTCAAAAAAACCCAAAGACTGAGACGCAAAAAATCATTCTTCTCATCAAAGATAGAAACAGTGTAGAATTCTTTGTGTGAGTGTTTAGGAGTATGATGGCGTAATTATACCCATACCTTTTGCTTACTTCTCCAGACGGGTACAAATCCCATATTAATAACAGGAAAGATGAAATCGATAATGAACAGTCCGAAAGATATTTCTGTTTTTCAAGTCAGGTTACGTCTTTCAGTGTAAGATAAATTGCAGCATTACACCCAATCTTAATGGCGAATCTTTGCGCTCGAGAATTTCTGTAGCTTTTAAAGGTTGCCTCTTTTCTGCTGCCTTCCAATAAACTGAGGTCTGTTAGGAAAACCAAAGATTTTATCGGATGTCCTTACTTCACCAATGTCGCATGAGTGAACGAAACGAAAAGGGCTTACGGAGGCTACAAACAGCGAGACAACAATAGAAAAATATTAGCTTCATTGCATTTTTGGACGACATTCGTGTTTTGTGCTCTTCTTTCTTGCTTCTAATTCCCTTTCTCCTGCGCTCTTCTCAATAATCTTCGATTTCTATTGTTAGGAATAAATAAGATTCCTAGTGAGCTATGGACTGAGAACCTTGTGTGCATGTGGAAGCTGTTTAAGAGCCACGATAAGGTCCTTTGTGGTTCTTTGAAATCGATTTTAGTAGGTCCCTGGTTTCTAGTATTAGAGATTAGTTGTAGAGCCATTTTTTTAATTCACACTGCTTATTGAATCGAGGATAGAATCTACTCTACTGCAATGAAGCATAATGCATATTAGGTAGGTAGTAATTAACGTCGCACTGGAGTAACACAACGGGCTATTGACGACGGTCCGGGATCAAACCCGAAGGGAAAGATCGAGGACAACACCACGTAATTTTGAACCACGGTCAGATGACGAGGTAACACCTGAGCTGTCAAACCACTCTCTAAACTTCCTCACCACGCCAACGTGAGGACATTTTAGACCCGACAGATTTAACGTGAACCAGCCCCCGTGTACCCTACGGTTTTTGGCTGGACCTAGTCTCGAACTCGCAACCCTCCGGTTGCTAATCCCATGCTCTACCAACTGGGCTACCACGGCCCCAATGCATATTCGGATTCAAAAGAAATATTATTTTGGGCAAAGCCAGTAATGCTTTTTTGTATTATTATAAGATGTAAAATAATCTGATGGGGAAGTCATCTGATGGTATATAATGATAAACAATAAAGAAATTTATTACTTTGTGCAGACCCTTTCGATAAGCATTTGACGTTTACTGATTACCATAAAATCATTTAAATGTAAGACAAAATATTTTATATTAATTTCTGATAAACCTATGTATTAAAATTATTAAGGGGACACGGTACCCTTAAAATGACCAAAATATCGAAAAAAATTTTATTGCTTTATTTTAATTATACAACTCTTCTGAATATGTATGCAAAATCTCATAGCTCTAGCAACATTATTTTAGGAGTTATTTAAGTTTTTTTCTCTTGGATGTAATATACCGAAACCAAAAATTAAAACTTTAAATGGCTTTTTCTCAGCTTTCTGTTTTTGATGACTATGAAGTACTTAAATTGCTAAGGCTTTTTTAAAATTTAATTTAGAGGTTTGAAACTTTTTGTAGCTGTTCACAATAGTGTATTTGACAATTTTGTGCATGCGATGAGAATTTGGATTAAAAGTTAAAAAAAAATTGCCAAACTAAAATATTCATGTTTTTTTACAGTTTTTCACAGTATTTTTTAGAAAAAATTCTAGAAAAATAAATAATCAGAATACATGCAAACCCATGCACAGAATTGTGTAAAATAATGCAATGAATAGAAAAGTGTAAAAAAAAAATTTAAAAAGATGATATTTAAAAAAGTAGTAGGGATTTTAAAATGTTGATTTTTTTCAAAAAAATTAAATTTCTGAATTATTGCTTTATTAAAATGAAATTTTTTCACCTGAAATATTCATTTTATGTGCATTTCAATATAATATACTCAAAAATTTTGCTACATATATGAAAACAAAAAAAATTGTTCAAATGGTACCGTGTCCCCTTAAAAGAAGTACTATCAATTGAATTTCTTTCTGCGATTTTGATACTACTTTGAGCATGTATTTATCGCGTACAAAATCAATGAAATATATTTTTCATATAAACATCAACTCAAAAGTCATTTTAATGTATTTAGGAAATAAATAAGACCACAAAAACAAACAAAATTTTCACTTCCTAAAATCAGATTACCCATAACAATTTTTTCAAGAGAAAAATAAAGTAAACGCCTCTAATCGCTTTTGCTTTTCAATCTATTTAAGCGAAAGGCGATGCCTGAACTTGAGTCAATAGCTATTGGTCCATGAATATAGAAAACACTAAAGAAAACTAACTTAGTTATAATAGAAAGAAGACAGGTGCAGACATTTTACTACACAACATTGAAAGTATACTGTTATTTGCATTGTGGACGACTTTCAACAGATCATACAAATATATCCCTAACTTTCAAGAGAAAAATGAGCTCTACTTTTCGATCTATTGAATCATTTTAACAAAAAATGAAAGGTGATAACTAATCTTGAACCAAGCAGCTTTGTGAAATCGGTCAATAAAGACAACACAAGATTTTGAAGAAACAGCAATTCTAGCCTGAGAATAAAAACAAGTGACGCTATACATTCACTGCTTAACACGTCTTTCCTATCGAAGTATAAAAAACAAATTGCACTAAGTCATTGAGTCTGTGCAAAAAAAGTTTTGGAGCAATGGCAGATGGGTCCTTAAAAAAGGCTTCATGTATGACTCCAATGCAATTAAGGATGTGTGAGGGAGAGGCTGGTAATAAGCTGCACTTTATACAGGTGGGAAAGGATTTCTGGCCATCAAAGAATATCTTTTTCAAATGGCCAAATCGGAGCCTGGCAAGCATAGAGAAAGTTTTCCGGGGAAAATTTAAGACAAGCAGCTCTCCTAGTGTTTTACTGAGGTACCAGTGATGAAAAGGTACTGGAGATGATCTGCGCGATTGGCTTCTTAAGCATGAACAGGTGGTCGTCCTTTGAGATGCACAAGTCTATGACTTGGGTAGAGCGCGCCTGCTAGTGATCATAAGATCTGGAAGCCATCTCTGTAGCAGTCCGACTTAGCTACTCGTTCACCTTCTTGTGTTAACCGGGTAAAGCAGCACAGCCTTCATGCATTGGGCCCTACCAGGAGTATGTACTCTCGACGTACTTCGCATATGCTACCCGTTTCACCCTCTCGCCACTATGAGACCATAGGATAGGACTTTGAGAGACTACTTAACGCAGAAAGTCAATTGTTACCAAGAAAGGAGGGTGAATTTCAATGCCAGGTTTTAGTCTGGTATGACCAAAAAACATTTCCTCTTTCGAGAATCATATTATTACTAACCCTAACTTTCAAGAGAAAATAAAGTATATGCCCCTTTCGTTTTTGCTTTTATATTTTCATCTTAGTCACCTTACTTTAATTTAAAATGAAAAGCGATGACTAGACTTGAACCAAACAGCTATGTGACATTTGATCTATACAGATAGACAAGACTATGAAGAGATGCTAATCTAATTCTGAGATAGAAAACAAGAGTAACAAAATACACTTATTGCACACAACAACGGAATAAATTGCCGCAAGAAAAATGGCACGTTTACAGCAAAACAATTTTTACCTTTCTAGAATCTGAATTTCCTTAACCATAGCTTTTGAGAGCAAATAAGGCAAACGCTTCTTCCATTTTGCTCTTTAATTTATTCCTACATTTCAGTTTAAAGCGAAAGGCCTAAAAAGCTAAGTGAGACTGATCTATGAAGATACACAATACTTTGAAGCGATGGCAGTCTAATTCTGAGGTAGAGAACAAAACAGTGATGAGATACGCTTGTTGCACGACAATGAAAGTAATTGTTATCAAAAAAGTGGTAGGTTTCAGTATCATACAACAGACTATTTTTATGTCTAGAATCGACCATAACTTTCAAGAGCGCATAAACGTCTTTTCGTTTTTGCATTTCAATATATTCAAACATTTTCCTCTAAAATAAGACTGGATGCCTAGTTTTGAATCAAACATCTATGTAAATTGGTTGCAACAAAGATACAACATATACAACTCGCAGTAAAATTAAAACTAACGCGTCCTGACAAGACTATGAAGAGATGCTAATCTAATTCTGAGATAGAAAACAAGAGTAACAAAATACGCTCATTGTACACAACAATGGAATAAATTGTCACAAGAAAATTGGCAGATTTAAGTCTCTTACAGAAAAGCAATTTTTACCTTTCTAGAATCTGAATTTCCATAACCATAACTTTTAAGAGCAAATAAAGCAAACGCTTCTTCTATCTTGCTTTTTAATTTATTCCTGCATTTCACTTTAAAGCGAAAGACATTTCCTAAACACGAATTAAACAGCTATATGATATTGATCTATACAGATACACAACACTTGGAAGACTAATTCTGAGATAGAGAGCACAATAGTGATAAGATACGTTTCTTGTACGACAATGAAAGTAATTGTCATAAAAAAGTGGTAGGCTTCAGTCTCATACTGTAAAATAATTTTTACCTTTCTAGAATCTCATTTTCCATAACCATAACTTTTAAGAGCAAATAAAGCAAAGCCTTCTTCCATTTTGCTTTTTAATTTCTTCTACAGTTCACTTTAAAGTGAAAGGCCTTGACTAAACATGAACTAAAAAGCTAATTGAGATTGATCTATGCAGATACACAACACTTTGAAGCGATGGCAGTCTAATTCTGATATAGAAAACATAACAGTGATGAGATATGTTTGTTGTAACACAAACTGAAAGTAATTGTTACCAGAAAAGTGGTAGGTTTCAGTATAATGCAACAGACTATTTTTATGTCTAGAATCGACCATAACTTTCAAGAGCACATAAACCCTTTTTCGTTTTTCCCTTTTCAATATTTCAAACATTTTCCTCTAAAATAACACTAGATTTGAATCAATCTATGTGAGATTGGTTGCAACAAAGATACAACATATACAACTCGCAGTAAAAGTAAAACTAACACGCTGTGCATCATTGCAAAATAATCGAAGCAATCTGTCATCAGAAAACGGACGAATACAACTTGCAACTTCAGTATAACTTTAATCCGATATCTGCAAGAAATATTTTTACCCTCATAGACAATAATGATCCAAAATCCTTTTCTTCGGAGGGTTTTTACATTCTAGAATCGAACAATACATAACTATGACTTTCAAGTGCAAATAAACAAGCGCTTATCGTTTTTTTAATATCTATTCACACATTTTCCTTTAAAATGCAACGGGGACTTGAACCAAACATTTATGTGAGATTGCTTGCAACGATACAACATATCAAACTCGCAGTAAAAGCAAAACTAACGCCCCGTGAATCGTTGCAAAATGATCGAAGCAATCTGTCATCAGAAAACGAACGACACAATTTGCCACTTCAGTTTGACTTTAATCTAATACCCACAAAAAGTATTTTTACCCTCATAGAAAATAATGATCAAAATCCTTTTCCTTGGAGGGTTTTTACTTTCTAGAATCGAACCATACATAACCATGACTTTAAAGAGCAAATAAACAAACGCCTCTTCGTTTTCGCTTTTCAATATATTCTCACATTTTCTTTTAAAATGAAACAAGATGCCTAACTTGAACCAAACAACTATGTGATATTGCTTGCAACAAAGATACAACATATTCAACTCGCAAGAAAAGCAGAACTGACGCGCCGTGTATCATTGCAAAATAATCGAAACAATCTGTCATCAGAAAACGGACGAATACAACTTGCAACTTCAGTATAACTTTAATCTGATATCTGCAAAAAGTATTTTTACCTTCATAGACAATACTGATCCAAAATCCTTTTCTTCGGAGGGTTTCTACATTCTAGAATTGAACAATACATAACCGTAACTTTCAAGAGCAAATAAAAAGACTCCTCATAGTTTCTGCTTTTTTATCTATTCACACATTTTCCTTTGAAATGCAATGGGACTTGAACCAAACATTTATGTGAGATTGCTTGCAACAACGATGCAACATATCAAACTCTCAGTAAAAGCAAAATTTAAGAGACATGCATCGGTGCATAATGATCAAAGCAATCTGTCATCAGAAAACGAACGACACAATTTGCCACTTCAGTTTGACTTTAATATGATGTCCGCAAAAAGTATTTTTACCCTCATAGAAAATAATGAACAAAATCTCTTTTCCTTGGAGGGTTTTTACCTTCTAGAATCGAACTATACATAACCATAACTTTCAAGAGCAAGTAAACAAACACCTCTTAGTTTTTGCATTTCAATCTATTCAGACATTTTCCTTTAACATAATACGGGATGCCTAGACTTGAAAAAAACAGCAATGTGAGATTGGTTGCAACAAGATACATATCCAACTCGCAGTAAAAGTAGAACCAACTTGCACATCGATGCAAAATTATTGAAGCAATCTTTCAGTAAACGAACGACACAATTTGCCATTTCAGTTTGACTTCAATCTGTTGTCCGCAAAAAGCATTTTTACCTTCATAAAAAAATAATGATCAAAATCCCTTTTCCTTGGAGGGATTTTACCTTCTAGAATCGAACTAAACATAATCACAACGTTCAAGAGCAAATAAACACCTCTTAGTTTTTGCATTTCAATCTATTCAGACATTTTCCTTTAAAATAAGACGGGATGCCTAGACTTGAAGCAAACGGCAATGTAAGATTGGTTGCAACAACGATACAACATATCCAACTCGGAATAAAAGCAGAACTAACGCGACGTGCATCGTTGCAAAATAACCGAAGGAATCTGCCATCAGAAAAAGAACGACACAATTTGCCACTTCAGAATGACTTTAATCTGATATCCGCAAAAGTTATTTTTACCCTCAGAAAATAATGATCCAAAATCCTTTTCCTGGGAAGTTTTTTACAGAAGAGGCTGATAAGGAACGTGTAATGGACCAATACGAAAAAAGCTATCCATTCATTAAAAATATTTACGCAAACACTTAAGTAGAAAGTGTTGAGATAACTTTTGGCTCAAGTGTTTGATGTCGGAAAGACAGGTGTAGAAAACCCTTGAATCCTTTCCTTTTTTTATCTACTGAAACTGACAGAATTAAGGGTGAGGTGGTTTTCAACGGGAACTGAACCATCTGTTTGTACCTTGTTGGAAATAAAAGCCTATCCACCTTCCCAGTCTTTCTCTTTACGGTTCTCATTCAAACCAAGGTAAGTTGAATTTTACCAATTGCTGTTGATTCTCGTGACTGACAGTGTTGTGTTACAATTGTTTATAAGTTGTCAGTTTAAGGATAAAAGTGTTAAATTAATTGTTATTAAATGTTAAAAATTCTTTGATTTCATTTTAACTATTTCTGGACTAGTGTATTTATTAGGCAATGCTGTGTTTCGAGTATAAGCAGAACTTCAATTAAGTTTACCAATTTTGAATGATGCTTAATTTAAACTCTCGGTGTCTTGAGATTTCCGAGTAGTGTAGATTTGGGCTTTTACCTATTGGTTGAAACAATCCATGAATACTTCAAACCTTTAGGAAGATTCTATAGATCCTTTCCTTAGAATAGAATTCTTTCGAACGGTTCTATTGACCCGTTTTGTTCAATAGAATCATTTGGAAAGATTTTATTGGTGATGCAGTCCTTATGTTAGAATCCTTTGGAAATATTCAATTGCTCTTTTCCTTAGAATGGAATGGTTTACAAAGATTAGTATCTCTCCTTTCCTTAGAATTGAATCCTTTGGAAAGATTTATTGCTTCTTTCCTTTGGTTAGAATCCTCTGAAAAGATTCTATTGTTCTTTTCCTTAGAATAGAATTATTGGAACAAATTCTCGTGATCAAGGTCAAAATTGGTTAGAAGTCGTGCAAGGAAGATTGAAGGCTACAATGTGGAATTATGCGTGTGAACCCCTCAGAGGGTTAAAACGAAAAATTCTGATTATTTTGAGAAAAGTTATGAATGCTACATTTTAAAATTGTTAATATGTCGTATTAAAAAGAAGTCATGGGCCTTACAGTTATGACTTTAAAAAGTCGGATTTTTATTAAAACAATATGAAACGACATTATAAATATGAATTACAAATAGAATACTCAGCGAAGCGTCCAATCAGAAGAGTAAAAAAGATGTACGAAACGATAAGCAGAGCGTGAAGCAAATTTAAGGGTTGATTTACATGCTTCGGAGGAATTAATGCAATGGAATTCAATTAATAATGTGCCTGTGATTAGCACTTTATCGAAGAATTAATAGATATTATAAATCGAGTGAATTAAATTGAAGTATTTCAGATTTTCGCTTCGTTAAAAGTTTATTTTTAATAATTAGTATCGGGTTAGTAATACAAGTTGTTGCAACATTTGCTCGCCACATTATATTTCATTGGTAATGTTTCCTTCAAAACTACAAAAGGAGTTTTTCTTTTTCCTTTTAAGTGTATTTAGAATATTTATGCAGTTAAATGCTAGAAATATGCCTTGAACTTGAGTAGTCTTCCATTTCATGTCTTGATAGTCTTTCGTTGCATTAAAAATTATTTTCAATAACTAGTATCGGGTTAGAACACTAAGTTGTTACACAATTTTTGTCATATTTCGTTTGCAGCATTTTTCCTTTAAAACTACAAAATTAGTTTCAGGTATAATTTTTGAACGCACTTAGAATATATATGCAGAAATGCTGTAGCATATTCCGTGAACTTGAGTATTGACTCAAATTCAAGACTTGAAATATTTTGCTGCATGTATCATGGACATTATTTACAGTATTTGTAGTACGTCTATCTAGAGTAATAAATTCAAAATTATACGCCCTATCAACAGGAAAAAGAATTAGGGTTAGCTTTTAGTACTGCCTCCACAATAATGCGTCACAAAATATTAAGACCATATTGGACAAGTTTTCAGTTAAAAAGACACATTTATCTCAAAATTATGACATTTCCCCTTTGTAAAATAACGTCAAATGAAAATTTTGTTGATTTTGCTGCTATCTTTAGTGCATACTGTTTTTATTTTGAGATGCGTTAAAATCATCCCACATTCAAAACTCTCACTGAAGCAAACTCAAGTTTAAAGATCCCATCTATGGTGGGTTGGGTTTTATAGCTCAAGGGCCATATTTGGCTCAAAATTAGCCAAATTTAATACTAAGATAGATGGTTGGTTGGATTTTATAGCGCAAGGGCCATATTTGGCCCCAAATTAGCTACATTTAATGCTTCCATCTATGGTTGGTTTTTAAAGCGCAAGGGTCATATTTGGCCACAAATTAGCCAAATTCAATACTCCCAACGATGGTTGGTTGGGTTTTAAAGCGCAAGGGCCATATTTGGCCCCAAATTAGCCAAATTTAATCGATGGTTGGTTGCGTTTAATATTGCAAGGACCATATTTGGCTCAAAATTCGATAAACAATGTCAAGAAAATGGACACACGCAACACAAGGACAGCTTGACTTCCAAAGACAAGAGAAATACAACTAGGAAGGAATCTAGTCTGCTATCCCTACAACTCGCAGATTGCTAGCTCAGTGGGCAAACCCACTGAGCCATGATACTCCCATTGAAGCAATTCCAAATTTTCCACCTGAACACTAACCTGCTATCTCATGGTTTATGCAAACCTGGTTTACTCTAGAATATTTATTTAATATTCTAGAGTAAACCAGGGAACCGAAATATCTCTGAAAATAATTTTAAAATATGCCTGCCATCACATCAGAAGCGTGTGAGTTAATGGAATTTGTTTCATTTTAAATAAGCAAATCGATATTACACCAATGAAAAAAGGTAACTAAATGTGTTTTACTATCAGGACGGATTTGTGTGATGGGTAACACTTTCAATGTGAGTCGTTAAAAAGTTCTTTTAACAACCTGTTCATTGAAATAAAGTCTTCTTTATAACTGCTTTTAATGGATTTAATGCTGCTCCACCATCAAATATAATAACCCCATAATAATTTTGGCGTATGTATGTGTGGGTTAGAGGGTATGAATGCGTCTAGAAGCTTTGCAGCCCCTGATAACGGTTTGTTATTGATTTTCAAGGGGAAAAGTTGATTTTGTAATTAAATATATCATAAAGAGAGGATGTTTTGAGTATAATACAGTGTTAGAGAGAGAGAGAGAGAGAGTTTCCATGCGCTGTGTTCTGCTTCTGTTTCCTCAGACTTGGGGGCCGTCGTGGCTCAGTGGGTATGCTCATTGCGCTAGCAACCTTCGAATTGTAGGCGGTGCAGGTTCGATTCCTGTCAGGTGCATTCCTTCCTGGGTGTATTTCTCTCTTCTGTGTCAGCCAAACTTTCAGTGTATCTGTCTATTACTTGATATTGTTTGTCTTGCGTCTGGCGCACCATGGCCAAATATGACCCTTGCACCATAAAACCTCCAAAACCAACCAACCAACCTCGCAGACTTGAGGGTCAGTGTGTTCGGCCACTTCACTTGCAATCTGAGAGACGGGAGACAACCTGGGTGTATTTATCTCCCTCTTCTGTGTCAGTAAAATTTCCCTTGTGTGTATGTCCATTTACTTGACGTTAATTGGCTCAGCTTGGCCAAATATGGCCCTTGCACCATAAAACCTCCAAAACCAACCAACCAACCTCGCAGACTTGAGGGTCAGTGTGTTCGGCCACTTCACTTGCAATCTGAGAGACGGGAGACAACCTGGGTGTATTTATCTCCCTCTTCTGTGTCAGTAAAATTTCCCTTGTGTGTATGTCCATTTACTTGATGTTAATTGGCGCAGCTTGGCCAAATATGACCCTTTCGCCATAAAACCCAACCTAACCAACCTAATAAAATTGTTCGTATCAATGCATTTAACCCTCTGATAGTCACGATATTTCTTAGCATTGTAGTATTGCTTTCCCCACATGCAAATGACTAAATTACCGCATCTATTGATAGAATAAATCCTAGGAAAGTTTTATTGGTCAGAAGGCGACCGCGGTAGCCTGGTTGGTAGAGCAGCGGATTAACTTCGAGGGTTGTTAGTTCAAAACTCGATCCAAGCAAAGACCATCATGTACATGGGGGCTGGTGCACATTAGATCTCTCATAGCCTCAAATGTCGCCGCGTTGGCGTGGTGTGGAATTTGGAAAGTGAGGTACCAGCTCAAGTGTTGATCACGTCATCTGACCGTGATTTAAAATTCGAGGTGTTGAACTCGGTTCTTTCCTTACGGGATTGATCCCGAACCTTCGCCGATAGCCCGATGTATTGCTCCAGTGCGACTTTAATTCAACTTCCTACCTACCTATTGGTCAGTAAGTCAAAATTGGTTAGAAGTCAAGCAGGAAAGGCTGCAGGAGTATATAAATGCTTTTGAGCCCTTCAAAGGGTTCATTTTAAAACGAAGTAACTAAACAAATGATCTTAAATAGTGGGATTTAAAATCTATAAAGCATATTGGGGGTGAAATTATATAAAATATATTATATATATATATAGAAATTATATTTTCTTAAAAATCAAGAAATAAACTCAACCTGGAATACTTGTTTAAAGGTCAATTTAAAATTAAATCTCATAAATTATTTTTTAATGAATTCATTTTCAATTGGTTTGTCGCTCTATGGTCACTTTTGCTTCACGAGAGCTAATCAGACAGACAATTGGTTATTGGTTTGTTTTATAAATTGGAAAGATCTTAGAGGCTGAAGTGGATTTCGGTTTTATTTACTAAATTTTACACTTTAAATAAAAATTTGAGGTACGCACTTAGTATACCCGCTTGTTGAAAAAGTTGCCTGACGTTGGATCTCAAGTCACTGTGTTCTATATGGCAATGAACAAGTGGACCAATTGGCTAAGGCTGGAACACAGTTGCCGCAACCTAAATCTCCTTTGCCTCTAACATCAAGAGGCTTATGTGGTCGTCTATAAGGACTAATAGATTCATTCTACGAAGAGGTGGTAATGGTAACTAATTAACGTCGCACTGCAGCAATACAACGGTCTATTGGTGACGGTTTGGGATTAATCCCCATGGGAATGATCCGAGGAAAACACCACGTAATTTTGAACCACGGTGAGATGACTCTTCCAACCGGGCTACCATGTCCCCAATCTACAAAGAGATGCATATAGGAAAGGATGGAATATTTTATTTAGAAAGGACCGAATTTTAGGTTGTTTGGTGGACACACTCATAAGGAAACTAAATTTTGCAATACTGCCTTTTGACCAGCACTACAGCATTGTCGAACCTTAGAGATCCATAGAGCTAGTATCCATAGATTAAGCATGCAATACTAGATCTAATATAAGGATTTTAAATGCAAATGAAAAATAACATAAATCTTTCTTTTTTTTAGCTATTCAAAGTCATCCGAGTGAAAATGAACGGTGCCCTGATTGTATTGTGTTTGGCAGTTGTGTCTTGCACAGCTTTGCCAACCAAAGGTATGCAAACATGGTATTTTTAATTTAAATCTTTGAGTACAGAAAAAGTATGTTATTAGTTTTCGGAAATGTGGAATCCAATGCAAATATTTTTCAGTTTCTCAAAGTTCCGTCCTTGATATGTTGAGAGACTTGGAAGATGTGGTGCAGGAAGATGGAAAGGCTCTTATCGGAAAAGTGAGTTTTCATTTTCTTAATTAACCCTCCTGGAAGTTGTCCCGTCTTTAAAGAGACATTAAATTATATTCATTATAGTTTTACTAAAATTATGGGATTATATTTTTAAACTAGAAAATAAACAGAGAATCGTGTAAGCATCTTTCTTGGTTAAAAACCTTTCGTATATATCTAGAATCTATGAGCCATGGAAGAGGTAAATATTTATGCTAGAAATAACTGAAAAACGTTAAGGAAAAGAATTAAGTATACAAGCATTTCATCTGTCCTTAAAGATACATAAAATTATATTCATTCTAGTTTAACTAAAATTATCTGTATAAAATACAAATTTAACAGAATTGTGTGAGCTTTTTCTCGATTAAAAACCTTTCGTATATGCCTAGAATTTATGAGCCCTGAAAGTGTTAGATTTATTTTAGTATATAATTGAAAAACATACAATGAATTATAATTAAGTGTGCCTAGAATTTCAATCGTTCAAAAAGCGACAAATGAAAGATACATTAAATTATATTCTCTATAATTTTTCTAAAATTAATAAAACTATTTTTCTGAAATAATGAAATTATCTTTTTAAACTAGAAAATAAACTAACCGTATTTTTTTTCATTTCAAAACTTCTTTTATGTCTAGAGTCTATGAACCACAGAAGTGGTAAATTTAATGTTTGAATACACTAGATAAAGAAGAAAAATGAATTACAACTAAACGTACCAAGAATTTATTTGACTGAAAATTTATTTAAACAATGCGTTTTCTGTTTTTTAAAGAAAATTATAACCTACATTTTAACTAGAAAATTATCTGCAAGGCGTTTCCTATTTTCAAACTGAATACATCTAGCCTCCACGAGTCATGGAAGTGTTGAAGATTTATGGGAAGTTGTAATTGAATAACAGTAGTTAATTATACATTAAGTGAACCAGCATTTTGTATATCAGGAAAGAGACATTAAATTCTGATCTATGCATTATAATGTTAATGTGTAGGGATATATAAATTCGCCGTATTATAAAACATCTATAAACAATACAAAAGTGGTTTAGAAATTGGAGAATAAATTCCATAAATATTAAATACAGAAATATTGAAAACATGTTAAAATCGGTCATGACAGAGCAATTACAAACAAAATTGTTATTAAGACTTAATAATTTTTTCCAGTAAAACTTTTCAGGTGAAACTTAATTCGCGATGTTTTGGTTGTGAGGTTGCGTGATTTACATATAACACCAACAATGGATTGGATTTTATGTTTATGAGTTAGATACGCTTCATATTTACCATGCAATGTAAATGCAGGCACTTTCTGTGCGGTTCCCGGACAAATCACCGAAGTTGTCCTGAATCATAGTTTCCCAAACCTTTTTGGCTGAATCCCTCTTTTCAAAGGCAATTTATTTCCTTGCCCCCTCTTTAAAACTATCTGAATTAATAATAAACTGATAGTGTGTAGGCTGTGTGCCTACAATTTTAGAATTTCACCAAAACATTTATGCAGCTGTGTGTGCAGTCTTAGAATTCCAAAAAGTTTGGAAATAAAACTACTTAGACTGAAGTTATAAGGCTATTTGTTAACCCTCCTGGTGCCTGATGGTAATCTTGACGAGGTATCTCGTCATTAACAAAATTGACCAGATCTTGATGGACGAGATGTCTCGTCATGAGAAAATCTGACCAGATCGTGATCTCGTCATCATAAAAAAATCAGCTATATCTTGATAAGGTATCTCGCAGTTAACCAAATTGGTCAGATCTTGACGGAGGAGATATCTCGTCAAAACCACTTGGAGGTTAAAAGAGATTCAGTTTATAAGACATAGGAGGGTTAAAAATATTCTATTGGTCCTTCCCTTAGAATAAAATCTTTTGTAAAGATTATAGTGTTCCTTTACTTAGAATAGAAATTTTTGGGAAGATGATATTGGTATTTTCCTTAAAAGAGGATCATTTTGAAATATAATATTGGTACTTTCCTTAGAATAGAAACTTTTAGAAAGAAAATATTGGTACTTTACTTAGAATAGAAACCTTTAGAAAGAAAATATTGGTGCTTTCCTTACAATAGAAACCTTTGGATAGAAAATATTAGTACTTTTCTTAGAATATGATCATTGAAATTCTTATATTGGTCAAGATAGTCGAAACATGTTAGAAGTCAGAAAGAAAATACTACAGGTTACAAGATGGAATTATGCGTGTGAATTCCTAACAGGGTTAATTAATTATTCAAAACATTATATGATCCCATTAGAAGATTAATGTTCTTTAAAATTAATGGATAAATTCATGATCAATTATAAATAATTACCTGTACAGAAAAGACCTGATTATTCATGAACCTTTTATTAATAAAAACAATTTCGTAGTTAAAATGTCTTATTTTCAGATTAGTGTCAGTGTAATCAAAACAGCCTAAGCTAATAGCGTAGACAGAATTTTATTTCGGAGAGGGAAGTAAAAAATTGAATATTATAAGCAAAATTAAGATCTCATTATAGAAAGAATGTAGGAAGGTCGTGTTAGGTTAATTTTGGTTATCAGACTATGAACTTTAAAAATAGTACTGTAAGAGGGCCTGTAAAAAGACAAGTATCGGTACACGAATGATTGTACAATGATTGTACAAAAAAATGATTGTTGGAGTAGTATAGTATTGTTTTTATCCCACATCACACACAATGACTAAAATACCACACCTATTGCTTGAAGGAATACATGGATTTTTTCAACCTTTAGAAATATTCTATTGTTCCTTACATTAGAAAAGAATAATTTGGACAAATTCTGTTCATACTTTAATCAGAAAAGAATCCTTTGAATATATTATGGGTGTCTTTTCCTTATAATAGAATCTGTTGGAAAGATATTGATCCTTTCCTAAGAATAGGATCCTTTGGAAATATTCGTTGCTCCTTTTCTTAGAATAGAATAGTTTGGAAAGACTTTAGGCCCTTTCCTAATAATTGAATCCTTTGGAAAGATTATATTATTCTCCTTTCGTTAGTATAGATTACTTTGAAAATATTTTATTGGTTCTTTCCTTAGTACAGAATCATTTGGAAATATATAAATTCCTTCATTATATTATCATTTTGAAACTTATATCGGCTCCTTTCCTTAGAATAGAATCTATTGGCCCATTGTGTAAAATAGATTCCTTTGGAAAGATTTTCTTGCTCCTTTTCTTAGACTAGAATCCCTTGGAGTCACTCTATTGCTCCTTTTATTAGAATATCAACCTTTGGAAAGATTATATTGCTCCTTTTATTAGAATATCAACCTTTGGAAAGATTATATTGCTCCTTTTATTAGAATATCAACCTTTGGAAAGATTATATTGCTTCTTTCCCCAGAATGCAATCATTTGGAAAGATTCCATAGGCCTTTTCCTTAGAATGGAATCTTTTGGAAATATTCTAGTGTGCTCCTTTCCTTAGAATAGAATCCTTTGGAAAGATTATATTGGTCATAAAAGTCAAAATTGGTTAGAAGTCATGCGGGGTAGACTGCAGGTCGCAAGGTGGAATTATGCGTGTAAACCCCTTGGAGGGTTAAGCATCATTTTAGCAAGTCTATTCAATTCTTGATTCGATATATGCTGTAGGGAGCGACAGGAAATCAGTCAGCCCGAACGTTATAAGTAGGTCATGGAGAAAACTCCTCCTGGAGATAATACAACAGATACTGCATCAGCGACAGAATAAACTGCATTAGGGTATTCGATTTCTGGAGAACGTATTGATTTGACTAATATCCCGAATAGCTGAAGTAAATCAATCGCGCCATGGATTTGCGCGAATCTTGCCTTCTGAAGAAAAGTGACACAAATCAGAAAGAGTAAAAAGATGAATACCTTTGAATTACAAAAAGCCGCAAGACATTGAACAAAAGTTTCTCTCTTTTATGCTTCTTGCTGTGTTGTACGGTTCGGCGTTGTGTTTGCTTTTAATCTGTGGGGTCTTTATGACGTTTTGACTTTTCATGCGTAGATTGGTGCCATGTTTTTCACTTTTGTTCAATATGGTGTTTGGGGAAGTGTAGGAACAATTTCTAGCGTACCGCTGCTCATACCCAGATTCTATTGCTCAAGAATGTCAAAATTGGTTAGAAGTCATGGTGGTAATGTTGCCTGTTTCTATCTGGAATTATGCTTCTAAACTCCTCAGAGTGTTAAGCATGTTTGCCGCGTCTTGTGTCGACGGTAAGACAGTAAAAATACACCTGTGTTGGTAATGTTGTTTAGTGATTGTAAATTTGCAATTCACACGACTATCCCACTATATATATATGTTGACATTAATTACATACGAAAGTCCATGCTCAATCACCTTTATATACTAGTTTACGAGCATTGAAAACTAAAACATACTCGCGGCGCGAAGCACAAAAATGACCTTCCACTTCGGCCGGCAGTCACAAGCTGTTTTGATCCTCCAGTACCACTACTTATAATTATCATTAAATGCCATCTATGGGGTTTCGAACGATATTAACGTCAATTCCAAGCCTCCTAAAACCCCTGAGTTATTACGGATTGAAATTGGTCAAGTAATTATATCTCGCCACCGTTGACCTATATCGTACAATAAGACACAGCTCAACGTTTAAGAGGCTGCGGTATCCCAGTTGAAAGAGTAGCGGATTAGCAACCGGAGGGTTGCGAGTTCGAAACTTGTTCGAATCAAACCAAAAACCGTCGTGTGTACGTGGGGACTGGTGCATGTTAACTCTGTCGTGGCCTTAAATATCCTTACGTCGGCGTGGTGTGGAAGTCTAGAGAGTGGATGTGCCAATTCAGGTGTTGATCTCGTCATCTGATCGTGGTTCAAAATTACGTAGTGTTATCCTCGGATCTTCCGTTTCGGGTTTGATCCCGGACCGTCGCCAATAGCACGTTGTGTTTCTCCCGTGCTACATTAATTAAATACCTACCTAACTCTATGGTGTCGCCTGGAAGATGTAGGTGGTGCAAGGTTCCAGTAACTACCCTGGAAGTTTCCCCCTCGTTTGTATCAATGAAACTTTCCTTGTTTGACCGAAAAAATATTTCTTGGCGCAGCTTAGACAAATGTGACCATTGTACCTATAAAACCAACCAACCTAGACTTAGTGTGACTGTATTTTTTAGATGATCAATGTTCTTCACCATGTTGAAAACTCAGTCATCCTTGTCAGAGACTCTGTGCCAAAGGTATACGAAAGTATCCACAAAGAGGTTGAAGAACTCTCAGCTGGACTTAAGGAAGTAACTGAGCACATTCAAGAGCTTCTGGGACGCCAAAGTAAGTTTGCATTCTTGAGATACTCATGACTTTATGGACAGTCCATAGACATGGTCTTTTACTTCCCTTAGAGAAAACTTTAATTTCCCTTAGAGAATGCTTTCTATAGCATGAAAATTTTATTAATTAAAATATATGTTACTTCTAAAGCTCGAAAGCCGTTAATGTGCACATTACCTTGGTAATCTGCAGATTAGCTGATTTGTTCCGTTAAAGTGCCGGAATCATCTACAAAATAAATAAAACTTTACCTAGGTAATGTGCACATTAACGGCTTGCGAATCGTTAAAGTGCAAAAATTTGTTTCTTTAATTTCCTTTCCCTTCTTCCCTTTCTTTTTTTCGCAAAAATCAATTGCTGTGTAATTCAAAGTGTCACCAATCTTTAGATTACACTAACAAGTAAGCATAATTTTATCATGTTTTTGCAAATTCATTTCCTTAATTGTAATAATACTTTTAAACCGTTTAATTGATTATTTGTATTATACTTTGTCCATTGATTGATTGTATCAACTATTCTGTTGATTGATTGATTGATTCTATCAACTTGATTCTTTAGATATCGAAAAATAAATAAATAACATTATGTTTCAATAATTGTCAGTATATTTTATTTACATCTGCTGATTATTATATGAAATTACTTATAACTTTACGGGATAAAAGCATAGCGTGTTATTCAATTAGTAGTACCTAGTATTACTGAGTTTGTCTGAGTATTAATTTAAGAAAACTTTCCCCCCCGTGTTCGAGCAAAGATCTTATTTTCCCTTTAACTAGTGCCTAGTAGGTAATGTGCAGATTTTCTAGGTGATCTGCAGATTACCTAGGTAATTTGAGAAATGAAACAATTTTCTGAACTTTAACGGATCGGCGTAGTTAATCTGCACATTACCTAGGTAATCTGCAGATTACCTGATTTTCGTACTTTAGAGGTAACATATATAATTCAGAATATGGAAACTGCTTGGTAGGTAGGTATTTAATTAACGTCGCACTGGAGCAACACAACGGGTTATTGGCGACGGTCCGGGATCAATCCCGAAGGGAAAGATCAAGGACAATGTTCAGAAAATTGCAAAGAAACAATGCAAAGATCCAACACTTGAGGTGGCACCCAACTCTCCAAACTTCCACATCATGCCAACGTAAGGGCATTTGAGGCCACGACAGATTTGACGTTCAACAGTCCCCGTGCACACGGCGGTCTTGATTTTATGTCGAAGAGCGTGCAATATCTGCAACTCCTGCCAACCAAAAATTGCAGCAATCAGATTACTTCAAATTCTTTGGTCAAATTTTAACCCTCTGAGGGGTTCACACGCATAATTTCACCTCGCAAATTGCTCTCTTCGCTTGACTAGGGCCGGAATAGCCCGGAAGCAAGAACAACGGATTAGCAACCGGAGGGTTGCGAGTTCGAAACTAGGCAGAGCCAAAGAACGTCGTATTCCCGGGGGCTGGTGCACGTTAAATCTATAGTGGCGTCAAATATTCTCAGGTTGGCGTGGTGTAATTACTGTATAGATGTAATAATGTATAAAAGTAATGTGCTCTAAATTACAGAGACATGTCACTTCGGTGGCATACTCTATTCATTTCAACCACATTTATTTAAACTGATAGTGTCTCACGACACTAGGCACGGGAGTATGCGTTGGTGCTTGTTAGTTAGCATGGTGTGGAAGTTTGGGGTACCAGCTCAGGTGTTGACCTCGTCATCCGAACGCGGTTCAAAATTACGTGGTATTGTCCTCGGGTCTTTCCTTTCGGGATTGATCCCGGACCGTCGGCAATAGCCCGATGTGTTGCTCCAGTGCGCCGTCAATTAACCACCAACCTACCTACCTACCTCGTGTTGCTCCAGCGAATCATAAATTCAACCAACCAACCTTATTAATGTGATTTATTCATGTTATATTTTAGAGGTTATGTTTGGTTTCGATCTGTTGGGTGGTTTGACTGAACTCTCTGGTGGAACCAAGTTGGGCACAGTGCTGAAGCTCATGAGTCTTGCTGACAAGGCCCACAAAGTCATGGAGGATGCCAAGCAGGTAAAATACAAATTTTAAGTTAATCTAAGTGTTTTTGTTGGTTGTATGACATTTTTGGATGTAGGTGGCGGTAGTGTTTACATGTTTCCTAAACGTATCTGTGACGTCACTTCGCTTGCTTTTCGAATACGATTTCCGCACGCTTCCAATCAAGATTCCATAGAATAAACACCGGATTGATGTATGCTAGTTGATTAGCCAACGGTATTTAGATAAAACCCGCCAAACGTCGCCAAAACGGCGTTAAACCACATTAAGGTAACCCCGATATGACATGAGACAGCATTTGGGTAGTGACTGAAGTTGAATTTACGTCGCGTTGGAGCACCGCAACGGGGCATTGGTGATGTTCAGGGGTAAATCCCGAAACGAAAGATCCGAGGACAGCACCTCGTAATTTTGAACCTCGGTCAGATGACGAGGGCAACACATGAGCTGGCACCCCACTCTACAAACTTCCACACTACGCCGACGTCAGGACATTTGAGACCACGACAGATTTAACATGCAGCAACCCAATTTTGTGCACGACGGTCTTTGGTTGGATTCGAACTCACAGCCCTCTGGTTACTAATCCGTTACTCATCCAACCGGGCTACGCGTCCGTCCTCTTAAGAGGAGTAACCACAGAATGTACTCAACTTACTGTACAGATGACGAGGTCAAGAGCTCACTGACATCCCACTTTCCAATCTTCCACACCACGCCTACGTGAGAATATTTGAGGCCACGACAGAGTTAACGTGCACCAGCCCCCACGTACAAGACGGTTTTTGGTTGGATCGAGTTTCGAACCCTCCGATTGCTAATACGCGACTCTACCAATTGGGTTACCACGGCCCCTTCTCGTAGGGGAAATAAAATACCAGTTTCCCATCTGGATTGTCTTCGGGATCGATCCCTGACCGTCGCCAATAGCCCGTTGTGTTGCTCCGGTGCGACGCTAACCCTCCAAGTGATTACGACGAGAAACCCTGCCCATCAAGATCTGACCAATTTTGCTTATGACAAGATCTGGACAATTTTTCTTCTTCTAATGACGAGACATTTCGTCCATCAAGATCTGGTCAGTCTTGCTAATGACGAGATACCTCGTCGAGACAACCACCAGGAGGGTTAATTCAACTACCAACCAACCGCCTGATTTGTTTACATTGAAAATCCCTCTCATAAGAGATTGGTTCAAAATTACATGGTGTTGTCCTCGATCTTTCCCGTCTTGTTTAATCCCGGACCGTCGTTAACAGCCCGTTGTGTTACTCCAGTGCGACTTTAATTAAAGTACCTACCTACCTGCATGAAAGTCGAAAAAGAATAATATATATAGTTTCGTTATGTAATACACAAGAAATATTCCCAATTAAAAAAGAAGTAAGATCTATATATATATATATATATATATATATATATATATATATATATATATATATATATATATATATATATATATATATATGACAGTTATTTATTCAAAAAAGTTTTTCCATTTCAAGTCTAAGCTGGACGAAACCTTTTTTCAGTAATGAGCGTTGCTTAGCTCCAAGTACTAACCAATTTGCCTCAAAAATCGGATATTTCGTTGCTCTAATCGGAAACTGCAATCTCGCTTCTAGGAAATGCGTGGCTCTGAAACGTGGTGTAGCAACCGTTTGCTCGTTAAAATAATGATCTTAAATCCGAACTCGGAACTTAAGCTGTTATAATAAACGCCGTGTAGGCCTGGAAGCTTAGTGGCGGAAAAAGAACTAATATTCGCATTGAATTAAGAATTAGATTTTAAATGGGAGGGAGGGAGGGAATTTCAATTAACGTCACACTGGAGCAACACAATGGGCTATTGGTGACGGTCCGGGATCAATCCCAAAGGGAAAGATCCGAGGACAACACCACGTAATTTTGAACCACGGTCAGATGACGAGGCAACACCTGAGCTGGCACCCCACTCTCCAAACTTCCACACCACGCCAACGTGAGGACATTTGAGGCCACGACAGATTTAACGTGCACCAGCCCCCTTTGTACACGACGGTGTTTGGCTGGATTCGAACTCGCAACCCTTCGGTTGCAAGTCCGTTACTCTTCCAACCGGGCCACCGCGGCCCTCAGATTTTAAATGTTATTTATTTATTTATTTATTTATTTCAATTAACGTCACACTGGAGCAACACAACGGGCTATTGGTGACGGTCCGGGATCAATCCCAAAGGGAAAGATCCGAGGACAACACCACGTAATTTTGAACCACGGTCAGATGACGAGGCAACACCTGAGCTGGCACCCCACTCTCCAAACTTCCACACCACGCCAACGTGAGGACATTTGAGGCCACGACAGATTTAACGTGCACCAGCCCCCTTTGTACACGACGGTGTTTGGCTGGATTCGAACTCGCAACCCTTCGGTTGCAAGTCCGTTACTCTTCCAACCGGGCCACCGCGGCCCTCAGATTTTAAATGAATGGCTTAGATGAGAAACTTCAAGAGGTTGTTGGGGTGGGTTTATTTGAAAACCGATGGCCTTACCCTAGTTGAATGTACAAATAGATGCTGTTTATTCCGAGGATTGCTTTTAAATTTAGTTTCTTTGGAATCATTCTGCGTAATGATTTCCCACCTACGAAGACTCGGAAATGTTATTTTAAAATGTTAATTTTATATTCATTGATTAGGTTTTAACTCTCCCAGTGTTTTGACGATATATCTCGTCCACGATCTGGTCGGTTTTGCTAAGGATGAGATATTTCGCCCAAGATCTGGTCAGTTCTGCTAAGGACGAGATATCTCGCACAAGATTTGGTTGGTTTTTCCAAGGACGAAATATGTCGTCCAAGATCTAATCGGTTTTCTAAGGACGAGATATCGTCCAAGATCTGGTCGATTTTGCTAAGGTCGAGATATCTCGTCCACGATCTGGTCGGTTTTTCTACGGATGGGATACCTAGTCCAAGATCTGATCTATTTTGCTAAGGACGAGATATCTCGTCGAAACAAAACTGCCCTATTGCTCCAAGGGAATGAAGATTCAAGAAGCAAAAACCAATTCAATGGTGACACATTTTAATCTTATATTTAGTATTTATTATTTATTTATTAATCTTATATTTAGTATTTTAATCTTATATTTAGTTTTTTTGTCATTGGATAAAGTATTTAAATTTTATTTTGTTATGTTGCTTACAGACATGTTTTAATTTCGTTTTATTGTTGTTTTGGCTGCTGGTTAGAACTTTTCTATCTGTTTGATAGGATTTTGCCTGGTGCAGCTTGTCCATTAATGGACCTTGCCCCGCAAAACCCAAACCAAGCACCTCTAACGCCTAATCGCAGGATCTCATTCAAAACCGAATTTTAAATCGTGTTTAATAAAGTATGAAGATGATTCTGAAAATCAATTATAAAACTGACGCAACCCCAAATAAATTGAGTAGGAAGCAGACAGGAGATAGGTGTGATAAACCTCGCTTATTAAAATATGAAGATAAATTTGTTAAATAGGACAAAATTGATACAGTTCCAAATAAATTAAGTCTTCAAAAAACGAAAATTGTAAATCTTGTTTATTAAAATATCAAGATGAATCTGAGAAACCATTATAAAACTGACAGCTCCAAATGCATTAAGTCACAAAAAATAAAAAATGGTAAATTTCGTTTATTAAAATATGAAGATGAATCTGAAAAACCAGTACAATACTGACACAGCTCCAAATAAATTAAGTTGGCAACAAACAGAAATGGGAAATCCTTATTAAAATATGAATCTGAACCTGAGAACCATTACAAAACCGACACAGCTCCAAATAAATTAAGTCGTCAAAAAATAAAAATGGTAAATCCAACTTATTAAAATATGAAAATGAATCTGAGAAACCATTATAACCGACAGCTTCATATAAATTAAGTCGTCAAAAATGAAAAATGTTAAATCCTGCTTTTTAAAATATGAAGATGAATCTGATAAACCGGTACAAAACTTACACAGCTCCAAGTAAATTAAGTTGACAAAAAACAAAAAATGTTAAATTCTTCATATTAAAATATAAATATGAATCTGAGAAACCAGTACAAAACTGAGACAGCTTCAAATAAAGTCGGCAACAAACAAAAATGGTGAGTTTTGCTTATCAAAATATCAATATGACCAACCATTAAAACCCCCTGCTTATTAAAATATGAAGTAATGATAAATCCTGCTTATTAAAATATGAAGATGAATCTGAGAAACCGGTACAAAACTTACACAGCTCCACATAAATGAAGTCGGCAACAAACAAAAATGGTGAGTTTTGCTTATTAAAATATTAATATGAATATAAAACCATTAAAAAACCGACACAGCTCCAAGTAAATTATGTTGACAAAAAACAAAAAATGTTAAATTCTTCATATTAAAATATAAATATGAATCTGAGAAACAGTACAAAACTGAGGCAGCTTCAAATAAAGTCGGCAACAAACAAAAATGGTGAGTTTTGCTTATCAAAATATCAATATGACCAACCATTAAAACCCCCTGCTTATTAAAATATGAAGTAATGATAAATCCTGCTTATTAAAATATGAAGATGAATCTGAGAAACAAGAAAAAACCGACACAGCTCCAATTAAATTAAGTCGGTAACAAACAGTACTGATAAATTTTGCTCATTAAAATATGGAGATGAATCTGAAAAACAGTACAAAGCCGACACCGTTTTCCCAGGCTGGAGATAAAAATAGATACTGTTTATCCCGAGGAAATGCATTTAATTTAGTTTCTCTCTGGAACCATTCTGAGTATTGATTTTCCACCTACGAATACTCGGAAATTGTTATTTTAAAATGTTGCTTTTAAATTCATTGATTAGGTTCTAATACTGTGTCTTTCAATGGAGTAAGAAAGCTCATCCCCTCTACTAGATAACAAAATACATTTTTATCTGTTTCGCCTAACTATATTTATGCATTTTAAGTCAATAATAACAACAATAAATGTTAACTTTTTCCATTTACTATTTATTACGTTGATATGGTGATATATTTAATATTATACAGGGTATTTCGAAAATATCTGGCCAAATTGTAGAGACCCAAAATAAAAAAATTTTGTCAAAGAATGTGTGTTCAGAAAAGAGGCGTTTAGGTGGTAGAAGGTGCTGTTTAGGTCAGTCGATAACATCGTTTATGTGGCGTAAGGTGTCACTCCCCACTCAGATTTTCAACGGCAAGCTCCGAATTCGTGTAGCGATGCCTGCCGCAACAGAAACTGTTATCAACTGAGCTAAACAGCGTCCTTTACCACCTAAACGCGGCATTTCCAGACAAACATTCTTTGTCAAAAATGTTTATTTTGAGCCCCTCTACCACCCTTTACAATTTGGCCACATATTTTCGAAACACTCCGAATTTACTGTTTTTATCTATGGATTACTTAAGTTTTATTTTGTTCTGTTGTTTACCTATATGTTTTAATTTAGTTTCAATGCTAGTACGAACTTTTGATCTGTTTTGTAGGATTTTGCTTGGCTCAGCTCGTCCACTATTGGACTTACGCCATAAGACTCAAACCAACCAACTCTATATAACGCCCAAACGTATGATCTCTTTTAAAACCGAATTTAAAATCTTGTTCATTACAGTATGAAGATGAATCTGGAAATCCAGTATAAAAGTCGTTGCCGTCCCAATTAAATTGAGTCAGCAACAGACAGATGAAACGAATCTTGTTTATTATAATATCAAGATGAATATGTAAAATCAGTACAAAACTGACGCAATTCCAAATAAATTGAGTCTGCAACGGACAAGTATGGTAAATTTTGGTTATTAAAGTTTGAAGGATGAATCTAAAAAACAATAGGAAACTGACGCAATTCCAAATGAATTGAGTCTGCAACAGACAAGTGGCAAATGTTGCTTATTAAAATATGAAGAATCTGAAAAACCATTACAAAACTGATGTAATTCAAAATAAATGGAGTCGCCAACAGACAAGAGTTATAAATCTAACAGTACAAAAAAATACTACTAATACTATTAATTTAAGATACTTTTAAAAATATACAACATTTACAGTTTGGTTCATTACGATGACATCTAACAACAGTAGAAGACTCGACACTATCAATCATTTCACAGATGAACCCAGCCTGACTCAAAATCATAACACCCCTGTATTTATTGCGATCATTTCATGAATGTGCCGGTGGTGCAATTTTAAGCCCACACCCTTTGTAATATAAATGCACGCATCATCCTTCGGCTTTTATGTAGGGACAAAATAATGATAGGTGCAGACAAAAGATTTCATGAAATTATAGGACTTCTCCGACAAATACTACCTTCCAAGCAGTAAAAACAATACAACAATAAAGGAAACTTAAAACACAATTCCGAACAAAAGCACTTCAAGGGTGAAACACGGACCACCGATCGGGAATTAATCTTCATTAAATTTTACCACGACTAAATATCCAGTGCTTTCTTGGAATTGCATGGTTTTGTTTTCTTTTCCAGTTTGTCCCTCACCTTGAAGATACTCTAAACAAAATGCAATCACGCGTGGAGTCCCATGTGCAAGACTTTGCCACCCACGTTGTGAAGGAGCTTGGACTGCAAGACGTCTCAAGAAGTGCAGTGTCGATAATCGAAGACCTGTTCGGAAAAGTCCAAGAAGAAACTCATATTTATGTGAGTAACGACCATCCGATATTCGACTTTCTTTGCTCGTTAAATCATTGCTTAGTTTTACGCGAGTCATTACCTTAGGGTTAGTTGGATCCCAATGGCATTCCCCAATGAAATAATTTTTGTAGGAGTTCTGCGAATTTCTTTTGTTGTATGACGATTTTTTTCCTTTGTACCTCTTTGGGTGAGAAGAATTATTTAAATAAAATCACATCCTAAGAGGGAAGTTGATCTACAGCGGTGGTTCTAAACCTTTTTAGTGATAAAATGAATGAGTGAATGAATGAATCTAAAAATAAGTTCTCGCACCCCTTGAAAAATGTGTTTCTATTTCTTTATTTAGGAAATTACTTCTATTGAAAGATAATTTAGTTATTGAAAAATAAACACATACATTTACTAATAAACATGCAAAATGATATCTCAATTTTAATAGCTACGTTGTTGCTTATTTTTAATAACACTTTTGAAGCGAGGGTCCTTTTTTGAAAGAGCCACGCGTAAGTCATCACTTGCATTTAAGCGATTTCTGTCTTTTGTTTTTATGTGCAAAAGTGATGAAAATCCCATTTCACACAGGTAGGTGGTGGCAAATGGTAAAAGTGTTCGCAATGCTGCTTTTGTCAGCTGTGGATAAGGTTCTAACTGTGTACATCAGAATTGTTGAGTCCAGTTTTTCAAATTCCATTTGAATACGTGCGTTGCTCGTATTTCAATAAGATCGTCTTTTATTAAATCGCTGTCGTCCATCGAAACTTCTCTCGCACCCCTGGAAATGCTTTCTCACACCCCCAGGGGTGCACACACCCCAGGTTAAGAACCACTGATCTAAAGTAAGGATTTAATGATACGGAGCTTCAATAATCCTGCATTCGCTTAGTTTGAAATTTATTTTTACTTAACCCTCCTAGTGGTCATTAGCAAAACTTACCAGATTTTGATCACCGAGATATCTCGTAATTAGAAGAAAAAATTTATCTTGATCTCGTCATCATAAAAAAAATGCAGTATTTTGATGACGAGATATCTCGTCTTTAGGAAAATTGATCAGATCTCGATGAACGAGACATCTCGTCGAAACCACTTGGGAGGTTAAATAAACTTTCATTGGTTGGTTGATTGATTAATTACTTAATTAAGTTGATTAATTGGTTAATTGAGGAATTCATTCTACAGTAAAACTTTGAACTCGCTTATATAGGCTACAACTATTATGTTATAATTATCCGGACACTCGGATTATGTTTTGTAATTTACTCATTTTTTATTTAAAATCACATCGGCTGATTAAGGAATTCATCCAGAGTAAAACTTCAGTAATACGGAACTTCAATAATCCTGCACTCGCGTAGTTTTTTTATTTAATAAACTCACATAGGTTGATTGAGGAATTCATTTACAATAAAACTTTGGACTCGTTTATAAAGGCTATAATTATTTATATTATTATAATTATCCGGACACACACACACGCTCGCTTAGATTTTATAGTTTACTCATTTTTCATTTAAACTCGCATCGGCGGATAGTGGAATTCATCCACAGTAAAACTTCAATGATACGGAACTTCTATTATCCGGACACTCGCATAGTTTTAAAATTAATTTATCTTTTATTTAAATAAACTCAGTGGCTAATAGAGGAATTCATCAACAGTAAAACTCCGGACTCCCTTATATAAGCTGTAATTATTTTATTATTATAATTATATGGGACACTCTCCTTTTTTATATGATTCATTTATCTTTATTTAAATAAACTCACATTGTCTGATAAAAGAATTCATCTACAATAAAACTTTGAACTCGTTTGCAAAGGCTATAATTATTTATATTATAATTATTTTGACACTCGTTTATGTTTTGTAATTTACTCATTTTTTATTTAAAGTCACATCGCCTGATGTGGAGGAATTCATCCAAAGTAAAATTTCGATGATACGGAACTTCAATAATCCTGACACTCGCGTAGTTTAAAAAATTATTTATCTTTTATTTAAATAAACTAATATAATTATAATATTGTAATATAATAATTACAACCTATATAAGCGAGAATCCGGAGTTTTACTGCAAATGAGTTCCTCTATCAACATAGTGGTTGATAGAGGAATTCATTTGCAGTAAAATTCCGGATTCTCGCTTATATAGAATGTAATTATTATATTATTGTAATTATCTGGAACCTCGCTTAATTTTTTGTAATTCATTTATTTTTATTTAAATCAACTCACATTGGATGATAGAACAATTAATGTACAGTAAAATTTTGGACTCGCTTTTATAGGCTATAATTATTATAATTATCCGGACACTCTTAGTTTTTGTAATTCACTAATTTTTAATTTAAACGCACATGGGCTGATGGAGGAATTCATCCATAGTAAAACCTCAGTAATACGGAAATTCAACTATCCCAC
The DNA here is from genome assembly GCA_933210815.1 of Meta bourneti. Taxonomy (NCBI): domain Eukaryota; kingdom Metazoa; phylum Arthropoda; class Arachnida; order Araneae; family Tetragnathidae; genus Meta; species Meta bourneti. The sequence goes on from OW119934.1 coordinate 92,851,910, forward strand.
TCACGTTATTTACCTTTTATTTAAAAACACTCACAATGGTTATAGAGGAATTCATATACAGTAAAACTCTGGCCTCGATTATATAGGCAACAATTATTATATTGTAATTATCCTGACACTCGCTTCGTTTTTGTAATTTACTCATTTTTTTATTTAAACTCACATCGGTTGACAGAGGAATACATCTGCATTAAAACTTCAGTTATACGTAACTTCAATTATATGGACAGTCGCTTAGTTATTGTAATTTATCTATGTTTTATTTAAATTAACTCACATCGGCTGATAAAGGAATTCATTCATAGTATGCCTTCAACTCGGTTAGGCTATAATTATTACATTATTATAATTTGGAGACATACTTAGATTTTGTAATTTATTCATATCTCATTTAAACTCGCATTGTTGATAGAGGAATCTTCATCTCCAGCACAAAAACTCCATACTGATTTATACTGACTCCATACTGACATATCAATCACACGCATATTAAAAATGAGAAATAAAACTTCAACTTAACAAAAGTTGAAGTTTTAAGCTATCTAAAAAATCATAATTACAACACAACGCTACATTAACTAGTTAAAGAGAAATTAATTGACGATTTAAATATTTAAGTGTTGATTTATTGCTAGGTAGGTAGTTAATTAACGTCGCACTGGAGCGACACAACGGGCTAAAGGTGGTGGTCCGGGATCAATCCCAAAGGGAAAGATCCAGGGACAACGCCTCGTAATTTCTAACCTCGGTTAGATGACGAGAACAACACACCTGAGCTGGCACCCACTCTTGAAACTTCCACACCACGCCAACGTGAGGACATTTGAGGCCATGACAGATTTAACGCGCACCAGCCCCCGTGTATACGACTGTCCTGGGCTGGACCGAGTTCCGAACTCGCAACCCTCCGGTTGCTAATCCGTTGCTCTTCCAACTGGACCGATTTATTGCTATAGTTAAACATATGAACAAATTTTGACAAACATTTAGCTCCAAAACAATTTTAAAAATAAGTATACACGGGATTTCGATCTGTATAGCATTCTATCGAGAAATCTGAGGACGTATTACCTGTTACGAATTAGTGCAATACGTATTTTCAGAAATTATGCAGTAGCCTGTATTATCGAAATAAAGAGATTTAAGAAAAATTTTAGTGTAGTCTATTATCTTTTTCTAAGGCTTCAAATTGTATTTTTGCAGATCCTTAATCTTTTGTACCAAATGGAACAAACTTTCGACTTGTTAAAGGAGAAGCTGCCTGAAGAATACGAAAGAGTGAAAGAGCGAGTCCTTGAAGTACAATCCGAACTTCACCATCTTGTTGTTGAAATCGAAAAGGCCCTCGTCATGAGTAAGTTTTCAAATTAATAAACGCCTTTAATCCTTGGTTCTTCCTTTCAAACATTTCTTTCTGTCTACACATCGCCCTCCTAGAAGTCAAAACCGCAGGAGGCATGCGTGAAACGATATCCTAAGTTTACAAATTAATAAACGTACTTAAAATCCTTGGTTCTTCCTTTCAAACATTTCTTTCTGTCTACACATCGCCCTCCTAGAAGTCAAACCCGCAGGAGGCATGCGTGAAACGATATCCTAAGTTTACAAATTAATTAACGCACTTAATTCTTGGTTCTTCCATTCAAACATTTCTGTCTGTCTCTATGCACATAGCTCTTCTAAGAGTTAAGCCCACAGGAGGCATGTTTGAAACGATATCCTATTCTTCCAAATTAATACACACTTAATCCTTGGTTCTCCCTTTCAAACCTGTATGTACACATCGCTTCCTAGAAGTCAAGCGACATCCGACCGTGGTGCAAAATTGCTAGATGTTGACCTCGGATCTTTCGCTATGGTAATGATCCCATACCGTGACCAATAGCCCCTTGTGTTGCATCAGTGCGACGTAAATTCAACTACCTACCTACCTAGAAGTCAAGCCCACAGGAGAGATGTCTGAAATGATATTCTAAATTTCCTCTCGTGACTATCCACTCGTAACTGTCTTCTTGTAATTATTCTTGTCCTAAGTACAAACAATCCATTTTGATTTCAGGGAGTTTCAGTCTGCTTGACCTCGCTGGCAACATGAGCGAAGGAACTAAAATGAGCACAGTTTTCAAGATCATGAGCCTCGTCGACAAGTTCAACACCGTCGTCCAAGATGTGCGAAACTTCGGACCCAAGGCCGAAACTGTCCTCCAACACAGCGTCAAGAAAGTAGCAAACAGTGCTCAAGATTTCTTTTCTCATGCTGCTGACAAACTTATGCAGTGAGGACAATACGGTGCAGTAGGAGTCGTGTAGTTTAGTCATTGTGTTAGAAGAATCAGTAGAATAGCTCATTGTATTAACATCTAATGGTAATAAAGTAACATTAGACATTTTTGTGTGGATTATTACACCGTACGTATGTCTAGTCTAATGAGTTTTTTATTCAGCTTAGTTTCCTATTTAAAAAAATTGAAAGTCTTGTCTTTCATCTCACTCGGTCTGGACAAACTGCATCCTTTGTTCCCCAAACTTTCAGTTCAAGGACCCCCTAGAAAATTAAATATTTTCACGGAACCCTTGAGATTATAAAATTTAACCCTCCAAGTGGTTTCGACGAGATCTCATCCATCAAGATCTGACCAATTTTGCTAATGACGAGGCATCTCGTCATCAAGATATTGGCGATGTTTTGATGATGACGAGATCAAGATCTGGTCAACTTTCTTCTAATGGCGAGATATCTTGTCCCTCAATATCTGGTCAGTTTTCTTGTAATGGCGAGATATCTCGTCGAGACAACCACCAGGAGGGTTAAATAGATAATAAAACGTTAACGTTAAATCTTCTCATTAAGGGTTAGTAGTAACAATTTGACCCTACAAGTAATTTCGTCCAAGATTCGATCGATCTTGCTAATAAAGAGATGACTTCTTCATCGACATATCGGTCTTTTCACTGACCAGTGGTCAGTTAAGCTAATGAAAAGATACCCCTTCGAAACAAAACTGCCCTATTATTCCAAGGGGAATGAAAATAAAAAATAGGAAAACAAAACAGCTCTTGTCCAGAACTGGTGACAATTTGGACCAGGTTTTGCATCAGAGGCTGGACACTGCAGGGCAGGTATCGACGTGGAGATAAACCACCAGGAGGGTTACGATTTTGAAACATAGAATCTAGAGTTCTGAAATAAAATAAACAGTAAATACCATCCAAATTCTTATTTGTTAATAAAAATGTAATAAAATTAAAAGGATCTAAACCTGCAAAATAATAGTCTTAATGAGATCAAAATATATACTTTTGCTTAACCTCCTTGTGGTTTATGTTCGAGTCGAAAACTGCCTCTTAGTGAACAGGAAATTTGCAGGTTACATGATTGAACAATGCATGCATGACCGTCAGAGTTAAGCTGGGGTAGATGGTTATGTCAGGCTCATTGTCATCACGACTATTAATATCAATGGGTACCCAAGTACCAACAGGAACTATGTACTGGAACCTATGGAAGTGATATAAGTAAACAAAGTGCAATTTGGTAACCTTTTTTCCAACTAAATCGCATCCTTTATGTGAGAAAATATTATGCAAATCGACAAACTAAACCTTAAATATTTAAGAGAGATTAATGGAATGTGCATTGGAAAACGTAACACCCGATCTAATTAGCCTTCGCGTAACAAAAACGACAGTGGAACTGCAAGTCAAACTCAAAGATTCAAGAGGGGTTTAAAGCACATGCATTTGAAACCGTAGCACCCAATCTAATTAGCCCTCGAGCAGCAAAACTAGAGCGACAAGCCAAACTAATAAGATGCTAAAAGCTTGAGCATTTAAAACTGTAGCACTCGATCTCATTAGCCCTCGTGTAGCAAAAAATGAAATGGCAGTTGAACGACAAAAACCTTAAATGCACGAAAGGTTAAAAGCACGTACAATTGAAACCATAGCATTCGATCTAATTAGCCCCCGTGCAGCAAAAAATTATCATAGAGCGACAAACAAAACTTTAAATTCGCGAAAGGTTAAAAGCACGTGCACTTGAAACCGTATCACCCGATCTAATTAGCAACAGTGCAACAAAAAGTGACAGTAGAGCGAAAAACAAAACCTTAAATTCACGAAAGGTTAGAAGCTCGTGCACTTGAAACCGTATCACCCTATTAAGCGGCAAATTAGCGGGCTGCGGTATCCCAGTTGGAATAGAAGCGGATTATCAGCAGGAGGGTTGCGAGTTCTAAACTTGATCCATTCAAAGACCTTTGTGTACGTGGGGACTGGTGCACCTTAAATCTCTCGTGGCCTCAAGGGTCCTCAAGTTGGCATGATGTGGAACTTTGAAGAGTGGGGTGCCAGCTCAGGTGTTGCCCTCGTCACCTGACCATGATTTAAAATCCGAGGTGTCTTTGGATCTTTCCTTTCGTGTTTGATCCCGAAGCGTAGCCAATTGCCCGTTCTGTGCTCCAGTGCGACGTTAATTCAACTATCTTCTTCCCTGTCTGATTAGCCCCGTGCAGCAAAAACTGATCGTATAGCGACAAGTCATACCTTAACCCTCCTTTTGGTTGTCTCGACGAGTTATCTCTTCATTAGCAAAACTGACCAAATCTTGATGGACGAGATATATCGCAATTAGAAGAAAATCTGACCAGATCTCGATCTCGTCATCATTAACGAATCAGCATTATCTTGATGGAGAGATATATCGTCATCAGCAAAATTGGTCAGATCGTGATGGACGAGATATCTCGTCGGAACCGCAAGGAGGGTTAAAAGCTGGCGCATTTGAAACTGCAGCATCCTATCCAATTAGCCCTCTGCAGCAAAATATAACCTTTGAATGACAAGCCAAACCTTAAAGATAAATAGGAATTCAAAGCTGGTGCATTTGAAACTAAATCACCCTATCTAATTAGCCCCCTGCAGCAAAATCTGACTGTAGAGTGAAAATCCAAACCATAAAGATAAATAAGGTTGAAAGTTTGTGCATTTGAAACTATAGCAATCGATCTAATTATTCATCGTATAGCAAAATCTGACCATAGAGCGACAAGCCAAACCTTAAAGATAAATAAGAATTCAAAGCTGGTGCATTTGAAACTATAGCACCCTATCTAATTAGCCCCATGCAGCAAAATCTAACTTTGGAGCGAAAAGCCAAACCTTAAAGAAAAAAAGAGGTTGAAAAGCTGGCGCATTTGAAACTATAGCAACCGATCTAATTAGTCATCGTGTAGCAAGAATGATAACGGAGCCAAACAAATCCTCAAAGATTCACGGAGGTTAATAAAATTTGCAGTTGAAACCGTAGCACCCGAACTAATTAGTCCTCGTGTAGCGGGAAATGGCACTGGAGCGACGTACAAAAGATTAAAGATTCACGAGAGGTTAAAGGGGCACGTGTATTTGAAACCGTAGTACCCGATCCTAGCTAACCCACTTGTGACAAAAACTAAAAGCAGTTTCAATAAAAGCAAAAAAAGAGGAGTGATAAACAAAACAATGCAATGTTTTCTTGGAAATACAGAAATGGAAACCTATGATATATAACATTGGATAAAATGAGATCCAAGGCAATTAAGGTTGTTGATTTCACAGCAGGGCACTATTTCTAAATGTATTTCGCAGTTCTATTTAAGGCATCTTTAAAATCGACTTACTTATTAACCCTTCAAGTGCTCTGGAAGAGATATCTCGTCCATAAAGATTTGGTCAAGTTTTCTAATGACGAGATATCTCGTCTAGACAAAACTGCCTTATGATTCCAAGGGAATGAAAATCCAAGTAGGAAAACAAATTGTCCTTTTTCCATAACACATTACAATTTAGAGCAAGTTTTTGCAAGACTAGCCACTACAGGGCAGTTTTCGACACAAGGATAAACCACAAGGAGGGTTAACTAAATAACGAAGGTTCGAAGTAAATCTAAAACCAACCTCGGATTTTTCTGCGGAACAGTTCATTTAGGTTTCGGTTTACTTAAATACTTGACTTTTGAGAAAGACAGCGAAAGACGTTGGCATCGGATAGGTAGGTAGTTAATTAAAGTCGCACTGGAGCAACACAACGGACTATTGGCGACGGTCCGGGATTAATCCCGAAGGGAAAGAACCGAGGACAATGCCATGTAATTTTGAACTACGATCAGATGACGAGGCAACACCTGAGCTGGTACCCCACCCTCCAGACTTCCACACCACGCCAACGTGAGGACATTTGAGGCCACGACAGATTTAACGTACACCAGCCCCCATGCACAGACGTTAGCATCGGGTTAGGAAACGATAACTTATATTTTCCGAAACGCGTTTTCTGACACGATGAAAAATGATTTTCGATAACGATGAAAAATGGATTGTCATAATTTATTTGAACAAAGATATAACACTATACAAATGCTTAGAATTTTTATTTTTGATCTAACAATTAATAGTCTTTAAATCTATGCTGAAAAATTTGTTTTGTCAGTTAACGAGTTTCTGCTCTAAGCCGACTATAGATTTATGCGATAGTTGTTTTTTTATGTAAGGGACCATTTTGTTTTGCAATGACTTATATGTAAAACTCTTTTATTTCATTTTATAACATATATTTTACTCAATTAATGATACTACTTATGGAACATGACAGTGGAAAAATAACCTTCTTTAGAGTCGTCGCAAATGAATTTCTGTTTTAAGTCGACGATATAGATTTATGTGAAGGAGTGTTTTTAAGTAAGGGTACCATTTTGTTTTGGAATAACTTTTGAATAAAACGAATTATTTAATTTTTTAACATATATTTTACTCAATTAATGATACTACTTAAGGAACATGACAGTAGAAAAATAACCTTCTTTAGAGTCGTCGCAAATGAATTTCTGTTCTAAGTCGACGATATAGATTTATGTGAAGGAGTGTTTTTAAGTAAGGGTACCATTTTGTTTTGGAATAACTTTTGAATAAAACGAATTATTTAATTTTTTAACATATATTTTACTCAATTAATGATACTACTTAAGGAACATGACAGTAGAAAAATAACCTTCTTTAGAGTCGTCGCAAATGAATTTCTGTTCTAAGTCGACGATATAGATTTATGTGAAGGAGTGTTTTTAAGTAAGGGTACCATTTTGTTTTGGAATAACTTTTGAATAAAACGAATTATTTAATTTTTTAACATATATTTTACTCAATTAATGATACTATTTAAGGAACATGACAGTAGAAAAATAACCTTCTTTAGAGTCGTCGCAAATGAATTTCTGTTCTAAGTCGACGATATAGATTTATGTGAAGGAGTGTTTTTAAGTAAGGGTACCATTTTGTTTTGGAATAACTTTTGAATAAAACGAATTATTTAATTTTTTAACATATATTTTACTCAATTAATGATACTATTTAAGGAACATGACAGTAGAAAAATAACCTTCTTTAGAGTCGTCGCAAATGAATTTCTGTTCTAAGTCGACGATATAGATTTATGTGAAGGAGTGTTTTTAAGTAAGGGTACCATTTTGTTTTGGAATAACTTTTGAATAAAACGAATTATTTAATTTTTAACATATATTTTACTCAATTAATGATACTACTTAAGGAACATGACAGTAGAAAAATAACCTTCTTTAGAGTCGTCGCAAATGAATTTCTGTTCTAAGTCGACGATATAGATTTATGTGAAGGAGTGTTTTTAAGTAAGGGTACCATTTTGTTTTGGAATAACTTTTGAATAAAACGAATTATTTAATTTTTTAACATATATTTTACTCAATTAATGATACTACTTAAGGAACATGACAGTAGAGAAATAACCTTCTTTAGAGTCGTCGCAAATGAATTTCTGTTCTAAGTCGACGATATAGATTTATGTGAAGGAGTGTTTTTAAGTAAGGGTACCATTTTGTTTTGGAATAACTTTTGAATAAACGAATTATTTAATTTTTAACATATATTTTACTCAATTAATGATACTACTTATGGAATATGACATTGGAAAAATAAACTCCTTTAGCCACGTTACAAATAGAGGCTCTTTCCACCAATCACATTTTCCATTGCATTTGAGCGCATTTCCTGGTTTTTGATTCGTTCAATTTCTTAATGAATGTCTTGCATGTTTTGCTTAAATTATTGTATAATTGTCGCATTGTTAATGTAGACTCGGTCCCAACTTGGAAAAAAATTCCGGCGGGGTCAAATCAGGGGAATGAGGGGCAAACTATATCACCATATTCTGATATTATTCGGCCAGGAAATATAAATTAGTACTTTTACGGTTGCACGAAGTGTATGACATGATGCTTCCTCTTTTTGAAAGCACGTGCGTTGAAAAACTTTCCTCAGTAAGTTTCAGACAGATATAAATTTTACAACACGCACAATATAGTTCACAATTGACAGTAACCATATTTACATTTACATACTCGAAAAAATATGGCCCAAAAATGCCTCCACTCAAAACTGCACACTAAACAGTTACTCTACGGAATGAAGTCGTTTATGAATTAGCTATGTACTTTCTGACTCCCAATAACTGTGTGTTTACAATACACTAAAAACTTAAGTTGTACTCCCAATCCACAAAAATTGAGATAAACCAATTAGAATCAACAAATTAATTTTTCTATTGAAAAAAATTGGTTGGTTTTATCTACTATCAATTGCAAGAAAAGAACAAAAATATTCTTCAATTTGTTTTCAGGTATTTTTTTAATTAACGTCGCTCTGGAGCAACACAACGGGCTATTGGCGACTGTCTGGAACCATACCCGAAGGGAAAGATCCGAGGACAATACCATGTAATTTTGAACCATGATCAGATGTCGAGGTCACACCTGAGCTGTCACCCCACTCTCCAAACTTCCACGCCAACGTGAGGACATTTGAAGCCACGGCAGATTTAACGTGTACCAGCCCCCTTTGTACACGACGGTCTTTGGTTGGATTCGAACTTGCAACCCTCCGGTTGCTAATCCGATACTATTCCATCTTCCAACCGGGCTACCACAAGTTTTTTGCGATTCTTTCGTGAGGATTCTTCATGGTACTTTGCATCATTTATTGATGTATTTTCATCCGTTAACTCTATATTAATTATAGAGTTAACTAATTGATTCAATATTAATGTATTTATTAATGACCAAAGCTGCATGAAAACATCAGTGAAGAAGTCATGAAAATTTAACTTTAAGAACAGTTTTGTCCCTTTCTAGTAATTGACGCAGAGGTAAACCAACCAACTAGAATCAATAAGTTAATAACAGTTATTTAATGATAGTGATTTAATCTATTGATTCTAGTTGGTTGGTTTATCTCTATAGTAAAGCTTCATGAAAAACATCCTCACGAAAGAAGTTATAAAAATTGAAGAATGTGTTTCTCCTTTTCTTGCAATTGGGGAGACGTAGAGCATAAACCAACCCACTAGAATGAATCTATAAATAACAAATATTTAATTTATCGAGATTCTAGTTGGTTGATTTATCTCTCCGGCCAATTGCAAGAAAAGGATAAAAGTATTCGTATAATCTCAAATTTTCAGATTCCGTCATAAGGATTTTTCTTGGAGCTTTGCATCACTGGTAGATATATTCCATCAGTTAACTCAATAATTATAGAGTTAATTGCAATCGATCGATGATTGATATATTTATCAATGGCCCAAAACTCCACGAAAACATCCTCAAGGAAGAAGTTATTGAAACTTAAGTCGAAGGATGTTTTCGTTCTTTTCTCGAAAAGCAATATATGCGCCAATCCAAGATCCAAAACATGTCAGAAGAGATCATAATTTTAATTTAGAGCCCCAAAACAGCCTTAAGGGTACACACAAGCAAGGAATCCAATGGGTCTCGGAAAAGGTTACATCAAGGTAAGCATCGATGTCGTTATACGAAGCGAATGTTTAAAATTACGATAAAAAATTTTATTCAAAGAAAGTCGTTCCCTTTTACGAGGAAAATTCCCGGAATCGTGTTTCCCGAACATATTCGGGACTGCATCCGGAAAGCGAAAAAGCCCGAGCTTTCCATTGGGCAAAAGAAGGTAAATATCACGAGCTCCATCTTTGAAGGAACGAGCATTGCCGATTTAAAATAAAAACATCCCTAACCCTTGTATGTGAAATGTATGTTTTGGGCGATTATTTTTTATCCGCTTTGTGTTTTGGAAACGATTTCCACGGGCTCCTTCACTGCTGGTAGAGAACTGTTCTCCAGTGGACACCCAGACGTCTGGCAAGGCAGAACATACAACCCAGCCTCTTCGTTGATTAGAGTCCAGTGGAAGTAAGTTTAAACCCTTTTCCCTATTCATAAACTCGCATTTCCAATCTGAGTCGCGTTGGTGGAGAAAAATAACAGGACTAAAAGATTCACTTGCGAAGGTAGCAATTTGTACGAGTAATGGCGCAGAAAGTGTAAATTTCCCGTTTGCTTTCTGGAGGAAAGAGGTGGTTTGCTTTATACTGTTAGGTTATGGCTCACAGATTGCTTTGCTGGGGAGAGTCTGCATGTAATTGAGGGTTATGCAGCGATTTTGTTTGAATTCGCCGTTCCGAGAACGGCTTCTCTTCCCTGAATTGTTGAATTACGCAAAGCTGTCTTACTAATGGGGAAGTTCTGGTGGATAGAATTATTTCAGAATCTCGGGACTGCACACATGAGGGCTCACTGAATAGCACATAGATCCATCGGCCTTTTCTTTTTTACGTTATTTGCACTGCTGTGTTTAGTGTTTCACTTGTATATAATATTTGGCGCTTAGTAATTTTTATCCTGTCTATTTCTCTGGTTTTTTATATATTAACAAAATGGCTGATTTGGTATTTCACTCGCTTTCGTTTTGGGTTAAATTCGTAATGTATTTTGACTTGAAACACTCGAATAGGATCAACAGATGTTTATAAGAACGTAAATATGATTGTAGTGTTTATCAACAAATTATTCGACATTAGTTATTTTTAAAATCAACCACTTAGTTTACTACTTAGCCAATTTAGCGTGATTTTATATACACACAAACGCTTTAGTGTGTTTTTATATTACATAAATACACACGCTTTACGGTGTAATCAACCCTAAATCAAAAATAGGTTGGTTGGTAATTGATTAACGTCACACTGAAATACAAAATGGGTAATCAAAATGTGTTTTGACTTGAAACAATCGTATAGCATCAACAAATGTTTATAAGAACGCAAATGTGATTGTAGTGATTATCAACAAATTATTCGACATTAGTTATTTTTAAAATCAACCAATCAGTGTACTATTAAATAGCCAATTTAGCGTGTTTTTATATCATATGCAAACACACTATTTAGTGTGTTTTTATGTTATATAAATACACACGATTTACTGCGTAATCAGCCTTAAATGAAAAATGGGCGATCAAAGTGTATTCTAGTTGAAACAATAGTTTAGCATCAACAGATGTTTTTAAGAACGTAAATGGTGATTGTAGTGTTTATCAATAATAACAAATTATTTAACATTCCTTATTTTTAAAAAATCAACCAATTAGCGTACTATTAATTACCCAATCTAGTGTACAAGCTGGATATTTTCTTCGAGTCCCGAATTAAAACAAATTTATATTACTACTTTTAAAAGTTAAAACTTTATTCCTTGAATTTCATGAGTTATAATTTTGTTCTTTCATGCCTTTTTATGCTTATTGAGATGTTTCATTCTGCTACTTTCTATGTTTTGTTTCACCCTGAGTAACATGAGATTTGTGAATTGTGTAGCATTGCTTTTATCCCATAACACACTCAATGATTAAATAACTACATCTTTTTAAAGAATCCATGTTTTTTTCAACAGAGAGATTCCATTGGTCCTTTCCTTAGAATGAAATCTTTTGGAACGATTCTTTTGGTCGTTTCATTGGAATAGAATCCTTTGGAACGATTCTATTGGCTCATTATGTAGAATATAATATTTGGAAATATTCTATTGCTCCTTTCTTTAGCATACAATCATTTGGAAAGATTGTATTGATCTTTTCCTTAGAATAGAATCATTTGGAATGATTCGATTGCTCATTTCATTAAAATAGAATAATTTGGAAAATTTTATTGCTGATTTCCTTAGAATGGACTCCTTTGTAAATCTTCTATCGTTCATTTTCGTAGAATAGATTTCGAATCGTCGCCAATAGCTCGTTATGTTTTTAGTATGACGCAAACTATATACCTACCTTATATATAAGTGGCTCCCAAAAGTGTTCGTACACTTTAAAAGTTTGTAGAAAAAGCGCTGTAGCCTGGAATTGAATTGGAATGTAAAGTCCAATATTTTTTCATATCATCTCCATGTGATTCTGAATAAAACCTAACATTCTTTAAAAAAATATTGACTCATTTTCTTTTTATAAAAATGAAAATGCAAGGAGGCAGAAAAAGAACACGTCACAAAAGTGATCGTACACCGAAACATTTTCAGATAAATTCATAAATAAAATTATCGTTTATCGCTCTTTTTATTTTTGCATTGTGGTGACATTTAAAAAATCGTTTGGCTTTAATCTTTGCTTGATTACTTCGTAATATTCTATTTATTATTTAAAAATGGCTCGTAGTCGTAAGGAAACAACGAACAGCATTCGAAAATTGATTATTTTTCATCTTAGTAGTGGTAAATCAGTTCGGAATATCTCTAAATTAATAAATTTATCCCATTCTACAATGCAGTATGTGATAAAACGCTTTAAAGAAGAAAATCGGTTCGAAAACAAGGTAAGGAAAGGTCGTCCGGAAAAGTTAACTCAACGTGATCAGATTTATAGTTAGAAAATTTGTGAAAAATCCACGTTTGAGTGCTGTAAAAATTTCTACAGAATTTAATGAAAAATTTTCTACTTCAATTTTATCTGAAACTGCTCGACGAGTGCTCAGATCAGCTGGATTAAATGGGCGTTCTGCCCGAAGAAAATTTTTTTGTGAGTGCGAAAAATTGAAAGCTTAGGCTTTCCTTCACAAAATCAATGATAAATAAGCCCGAAACGTATTGGAATCATGTCTTATTTACAGAAGAAAGCAAATGGAGAAGAAAAAATGAGGAACTTAATCCCAAGAACTTAGTTGGAACAGTAAAGCATGGCGGTGGAGGTGTCCTTGTGTGGGGGTGCATGTCAGCATCAGGACTAGGTAATTTGGTATTTGTTGATGGCATTATGAATCATGCTCTTTATTTAAATATTTAAAAGACAATTTAAAATTATCAGTCCATAATTTGGGTATTGGAAACAACTTTGTTTTTTATCAAGATAACGATCCTAAACTCTCAACGTTCGCCTCTGGTGTCTATATAATTGTCCACAAGTTCTGAAACACCACCTCAGTCGCCGGATTTAAACCCAATACAACACATTTGGAGAGAACTGGAGGTTAGAGTACGAAGACACGACATTAAAACGAAAAGCGAACTAAAAACAGTAATGATTAAAGAATGGAGGAACATTGATGCAGAAATTACAAAAAACTAGTGAACTCTATTCCCAGACTTTTAAAAGCTGTTGTGGATGCCATAGGATATCCTACTAAGTACTAATTTACCGAAATATTACAATATTTACTAATATGTAGATTTTTTTAAAGTGTACGAAGACTTGTGAGGCAACATTTTTGTTACTTTTTGATTATTGATTTTCCAAAAAAAAGTTTTACTATGTTTTTAAAATATTTTATGTAGTTTTGTTAAGAACAAGTTAGAGATGTTATTAAAAATTCCCATTCTGAAATATTAATTTTTATTAATGGATAGAGCAGTATTCATTGAAATTAGTAAGTGTACGAACACTTTTGGGAGCCACTGTATATATTCGGAAGGAGTGAGCATGAAAATACAAGTATGTGTCTCGTACTTGCGTTAGTCTTAAAATTTACGATTCTCTTAATAATTGTAATAAATGTTTTTGATAATATTAATCAAGCAACATAAAATGGCACTGGAATCATATATTTGAAGACTGAATGGTTCGGCCTGCTTACAAAAATAAACCGCAAATAGAAAATTTTCATCATGCCGTAAGTACGAATCAAAAATTTATACTACTCCATATATACGAATCAAAAATTTATACTATGCTATTACAAATTTAAATACGTAACATATATAAATAACCTAAAATGGCCCTAAACTTACACTCTAACTCTATTTCTTCGGGGACGAACTGGATGTGTGAAAAGAAAATTTCCAAAATTTATAATTTTTTTGAACAATTAGCAATACGGAAAAGAGAGAGGCTGTTCCGGTTCATTGCATTTTTCCATCCTAACATTGCTTCATTTAAGAGAAAATAATTATGCATTGTTTTAGTAAACTATCAACAGTATTCCCAAATAAAGAAAACACACAAAATTTACAAACTGTATTATCTTTCCAAACACTAAATTGGCCGATACGGTCCCTAATCGTTTTAATATAATCAATTAAAAGTAATTAATACTAGAATTTGTAATTAAAGATATTGTATTCATATATAAAATAAATGGTTAAAAATTAATTAAGTGAAAAGATAAAAAACGTTGTTAATTGTAATTATATGTGAAGATGAATCTGAAAAACCAGTACAAAACTGATGCAGTTCCAAATAAATTGTGTCGGGAAGAAACAAGAGGGGTAAATTTTACTTATTAGAAAACGCGTTTCATTTAAAAACTTTTGTCATTCAAAAACATTTGTGTATCATTCGTGAAAGTTTCTCATTCTGATATTGGTATTTTGCGTGTATTACAATTTCTCTTACAACTAGGTTTGCAAATTACAGATTCTTTCATTGCCTTTATCTTAAAAATTAAATAAATTATTAATTTAAAACATTATTAATTTTTCACTTAATTAATCATTCCTAATTATTTATTCAGTGCTTTTAGTAACTGTTTTTGCGCTAATTTGTGTTTCAGTCGTTGAGTTTCTCATTCTGACAGTAGTGTTTTGTGTGTACTGCAATTTCTTTTATAACTAGGTTTGCAAATTATTGGCTTTTTTATTGCCTTTATCTTGTTAAAAATGTTATTAATTTTTCACCCAGTTAATAATTCTTAATCATGTATTAAGTGATGATAATAACTGTCTTTGCGCTAATTTGGGTTTCATTCGTAAAAGTTAATTTGTAAACCGTGTTTTAAGAGGTTTTTGTGTGTTATAACACACAGAATACTACTCTCAGAATGAGAAACTTTCACAAATCAAACACAAATTTGCTCAAACAAAATTACTAAGACCTAAGCGTGGTGCTGCACGTGACGAAATCCACAAGGGTAACCCCTAAAAAAACTGAATAACACCCTCCTTACAACGGCACTGTTTTTCTTCAGACTTAATACTCACGAAAACAGGAACGGATAACCACATCTTTACTCTATTATCCTGTTTTCGCTAAGGGGATTGACACGTTGTGTGTTGGTCAGTTGTGTGTAACATGACACCCTACAAAAACACGCGTACTAAGACCCCTCTCCTTCGGCTATAAATCCTACGGGTTCCTTTGCGTTGGCTCTTGGGAACCTTGTGACGGACCTTTGTAAGCCGATTGGTCTTCCTTCACGAACTCACACTTACTCTCAGTTTCCTTCACTCGAACTGCGGTTGAAGTAATCTACTTACCATCATTCTCGAGTCCATTTCTGAAGTGTTAGGTATGTAAAAACAGTCTTTTACTTATTTAGCATTAGAAAGTACTAGAAAATTTAAGTAATTGGACGAAATTGCTATGTTAAGAATGTATAAAAAGACGCGCTTTCTGAATTGCTTTTCGACTCGGTCAATTTGTCTTAGTAATCATAAGCAAATACCAAACAATTTAAGTAATCAAAAAAAATTGCGATGCTAAAAAGATGCCAAAAGACACCTTTTTTAAAATTCATTGTCAACTCGGTCATTTTATATTAATAAGCACAAGCAAATACTAAAGCATTTTTGTAACAAAATAGAGATGTTAAAAACACCAAAAGACGCGTTTTATGAGTCGCTTTTCAACTCGGTCATTTTGTAGCGTAAGTAAATACTAAAGCAGTTAAGTAATAGGACAAGCATGTGTTAACAAGTCATCAAAAGACGCGTTTTCTGTATTGCTTTTCACTAGGTCGTTTTGTCTTATTAATCATGAGCAAGTACTAAAGCATATAAATAATCATACAAAATTATGATGTTAAAGATACCAAAAGATACGTTTTCTAAATTTCTTGTCAATTCAGTCATTTTGTAGTAATAATCATAAACAAATACTAAAGCATTTTTGGACAAAATAGAGATGTTAAAAAAACTTCAAAAGACGCGTTTTCTTAATTGCTTTTCAACTCAGTAGTCTTGTAATAGCATGAGTAAATACTAAAATATTTTTGTGATCGGACAAATTAGAGATATTAAAAAAGGACGCGTTTTCTGAATTGTTTTTCGACTCGGTCATTTTATCTTAATCATAAGCAAATGCCAAACAATTTAAGTAATCGTAAAAAATTGCGATGCTAAAAGATACCAAAAGACGCGTTTTCTAAATTCTTGTCAACTCGGTCATTTTGCATTAATAAGCAAATACTAAAGCATTCTTGTAATCGGACAAAATAGAGATTTTAAAAAAACATCAAGAGACTGGCTTTCTAAATTGCTCTTCAGCTCGGTCATTTTTGTCTTATTAAGACAATATTAATAATCATAAGCAAATACCAAACAATTTAAGTAATCGAATAAAATTGCGATGTTAAAAAGATACGAAGACACGTTTTCAAAATTTTTTGTCAACTCGGTCATTTTGTATTAAGAAGCATAAGCATTTTTGCAATCAAACAAAATAGAGATATTGAAAAACATCAAAAGACGCGTTTTATGAATTGCTTTCCTACTCGGTCATTTTGTCTTAATAAACATAAGCAAATGTGAAGGCATTTAAGTAATCGGACAAAATTTGATGAGTTAACAAGATATCAAAAGACGCGTTTTCTGAATTGCTTGTTAACTCGGTATTCTTGTAATAAACATGAGTAAGAAAGTTTTGTAATCGGACAAAATAGAGATGCTAAAAAACATCAAAAGGCGCATTTTCTGAATTACTTTTCGAAAGGTCATTTTGTCTTAATAAGCATAAACAAATACTAAAGCATTTAAGTAATCGGATAAAATTGCGATGTGTTAAAAAGACATCAAAAGACGCTTTTTCTGAATTGCTTTTCAACTCGGTCGTCTTGTCTTATTAATCATAAGCAAACACTAATGCATTTACGTAAGTGTACAAATTTGAGATGCTAAAGAGATATCCAAATACACGTTTTCTAAATTGGTTTATATCGGCCAACTTGTCTTAGTTTTAACAGAAATTTTCAAAGAAAAAAACTGTACCTCAGACTTTCATCCACTCACTGTTTCACTCACCCTGTTTACGATTGAAGCAATCTACCATACTATCCAACTTCATTTGGGAAACGCTAGATACTTATTAATCTCCACTTACTTAACGTAAGAAATGCTAACTCATTTAAGTGATCCGACAACATTTTCTAAGCTAAAAAGGTATCAAAAGACGCGTTTTCTGTATTGCTTGTTTTTAACTCGGTCTCTTGACTTAGTGTTAAGTGTTAACTTTTAATGAAAAAAATTGTACCTAGGCATTTCTCGTCAGTACACTGCTTCATTCACCCTCTCTCTTAGTCTACGATTTTGAAATAATCTATCATTCTATCCAGCTCTATTTGTAGAGTATTAGGTATATAATCTTTCAATATATAATCTAAGCAATCTTTTACTTTTAAGCATAAGCAAATACTAAAATAATATTATTCGAAACTACTTGTTTGACTATATTCACAAGCGTAGGTCATATTTTTCATATAAGTAATCGCACAAAAGTTGAGATGTTAAAAATATATCAAAACCGCGATTTCTGAAATGCTTTTTAATTCGGTTGCATTGTCTTAGTTTTAATTGTGAACTTTTAATGCAAGAAATTGTACCTAAACATTTCTCGTCAGTACACTGCTTCATTCACCCTCTCTCACTCTACGATTTTGAAATAATCTACCATTCTATCCAGCTCCATTTGTAGAGTATTAGGTATGTAAAAGCAATCTTTTACTCACTAAGCATAAACAAATACTAAAATAGTATTATTCGAAACTAGTTCGACTATGTTCACAAGCGTAGGTCATATTTTTCATATAAGTAATCGCACAAAAGTTGAGATGTTAAAAATATATCAAAACCGCGATTTCTGAAATGCTTTTTCTTTCGGTTGCAATGTCTTAGTTTTAGTTGTGAACTTTTAATGAAATAAATTGTACCTAGACATTTCTCGTCAGTACACTGCTTCATTCACCCTGTCTACGATTGAAATAATCTACCATTCTATCCAGCGCCATTTGTAGAGTATTAGGTATGTAAAAGCAATCTTTTACTTACTAAGCATAGGCAAATACTAAAACAGTATTATTCGAAACTATCTGTTCGATTATGTTCACAAGCGTAGGCCATATTTTTTCAAATAAGTAGGTAGGTAGTTAATTAACGTCACACACGAGCAACACAAAGGGCTGTTGGCGACGGTCCGGGATGAATCTCCAAGAGAAAGATCCGAGGACAACACCACGTTATTTTAAACCAGTCAGATGACGACGTGAACACCTGAGCTGGCACTCCACTCTTCAAACTTCCACAACATGCCAACATGAGGACATTTGAGGTCACGATGGATTTAACGTGCACCAGCCCTCGTATGCACGATGGTCTTTGGCTGGACCAAGTTTCGAATTCGCAACCCTCCGGTTGCTAATCCATTACTCTTTAAACTGGGCTACCGCGGCCTTTTTTCCATATAAGTAATCGTACAAAAGTTACGATGTTAAAAAGATATCGAAAACGCTATTTCTGAAATGCTTTTTAATTCGGTTACATTGTCTTAGTTTTAAAATTGTGAACTTTTAATGAAACAAAATCGTTCCTTAAACTTTTCTTATCTACCGGAAGCGTTAAATAATCAAAAGCAATCTCAATCATTACCCTTAAGGAAATACTAAAGTATTTCAAGTATCTGTTATACCTTCGGAGGCAATTTTTTGAAATTATCACGGAACTTTGATTTTTATTGGTTTTGTTATTGATTTCAACTAGGAAAATCATTTTATGGCAGAAAATGTTGTGTTTAAAATTAAATATTTGTAAAAATGGAGTAAAAAGTGTAAAAACAGCCAAAAACACAATTTACTCTAAACGTCATATTTTAAAAAATAATTAAGTTTTCCAGTTTGTAAAATGAATAATCTAAAAACATTGATCCAGGTATGAAATATAATCATTACTATATTGTTACATTTAAATTAATTGTGGACTTTAACGTCAGTCATCCCTTATAAAAACATGAAAGAAGAGCAAAATGCAAAAAAAATATTCAGGTTTACATCCTGCTCAATTTTTTTAAATGCAAATTTTTTTAATAATAATAGTTCAAACCCTGCTTTATAATCTTCAGAACATGTATAAAAAATTTCAAAAGAATTTAATTGATGCGTTCTGAGTTATTGTGTTTTGCGGTAGGTAGGTATTTAATTAACGTCTCGCTGGAGAAACTCAGGGCTATTGGCGACGGTCCGGGATCAACCCACGAAGGGAATGATCCGAAGACAACACCATGTAATTTTGAACCACGGTCAGATGACGTGTTTTGCGGAGAGTTACGCTTAGCGAAAATTGCATTTCGAGAAAAAGCTAAAAACAATACAAACCCCATGTTAAATATAGATGTCAGTACTTTTAAAACTTATATCTCCAGTTCTAATGGTCGTAGTAGTAAAATACGAAGTGTTTTAAAGGTCTAAAGAGTTGTAATATAATATGTTAAATTTGAAAAATGTGAAATTTGGGTGGAAATGGCGTTTTAACTGATTTGCAAAAAACACAAGAAAAGCAATTTCTAGTTCACAAAACTAAACAATATTCACTAAAACTATCTATACTCTGTATTTTATCTCTAGGATATTTCTAAAGTATAGGATTACACGCGTAAGCGTAAAAGTGACGTATCTCAGTCGATTGGAGTGCAGAAATAATTTCGAAATGTATGTAAGCACAAATGTAATCATACGAATTTGATATATTTTGATAATATACGAAATATAATCATACGAAAAACAGCGAAAAATACCATTTACGCAAAACGTCATATTTAAAAATTTTTTAACATTTTTCTAGTACGTAAAGTAAATTATCTTCTAAAAACATTGATTCGGGCATTGAACTACAATTATTACAATTTGTTACATTTAAATTAATTGTGGACTTTGACGTCAGTCATCCCTGAAAAAAACATGAAAAAGAGCAAAATACAAAAAATATTCAGGTTCACAACCTGCTCGATTTTTTTAAATGCATATTTCCTAATAATAATAGTTCAAACCCTTCTTTATAATCTTCCAAACATGTATAAGAAATTTCAAAAGAATTTAATTGATGCATTCTGAGATATCGTGTTTTGCGGAGAGTAACGCTTAGCGAAAATTGCATTTCGAGAAAAAACTAAAAACGATATAAATTTACATGTCAAATATATATGTGAATACTTTTTTAAATTTTATATCTCCAGTTCTAATGGTCGTAGAAGTAAAATCTCAAGTGACTTGAAGAGCTAGAGTTGTACAATAATACGTAAAATTTGAAACATGAAATTTAGGTGAAGATGTCGTTTTAAATGTATACAGGGGGGGATACCTTAAGTGATCGGACAATTGCTATGCCAAAAAAATATCAAAAGGTGTATTTTCTGTATTGCTTTTTTTAAAACTTGGTCGTCTTGACTTAGTTTTAAATGTGAATATTTTAGAAAAATAATTCTACCTGAGACACTTTTCATCAGCACACTGCTTCATTCACCTAGTAGATTGAAACAATCTACCAATCCATCCAGCTCCATTCGTGGAGTGTTATATACCTAAAACTAATCTTTTACCTTGATGGACGAGATATCTCGTCAAAATCACTTAGAGGGTTAAACTTACCTTATCTGCACACTGTTTTACTCACCCTGTCTACGATTGAAACAATCTACCATTCAATCCAGATCCATTTGTAGAGTGTTACATATAGAAAACTATTCTTTTACTTTTCAAGCATAAGTAAATACTAAAATATTGTTTTTCAAAACTAGTTTTTGACCATGTAGGTAATTTTTTGCATTTAAGTAATCGTACAACAGCTGCGTACAGAAGACGCGTTTTGATATCTTTAAAAATATTCTAGAAACGCGTTTTCTGAAATGTTTTTTTGAATCGGTTGCATTATCTTTGTTTTAATTGTGAACTTTTTAAAGAAAATAATTGTTCCTTAACTCCCTGAATGTTGTCTCGACGAGGTATCTCGCCCTTAGCAAAAAGGTCCAGTTCTTGTTGGACGAGATACCTCGTCATTAGAAGAAAACTGGTTAGATCTTGATCTCACCAT
This sequence comes from Meta bourneti, assembly GCA_933210815.1. NCBI lineage: Eukaryota > Metazoa > Arthropoda > Arachnida > Araneae > Tetragnathidae > Meta > Meta bourneti. The sequence continues at coordinate 92,873,313 of OW119934.1, forward strand.
CATAAAAAAATCGGTAATATCGTGATGACGAGATATCTCGTCATTAGCAAAATTGGTCAAAACTTGATTAGCGAGATATCGCGTCAAAATCACTTCGAGGGTTATATTTCCTTATCTGCACACTGTTCTACTCACCCTGCCTACAATTGAAGCAATCTACCATCCCACCCAGCTCCATCTATGAAATGTTAGAAATGTAAAAGCAATCTTTTACTTATTAAACATAAGATACATTATTAGCATCATTTGAAATCGATTGCTTGACTGTTCGCACGCATAAGTCCATTTTCCTGCATTTATTGCAATCGGAGAAAATTTGCGCTGTTAGAAAGCTATGAAGACGCGCTTTGTGTATTGCTTTTTAACTTAGTCGTCTTGTCTTGGATGTAATCGTAAACTCTTGGTTTGAAACCTTTATTCCTGAGATGTTTCTCATTTACACAGTTTGAGGTTGCAATCACCCCGTTTGATGTTGAAGCAATTACCATCCTACCCAGCGCCATCCGTGAAATGTTAGAAATGTAAAAGCAATCTTTTACTTATTAAACATAAGATACATTATTAGCATCATTTGAAATCGATTGCTTGACTGTTCACACGCGTAAGTCCATTTTCCTGCATTTATTGCAATCGGAGAAAATTGCGTTGTTAGAAAGCTATGAAGACGCGCTTTGTGTATTGCTTTTTAACTTAGTCGTCTTGTCTTGGATTTAATCGTCAACTCTTGGTTTGAAACCTTTATTACTGAGATGTTTCTCATTTACACAGTTTGAGGTTGCAATCACCCCGTTTGATGTTGAAGCAATTACCATCCTACCCAGCGCCATCCGTGAAATGTTAGAAATGTAAAAGCAATCTTTTACTTATTAAACATAAGATACATTATTAGCATCATTTGAAATCGATTGCTTGACTGTTCACACGCGTAAGTCCATTTTCCTGCATTTATTGCAATCGGAGAAAATTTGCGTTAGAAAGCTATGAAGACGCTTGAAGTGATCTAAAGGTAATGTTCACATATTAAACATAAGCAAACACTTATAGCATAATCTGAAATAAACTGTTTGACTGTTTACACCTGTAGGTCTCTTTTCTGCATTTAAGTAATTGGAGAAGAGTTAGGATGATAAACTTCCTGGTGGTTTTCTCGATGAAGTAACTTACATATTGAGGTAAAATTGACCAGATCTTGATGGACGTGATATCGGGTTATCAGAAGAAATCCGACAAGATCTTGTTCTCGTCATAAGCAAAAAACCGGCAACATCTCTATGACGATAAATCTCGTCCCTAGCAAAATTGGTCATTAGAAGGTCCTTGATGAACGAGATATCTCGTCGAAACCATTTGGAAGTTCACCAAAAGTCGCGTTTTATGAAATGCTTTAACTCCCATTGTCTCTCTAAGTTTCTTGGAAAACTGTCTCGGACCCATCTCAGGCATCTGAGACTTCTCAGTCACATGCTTTTTGTTTCCTTCATTCTGTCTCGGTTGAAGAACCAGCCATTGTTTACAGTTCCATTTGTGAAGTGTCTGCAAAAGAAATATTTTCAAACATTTTTCCTGAAGTGTGTTTAATCGAGCGTACACATCACGACTGTGGCATTTGAAAGCTCATTTCGTTCATTAATTCAGATTGAAGGGATGAGAAATGGGATTGTTGAAGGTTCATTTTTCACCATTAGCAAAATTGGTCAGATCTTGATGGACGAGATATCTCGTCATTAGAAGAAACATGACCAGATCTTGATGAAGGAGATATTTCGTCATCGGAAGGGAACTAACCAGATCTTGATGGAAAAGATATCTCGTCATTAGAAAAAACTGACGAGATCTTGATCTCGTGGTCATAAAAAACCGGCAATATTTAGATGACGAGATATCTCATCTTTAGCAAAATTGATCAAACCTTGATGGACGAAATATTTCGATAAAACCATTTGGAGGGTTAAAAGAAATTTTGTTAAGATTGAAGGAAGGGCAACTATGAAAAATTAGAGTTAATTTCTTTTGTTAAAATATTTTTTGGTATTCAGATTAAAGGGACACCAATTGAGACAATTAAAAGTTAATTCCATTTGTTAATTTAGATTGAAGCTATAGTAAAAATATTCCACATATTTCTTAATATATCTAAATTTCTAACATGAACAATGACTATTACTTTACTGTGCAATAAGTTTGATTTTTTATTGCTTGATCATTAGGTTTGATACGAAGTTTACAGCCTAGTTCAGCCTACACCAGTACGACTTTATCCAACGGGCTATCAGTTCAGATTTTTATATAATTTAGATTAATGTAAGTTGTAATCCTCAATTTTAATCCCCATCTGAGGGATCCACACTCATAATTACACCTTGCAACCAGCAGTCTCCCCTGCATAATTTCTAAACAATTTTGACCTTCTTAACTAATAGAATCTTTCCAAGGGATTTTATTTAAAGGAAAGGAGCAGTAAAATCTTTTCAAAGGTTTCTACTCTAAGGAAAGGAGAAATAGAATATTTCCAAATTATTCTATTCTAAGGAGAGAAATAAGCAATATAATCTTTTCAAAGGAGTCATTTTAAGGAAATGAGCAATAAAATCTATTCCAAGGTGTCTACTCTAAGGAAAGGAGAAATAAAATAATTTCAAAAATTTCTACTCTAGGGAAAGGAGCAATATAATCTTTCCAAAGGATTCTATTTTAAGGAAAGCTTCAACAAAATCATTCCAAAAGACTATATCCTTAATCGAATCTGTCCAAAGAATACTATTCCAAGGAAGGTACCAATATAATTTTTCTAGAGGTTGAAAAAGTTCACATGGATTCTTTCAACCAATAGGTGTGTTATTTAGGCATTAAGTGTATTGTGAAGTAAAAGCAACACTGCACTAATCGGAAATTTCTCTCAACTCGGAGGGTTAATATAATGCGTTATTTTAATGTGTTACCTACATTAATCACCATCACTTTTCTCATTAGCGAAACACTTCATAGAAATGAAACCATTGCAGTAAGTTTTCATGCCAGTTAACCACTTTTTAAAAATGTAGAAAACCTTCGCTTTAGTTATATTTCCCGAAATTGTTTTTAAAGTTTTAAAATTGTATCATAGCGCACTCAGGCCCACTGTTTATCATGGTCGATGTTATTATTTTCTCATGCGTTGTTTTCTGAACCAATATGTTATTTTCGCTTTTTTTTTTAGAACATTTCACCGTGTAGATGTTTCGAAGCAAAGAATGTTTGTTTGAAGTAATTGAATTTAATAAATTATATTCTGGGAAATCCATGGTTTTGTAAATTGACTCAAGAAATATTTTTATCAGTCAATTGGTGATAAAAGATCCTTTCTGTCAACCTCTAGTCATTGTAATCATTTCCCCCTGAGGGTAATACGATGATTCAGACGCTATAGGAATTCGTTCACGTCATAGGAATTGCCTCATTTGTAAGGTTTTTCGTTGAAATTTGTACGTATTTGTCGAAAGAGAAGACTTATAAGAGTATTGAAAAGTTCAAAGAAGTCTTAGATAAGCGAATTCTTGATTTAAATTTTTTCCATTAACGCCATTTTACTATAAAAGTAAAAAGGTGATAATATCTAAAACCTTTCATATAAAAACATAAGATAAACATAAAATATAACATTGAATAATCAAAACTTACTTGTATTCAAAACTTATAAAAATATGTGCATTAGAGTTTCTTGGAAACTTTTCTTTAGGAATCCTTACAAATTTTCACAAAGCATACATAACCAAGTATAAAATAGATGGTAATAAAAAATGATTATTTTCACCTTATAAAATGATTGGTTCAATTTCTTTAGCTTATATAACAATCGACTGATCACTTGCGTTCGAACAAAACAATTTTTAAACAGTTTAGAAAAAATCTGGATAAAAATTCAAAAAATTAAGATTTTTCATAATCAAGTTAATAGAAAATTAAGGGATTCATAGTCAAATTAAAAACAGTTGATTTTTCATTTTAACATTTAAAAATAATTTTATAGGGCTTCCGATGTTTTAGTAAAGGTCTAAGTCATTTTGTGTCTTAAGGATTTGGCTAACATCGGTGGAAAAAAAATCGAATGTCATGAGATTAGGAAAAGGTAACTTGATGGTAGACTCCCTAAACATCTCTTGATACATTTCAGAAAAAAGTCATAACAAAACAAAAAGATTTTTTCCAGCAAGATTTAAAATTTTTCCAGGTACCTTACTATGATAAATGGGAGGAATTTTCAGTATCAACAAACCAGATGAAAAAATGAGATTTCATTCCCTGTAACCAAATGCTCTCGCATGATTCATGTTGTGGTCCCCTTAAAATATAGTTTATCGTTTGGCGTTTAACCCTCTGAGCGTCACGAGATCTCCGAATAATTCCTTTGCCCTCATAACACATATATCCATTCTACAATCTGTCAAAGGGGGCTGGTGCACGTTAAATCTGTCGTGGCCTCAAATGTCCTCACGTTGGCGTGGTGTGGAAGTTTGGAGAGTGGGGTGCCAGCTCAGGTGTTGCCTCGTCATCTGACCGTGGTTCAAAATTACGTGGTGTTGTCCTCGGATCTTTCCCTTTGGGATTGATCCCGGACCGTCACCAATAGCCCGTTGTGTTGCTCTAGTGTGACGTTAATTGAAATACCCCCCCCCTCTACAATCTGTAGTCTTTTCTGCATGACTTTTAACTAGTTTGGAACTTCTTGACCAATCGAATCTTCCCAAAGGATCCTATTCTAAGAAATAGAACAATAGAAGTTTTCGAAGGAATTCTACTCTAAGGAAAGGAGCTATAAAATCTTTCCAAATGATTCTGCTCTAAGGAAAGGAGCAATAAATTCTTTCTAAAGAATTTTACTCTAAGGAAAGAAGCAATAAAACCATCTTTCAAAAGGATTCAACTCAATGGGAAAGAGCAATAAAATGTTTCCAAATAAGTCCACTCTAAGAAAAGGAGCAATAAAATCATCTTTACAAATGATTTTACTGTAAGGAAAGGAGTAATAAAATCTTTTCAGAGGATTCTACTCTAAGAAAAGGAGCAATAAAATCTTTCCAAAGGATTCTACTCTAAGGAAAGGAGCAATAGAAAATTTCAAAATTTCAACCAATAGAAGTGGTCATTTGGTTATTATGTATCTGGGAAGGAGAAGCAACTCTAGACTACTCGGAAATTTCAACGTAGGAGTGGAAAACTGGTAGACTGAAGCGTTTAGTTATGAGTTCGAATCTCGTAAGTGCTGAAGCCGGGTTGTGTGAGTGAAATTTTCTGATTTTTCCAAGAAGCGTCAGCTTCTCAAAAGTCCTTTAGGAAGGAAATTCCAGTCACAGTGGGTGCAATAGGCTGCACCTCCCATGGCTCCCTTGTGTAAAAGTCTCATTTTTGGTTGAAGGATCATATTATCCAAATGGCTAGCATTGGGGGAAAAGGAAATCTTATAAAGCTCAATGGGGTTCACCCTTCCTCCTGGTTTTCTACACGAGGTATCTAGCCATTAGCAAATGAGATATCTCGTCATCAGGAAAACTGACATCTTCTCATTATAACAAAATTCGGCGATGCATTTATGACGAGATACCTCGTCATTAGCAAAATGATCAACTCTCGTCGAAACCACTTCGAGAGTTAAGAATGCTTCCTTTGGAAAAAAAAATATGGTAACCCTGTGTTCATCAGTATTCTGAAATATAGGTAGGTAGTTAATTAACGTCGCACTGGGGCTATTGGCGGCGGTCCGGGATCAATTCCGAAAGGAAAGATACAAGGTCAACGCCTCGAAATTTTGAATCATGGTCAAATGAAGAGAACGTCTGAGCTGCTACCCCACTCTCCAAACTTCCACACCACGCCAACGCGAGGACATTTGAGGCCACGGTAGATTTAACGTGAACCATCCCCCGTGTACACGACGGTCTTTGGCTGGACCGAGTTTCGAACTCGCAACCCTCCGGTTGCTAAACTGTTGTTCTCCCAAATGGGCTACCACGGCCCTCTGAAATGTAGGAAATAACGGTTGAATCTACTACATTCTTCTGTAAAATAAAGGCAACGCTGTCGAATCTACGTAAGGCAGCAATCTCAATAAAAGAGAACATATTCTATAATATTAATCGAACAAGTAGCTGGGGGTAGGTTAATTAACCTCACACTGGAGTAACACAACGGGCTTTTGGCGACGGTCCGGGATCAATCCCGAAGGGAAAGATCAAGGGCAACGTCTCGTAATTTTGGAGAGTGGGGTACCAGCTCAAGTGTTCTCGTCATCTGACCGTGGTTCAAAATTACGAGGAGTTGTCCTTGGATCTTAGCCTTCGGGATGGATCCCGGACCGTCGTTGTGTTGCTCCAGTGCGACGTTAATTATCTACCCACCGTAATTTTGAACCGCGGACAGATGAAGAGAAAACCTGAGCTGTCACCCCACACAAGAATTTTGGGGAAAACCGGTTAATCTGCTCTACTATTTTTCCCATGTACTTTTAAATCTAAAAACGAATTTCAGCATTTCATGGGATGTTTCACAAGTTAACTGTTATCTACACTCCTCTTTATAGGGCACATGGAATTCCATTCTTTGTTACTTATATCGCTTGGGTACATTTAAAATATATCTTATAACACACTTCTTAACCTATTACATACCAGAGCTTGTAATCCATAAAAATCACTAACACCATTGCTATCGACTTAGTTTGAGATTGATCAATATTAAAAAGAATCCGCAGTAGTTCTCTAATACTTAGCTGTAGGGCAGGTATGCAGGTAATTGACCTTGCACGTGGAGCAACATAACAGTGACGGGGCTGGATAAATCTCGAAGACAAAGATCCAAGGACAACACCGCAATTTTGAACCACGATCAGATGACAAGAACACCTGAGGGGCACCCCCTTCCCCACGAAGCTAGGGGAAAAAGTGGTTAAGCTGTTCTACTATTTTTCTCACGTACTTTTATATCAAAAAATGCTTTTCAGCATTTCATGAAATGCATCACAAGTTAACTGATATCTACACTCCTCTTATGGTGCAATTAGGGGTTGACTTAAATTACGATAACCGATATGAAAGGATCTGATACTCAGCAGTAGGTTAGGGCAGGCAGGTAGGTCGTTAATTACCGTCGCACCGGAGCAACACATCTCGAGGGTTCGGGGTGAATTCCGAAGAGTACATACTCTCCAAGGACAGTAATTTTGAAGCACTGTCAGATGACGGGGTCAACATCAGAGCTGCTGTAGGTTAGAGAAAGTGGTCCCGTTCTTTGCGAAACCAGCCGTCTAACGAAACAAAGAAAACTAGTTTTCCAAGAGTGCGAAATCGATGATAGATTTGAAGAAAGAGAACTTCTGAAAAAATTTTCCTTGTTGGTAAGTTTTCTTTTCTTTAGAAATCTTTTGAATTGAATGAATTTCCGTATACAATGGTGATTGATAAATTGAATCGTGTATAATTCTAGAAGTTAATTCTAATGTTGGTAAACCTGAGCACAAAATTGGCTATTTACTTATAAGTTATGAAACTAGTTTTCCAAGGCTCAGAAATCTATGTTAGATTTGTAAAAAGAGAACTTCTCAAGGAATTTTCTGTTTGTTGGTAATTTTTCTTTGGAGAATTTTTCGAACTGAATTGATTTCCTTATATATGTTTCTTTGGGATTGATCCCGGTCCGTCACCAATAGCCCGTTGTGTTGCTCCAGTGTGACGTTAATTGAAATACCTCCCTTTAATATGTTGATCAATAAATAGAATCGTGTCTAATTCTAGAAGTTAATTATAATATTGGTAGACATGAGCACACAAAATTGCCTATTTATTTATCTATATAAAAAGCAGCGTTGGCGTTTGTCTATCTGTCTGTATGTTCTCTATACAAATCTACACCATTTGACCAATCCACACCAAATTTGGTACACTTATACTTTGGACCCTGCGAGTAACGCAAGCTACATATTAACACCCGTTCTCTTTAACCTAGGGGTGTAGAGGAGGCTAAATCAATTCGAAATTGCCATAAGAAAAACATTGAGTATAAAACTATTGCATTGCGGTACGCAACTCAGTTTGTTTTACCAGTATTGATCGAAAATAAAATTATCTAATAAAATTGTTTTACCAGTATTGATCGAAAATAAAATTTTCTAATAAAATTGTTTTACCAGTATTACTCGAAAAACAATTTTTTTCCGAAACGTTATATTGAAACAATTTAAAATTCTAATTATGTTTGAACTGATTTTTTCTTTCTTTCCACAATATAAATAATTTAGGAATATTTGAATGATGAGAAATGGATATATTTAAAATACTTACTTTTACACAACTTGCATTTTGTAATGGAACACGAAAAGCCAAAAAAACCTCGTTGATGATAAAAGCGTAATTTTGCTATTCGGTATCTGGCAACGCCAGAATTAATGTTTCATTTTATAAATTAGGTTTAGAATTCCGTGTTTGTATATTTGAGTTGGGACGGAAATATTGCGGTCATATTTGAGAATTTCTAAATTTTGTAAATTCGTGTTCTTTTTGTAAATAATTCATTATTATCTATCAGTATTTTCCAAGCGTCCTTTTCGAATTTCTCTATTTCGGAATATTCTCATGACGTCGAAATTCGACACGCTTGCTCAGATCTTTCGTTTTTCAGAATTCTACATTTTTCAATGACCGGAATTTCGTTTCTGTGTATTTATGTGTTCCATTACTTCCATATTACAGATATATTATTTAGGAGTTAAATTGTAATGAATTATTTTATTTTCTGCTAAATACCACTAGACATGGGTAATTTCTTGGTTGTATATGTATATTTCGACGAACTTTACTTAAGTCTTTGGTTAAATACGTAATAGTTTGTAGAATTCTGTTTCGTAAAAATAAATGGAAACCTTTTTAACTAAGGTGTATAACTTCTTATTTTAAAATTACTGGTAAAGTTAAAATAAAGTTATTCTAAAAATAAGATATGTTACGTTAAATCAAAACGGGTAGCCATACGTTGTAGTTCAGATATTTCCGAATTTTGATGTATTTTCATTACAAGACGATTAAAATCAATTTAATTTACATTTGTTTTTCATGTTTCATGGGTATTATTGAAAGCTGTACTCCATAGTCAAGTAACTACATCTATCATTCTAAATAGGTATGTGGTTTCCATATAGAATCTGAGAAAAAGTACCTTAAGGCTTCCTTAAAAAATTTACTACGTCTCGTAATTTTTGTCCATTTACTTCAAGGTACCCTGGAACATACATATCTATACTACTTAAAATATTTTACTTAATCCATTATATTATAATTGTAAAGTATTACTTAGCCAATTTTATAGTATCAAGTATTACTTAATCAATTATATTGGGATTATAAAGTAATACCTAACCAATTATATTAGTATAAAGTATTATTTAATCAATTTTATTACAATATAAAGTATTACTTATAACCAATGATATTAGTGTATAAAATATTACTTAACCACTTACATAAGTTCATCAATGACACTTCAAAAAGTTGCGTTTAGAGCAGTTGCTAAAAGACTATACTACGTAGCTAGTAGCTAATTCAACCACTGGAACAATTTTTCCCTTTTGCATAAAACTGTTTTTTTACACACATACATTTTCAACCTTGTTGTCTGGTTAATGCTATTATCGAAGCTTAATTAAAACACTAGTTTGCGCTTAGATAGCCAATCGGCCCAAGTCGATTCTCAAGTTCACGTGACCTTCACTTCTGAGAACACACGACAGTGACTCTCCGCCGACATGCTAAGTATATTTCATTAGAAGTTTGATGAGGGTTCAAGGTAGGATAAGTAATATCGTCAAAATGAGTAATATTAATTTGTTTTCTATTAAATGAATGTGGTTTCCATCTCAGAGAAGAGCTTAAATTTTGGCAATATGAATGACTAATAAAATTGTAATGCAATCTAAGTCTTCATGTTGATGAATTACATTTAAAATATGTTTATCATAAATAGGCAGTGGTATTACATTGTTGAAGATAGGTGTAGAGCCTATATAATTATTAACATGTAGAAAACAAAAACCATTCCAAAAAGATGATATAATAATTTTAAACCAGTATATATTTCAGAACTTCTTGGTAAAGTTTCGTTAAATATCCACAACGTCTGTCACATCATCGTCGAATAATGAAAAAATAATAAGCTATAGGAAAATATGAAATAGACTACTCAAAACTTTGGGGGAAAAGGTATTTAAAACAATACTGATTCCAGTCCACTCTGAAACGAAAGGCAACAATGAAAATAACGTTTGATGTTTCTTTTGTATTAAATAACCTTGAAAAGGAATTTACCATCTTTCAGATGCCATAATTTTCTCTTTAGCGTTATAAAAATATCCGATCAAACAAACCGACGAATATCCGAGTAAAGAAATAAGAAATCTGCAAGATTGGTAAGAATCCGCAAAACAAATCAAATGTTTTTGAAGTTAGAAGTTGCTCAATTAAGCGTTTTGTTCCCCAATGGAAAAGGGGAAAGTACTGCGTGGTAAGGCAGGGGGAAATTTTTCGCTTTATTTTGACTAGATTTGGGCGGTTGATAAGTGTCGAACTATTGCTATTTCGAAATAAAAATTTGCTTTTCGCTTTATGTAATTCGAATTATTTAGTGTTCTCGGATTTGAATGCATGATCGAATTTGGAAACTTTCCTTCATCTTATTCTTCGTTCAAGTTTGATGTTTTATGAACAAACATCCGATTTTCTTTTACTTCGAAATTGAAGGACTATTTGATCAATCATTCTTCAACTATATCTAATAATTACCTCTTTGTTCCGGAGGTCCGCTTAAGTGGCAGTTTGTTTTGTCTCTGCACTCAACTAAAGGCAAAATTGAAGAGAGTTTTGTTCAACCATTCTTTTAAAAATAAAAACTTATGGATATCAAAGTGTATATCTAACGAAAACCTTTTTTTACGGAGGTCTAAATGTGTGGTCCTTTGTTTTATCTCATTGCATTCAACTAAAGGCAAAATTGAATGTATTTTTGTACAATCATTAAAAACAAATCTTATCAATATTTATGTATATGTCTATCGACAACCTCTTTATTCCGGATGTCCACATATGTGGGCTTTGGTATGCCTCTATATACACAACTAAAGGAAAAATCCTTTATTTTAGCTATGAATTAACGTATTGACTTGTTCCTTGAATATCTACAAATTGAATGGACATATCGACACATTTCACTGAACATACAGAAATGTGAATCCTTGGTTACAGTAAAGAATTTTGACCTTAGTATGCTAAGATAAGCAAAATTATAGGTCTAAATGGGAATTTCAGAATGGTTGGTTGTTAATTAACGTCGACTAGAGCAACACAACGAACTGTTGGCTACGGTCCGGGATCAACGCCGATGGGAAAGCTTCAAGGACAAAACTTCGTCATTTTGAACCACTGTCAGGACGAGGTGAACACCTGAGCTGCACTCCACTCTCTACACCACGCCAACGCGTGAACATTTTGGGTCACGACAGATTTAACATGTACCAGTCCTCACGACGGTCTTTGGTTTCTAATACGTTGCTCTTCCAACTGGGCTACAGCGGCCCATTTACGGAATGAGAGGATAGATTATAAACAGATAGATATTGATGGATTGATTAAATTGACAGATTCAATTTAATCATACCTTTATCAACCTTTTCAAATCATTATTTTCTAATTATAGGATCAGTAGTATCTTTCCAAAGGATTCTTTTCTAATTAAAGGACCAATATATAACTATTACTATGGTATTAAGATACTATTGGTCTTCTAATTTGAAAATAATTCAAAGGATTCTTTTCTAATTAGAGGACCAATAGTATCTTTTCACAGGATTCTATTACAAGAAAATGACCAATAGAATCTTTCCAAAGAATTTTTTTCTAAGGAAAGTGACAGCAAAGTCATTCCGAACGATCAGTTTTAGAAAAAGGAGTAATAAAATCTTTCCACTGGATTCCATTCTAAGAACGATACTATCTTTCCAAAAATTATTTTCTAATTAAAGCATCAATAAAATCTTTCCAAGATTCTATTAGGAAATGACCAACAGAATATTTCCAAAAGATTTTGGTCTCAGAAGAGAACCAATAGTATCTTCCAAAGGATTCTTTTTGAATTAAAGGAAATAGAATCTTTCCAAATGATTCTGTTCTTAGAAAGTGACCAACAGAAAAATTTTTTCCAAATGATTCTGTTCTTAGAAAGTGACCAACAGAAAAAATTTTTCCAAAAGATTTTTTCTAAGGAAAGGGACAATAATAATATCTTTCTAAAGGATTCTTTTCTAACTAAAAGACCAACAGAATCTGTACAAATAGTTCTATTTTAAGGAAAGGACCAATAAATTAATTCCAAATTTTTAAAGAATTCATAGATTCTTTCGATCAAATGGTGCGGTTATTTAATCAATAAGTGTGTTTTGACAAAGGGATTGTGACGGTTAAAAGCGATTATATATAGTTCTCTCTCAGTTTGAGTGGATTCCGTCGTCGTCTGGATTGTACATTTCACCACCACTGCCGTTTCGCAATCGTCGCTCATATCTAATTTAACCCTTCAAGTGGTTCCGACGATATATTACGCCCATCCAGATCTGACCAGTTTTGTTTATGACAGAAAACGTTTGATTCAGCACTACACTACTTGGTAGGTTGGTTGTGTTGCCGTTGTATGGCGCAAGGGCCATATTTGGCCAAGCCGTGCCAAACGCAGGAGAGACAAATTTAAGTAAAAAATGTCGTGAAAGTTAAAGAGGTAGGCAAGTAGGTATTTTAATTAACGCACTGGAGCAACACAACGGGCTATTGGCGACTGTACGGAATCAATCCCGAGGGGAAAGATCCGAGGACACCACATAATTTTGAACCACGGTCATATGACGAGGTCACACCTGAACTGGCACCCCACTCTCCAACGTAAAAGTTAAACTGTATGTATACACTAGAAATTGCGAAAATCGACAAGAATATATCGATACCATTTTTATTAATCCAAAATATTTTCCCAACTCTTTGTAAATATTCAAAATAGTTTTCTAGTTACAAAGGTTTTCGTTAGGTACTGTCACCATGTACAGACATGTTTCCAAACCTTAAACTGTCCCTGAAGAACTGCTTTTTGTAGTTTATTATGCTTCGTTTAAACGGTGATAACTCGACAATGAATTGATCTATTTTAATTATTTTTGTATCATTAAATCTCTATAATACAGTGGATGTTTTGACTCTCAAAGTTATTAGTTAAGAAATGAATTTTTAGTAGATTTTAAATGTTAAAATTCCTGAAAAATCTGGATATTTTAGACTTCCTGGGTGAAAAAAATTGCAAAAAAACTACTACCTCTAGCAACTTGATTGACTATCAAAACATGAAGAATAATGTTAGGAATAATTTCCAACAGAAATTGCCTGAACAAATTAGAATTTGAGATATCACTGTTCAAAATGCATGCTAATTATCTAATTATAATTATCAATTGATCTATTTTAATTATTTTTGTATCATTAAATCTCTATAATACAGTTTTGACTCTCAGTCAAAGTTATTAGTTAATAAATGAAATTTTAGTAGATTTTAAATGTTAAAATTCCTGAAAATTCTGGATTTTTTAGACTTCCTGGGTGAAAACATTGCAAAAAACTACTACCTCTAGCAACTTGATTGACTATCAAAACATGAAGAATAATGTTAGGAATAATTTCCAACAGAAATTGTCTGAACAAATTAGAATTTGAGATATCACTGTTCAAAATACATGCTAATTATCTAATTATATCTAAATTAGATAATTAATCATTAGATAAATCTGAATTTTTTACACTGGAATGAGTTTATGAACAAACCAATGACCTATTAAAAAAATTATTTTTAAAGTCAAAATTAAAAAATCTAGTGTTTACGTACACCTTAAAGATGGATTGGGAGAATATAATAATAGGATGAAAGCAGAAAAAGGTCGCTTGGGTATCCCGGGTGCGGGATCCCCATGCTTACTAAAGACAGTAAAACCCATAGGAAAAGAAGAGATCACTAGAGTAGCTAGGATCCATGAAGCCCGTGCACACATAAAGGATTGTGCCCCTGAGGTTCAATCCTTTTTTAAGGTATCCGAACACATTGAAAATGTCATTTTTGACCAAAAATCCCCCAAAAAGGTTTTGATCTGATTTGATAGAGCATTTATTTGACTTTCCAAAATATATTTGATTTTGTCTCTAAGTTAATTAGTTGCAGAGATATTAAGATTTTAATCAAGGTGGGTAAACCGGAAGTAGGTAAAGAAAACACCGGCAATGGCTGTGAAAAGACCAAAAACCTGTCAAAATTTAAATTTAAAACTTACTTTTTTACAAATATAATTTTAGAAAGGTTTCTCAAATGTTTAAATAGTTTCTCTTTGGCTGTTTATTTAAATTAAAAACATAACAATTAACACTTCAAATGCATTTTTCTCTAAATTAATTTTTATGCATTATTTCCTCACTTCAAATGTAATAACACAAAAAGTTATTGATGGATTCACGGAAAACTTTGAGAACTTGTTTATAATGTTGTCTAGGGAATGAACTAATTATGCTGAGTTGAAAAATTTTAAATTATGACCATTTATTTAAGAAATATTGACTGTAAAACCATCAAAAATCTTGTATTCATTTTTTGACCGCTTGTCAAATTTTTGTTTATTTAAATATCTTTTTGATTCTAGTTCATTCTTTAGAAAAATGCATGTAGTTTATTTTGGTAGTATCATTTTTCAAATTGGTTGAATAGATTTTCATGTAGCACATTTGAAGTTTATGAGAAATTTCTTTAAAATTTCATACATAATTATCATTTTTACAAAATTATTAATATATATTTTAAATATTTACAGCCCAATGCTATTGTTTAATAACACTAAATATAAAAATATCATTAAAATGTTACTATACCACATTAAAAAAAACGGTCTCGAACGTGTTCGGATACCTTAAGTTGGAGCTCTATTGTAGGTTGGCAGCTTTAAGGTTGGAGTAGTAGATTGGTAGTTGTTTAGAGCTTTATTAGTACCTTTGAAATAAAATACAATTTATCGTATAAGGCAAAATGATAGGTAGGTATTTAATTAACGTCGCTCTGGAGCAACACAACGGGTTATTGGCGACGGTCTGGGATGCATCCCAAGGGAAGGACCCGAAGACAACACCACGTAATTTTGAACCACGCTCAGATGACAAGTCACGCCTGAGCTGGCACCCCACTCTCCAAACTTCCACCCCACGCCAACGTGAAGGCATTTGAGGCCGCGACACATTTAACGTGCACCAGCTCCCTTTGTACACGACGGTCTTTGGTTAGTTTCGAACTCGCAACCGGGCTACCATCAGACAAAATGAAGCGAATATTTTATATTTGATTACATATTTAGAGTATAGAAATCAAATAAATTGAGGTAGGTAGGTAATACCACAGCCGGCTATTCGCGACGAAAATGCATAAATTAAGGTTGGTTGGTATTGGGGTTTTATGGCGCAAGGGCCATATTTGGGCATGCTGCGACAGACACAAGACATACAATATCAAGTAATAGACACACACGCATTGAAAGTTTTACTGACACAGAAGAGAGAAATACACCCAGGGAGGAATGCACCAGACAGGAATCAAACCTGCGCAGCCTACAACTCGAAGGTTGCTAGCGCAGTGGGCATACCCACTGAGCCACGATGGCCCCGCATAAATTAAGCAAACTAAGAAAACTATCCATAAAAAGTCGAATTTGAATTTAAAATAATGTGAAAAAATTTTACTCTTAAATAAGCCATCTCGCAATACAAAACACCAGTCATGACTCGTAAAACAATGTAAATAAAGGAAACTTTGCAAAACGACATACGTAGTTTTATTCAAGCCCATATCCCTGGGTGCATTTCTCTTTTCTGTGTAGAATAGCCCGTTGTGTTGCTCCAGTGCGACATAAATTCTATTACCTACGTACCTCTTCATTGTCAAGGTAAGTAGGTATTTTAATTAACGCGTCCCCCAATCTCCTCACGTTGGCGTGGTGTGGAAGTTTGGAGAGTGGGGTGCCAGCTCAGATGTGACCTCGTCATCTGACCGTGGTTCAAAATTACGTGGTGTCGTCCTCGGATCTTTCCCTTCGGGATTGATCCTGAACCGTCGCCAATAGCCTGTCGTGTTGCTCCAGTGCGGTGTAATTAAGTATCTCCTAATTGAAGTGTTGGTTTCTGTGTTTAAAATATCTCTACAAATGAAATACTATAAATAAAATACGTAAATATAATATTAATACGATAAATATGATCCCAGACCGTCGCCAATATCCCGTTGCGTTACTCCAGAGCGACGTTAATTAAATACCTACCTACCCCTTGTACACGACGGCCTTTGGTTGGATTCGAACTCGTAACCCTCCGGTTGCCAATCCGTTACTCTTCCAACAGGCTACCGCCGCCCCTCTTCAGTTCCAAATAGTCCGCTGCGTTTCTTCAGTACGACGTAAATTCTACTACCTACGTACCTCTTCAGTGTCTATAAACCTTTCCTTGTATGTGTATGCCCGGGCGTCACCACCTGGGGGACGTGGCCACCCCCCCTAAATTTTTTTGGAAAACAATTTGAATTTTTTGAATCTACTTTGAGTCTAAAACTATTCAATTCGAAATAGTGTCCATGGCCAAACCATGGGTTATTTAGGACATAATTCATAATAATTATATGCATTCTGTTGATAATTATAAATTTTATTATTATATAGCGTTTTTGTGTTTGGTAATTGCAAAATAAGCTTTGAGGCTTTATTTGGTATGCTTTAGGAGATTTGAGTACCTTTAAAATACGGTCGGAGACATTCAGAATGCCTCAAGAAGTGTTTTTAGTCCTTAATTTTTTCAACATTTTCTAGAGGGTTCCCCCTTAGACCCCTGGTAATCTATACCCTTTCTATTGAGTCATCCCCCAAATAATTTGGTGCTGGTGACTCCCATGTGTGTATGTATTATTTGACTTTGCTTGTCAAGTGTTTGGCGCAGACAAGCAAACAAATACCAATGTGTGTTTTCGTTTTAATGACTATCTGAATTTTCACACACCTTTTCCTGAAGTTCTGAAAACAACAGCTTTTCGGTACGCATCACTTAACTCGAGGGAAACATGAGATGAGAAAAGCCGTTATGAATCTGAAAGTGGTAGATGGTGTTCCGCTGTAATCGATATGGTATGGTATTATTAATTAACGTCACACTGGAGCAACACAACCCGCTGTAATCGGAACATCTCGCTAAAGTCTATAATGCAATACTTATATAATTACTCATTTCGGTCGGCATCGACCCAGACGTTTGAAATTTCAATTTTCGGGAAAAATCATGCGATCTTCGTGTCATTAAATTGGCATCAAACACCGCTTAGCATATGGGAAAAGGTATGGATGCTATTATTCATGCCCTTTGCGATTAACGCCGTCGCTTTTATAATTCGAAGCTGGTAGATAGGGTTTGAGCTTCTAGAATTTCGTTCCTGAGAATTAAATGGCAGATAGAGGTAGTTAAATACTTTAATTCACGTAACACTGGAGCAACACAACGGGCTATTAACGACGGTCCAGGATCGAACCCGAAAAAAGCAAATAGAAGAGACAAATAATTAATTTTTCGCGTGATGCGGTAGGTAGGTATTTTAATTAACATCGCACTAGAGCAACACACGCGCTATTGGTGACGATTCGGGTGGTGGTAATTAGTAATGGTTATTAATTAACGTCACACACTAGAGCAACACATGCGCTATTGGTGACGATCCGGGTGGTGGAAATTAGTAATGGTTATTAATTAACGTCACACTAGAGCAACACACGCGCTATTGGTGACAATCCGGGTGGTGGTAATTAGTAATAGTAATTAATTAACGTCATACTAGAACAACACACTCGCTATGGGTGACAATCTGGGTGGTGGTAATTAGTAATGGTTATTAATTAACGTCGCACTAGAGCAACACAACGGGCTATAGTCGACGGTCCGGGATCGAACCCGAAAAAGGCAAATAAAAATAATTATTTTTTCACGTGATGCGGTAGGTAGGTATTTTAATTAACCCTCTATGGGCCCGTGTAACTTTCAGATCACATGCCAATATATCGACATTTTACCAAATAATTTTAGAGGCCGCGGTGACCCGGTTGGAAGAGTAACGGACTAGCAACCGAAGGGTTGCGAGTTCGAATCCAGCCAAACACCGTCGTGTACAAAGGGGGTTGGTGCACGTTAAATCTGTCGTGGCCTCAAATGTCCTCACGTTGGCGTGGTGTGGAAGTTTGGAGAGTGGGGTGCCAGCTCAGGTGTTGCCTCGTCATCTGACCGTGGTTCAAAATTACGTGGTGTTGTCCTCGGATCTTTCCCTCTGGGATTGATCCCGGACCGTCACCAATAGCCCGTTGTGTTGCTCCAGTGTGACGTTAATTGAAATACCCCCCCAAATAATTTTAGTTTTTTCACAAGATGACGTATACGTCTTAATTATATAATGTCTCAGAGATAACCAATAACAGTATTGATGACGGTTGGCAGCACCATCAACCTGAAATATCAAAGTAAATGCCTTGCAAGTTGTCTGCAGATAGAAACCAACGGAACCATCTTGTGCAATTGACATTATTTGTGCTTCTGCCGGTGTTTACGAAACAAAAAAAGCGTACATAATAGCTCTGGGTTTGTATATCAATAACAACTTATTTGTTTGCATTTCAATAATAATTTTGTTACTATTTGTATATGATACAGTTTTGTGACTTTCAGGTTACAGTGGGCTATTATGGTAGATTTCGGTGTATTTGGGATAATGCTTGTGCTTTCTTCTATTTTCAGATTTATATATCATATACACAAAATATGGATACAAAATCACATAAAAATAAAAGAGGAATTAGAACGTCCAAATATAGTAAAAATATACAACCAACACATGGGTAGAGTATACTTGGTCGATTCATTGATAGCGTTGTATAAATAAAAATTCGATCAAGGAAATGGTATCATCGCACAATGTTTCATCTATTAGATTTCACGGTGGTGAATGCTTGGCTGTTATATAAGAGAGATCGCATTCTATAAGCCCCAAGCGTCAATATACTTTATTGGAATTTAAAACTGACATCGCATCTTGTTTATGTCAGGAGCACAAAGGAATCAGTAGGAAAAGAGGGCGTACTGTTTCAACTTTCGTAGATAAGCAATAAGAAGAAAAAAGGAAAAGGAGACCAAATACAATACTTCCAGTACAAAACGTGCGAAAAGATGAAGTAGCACATTGACAATTTTTTCGGACAACAGAGGATGCTGCAAAAAGCCGGGGTGTAAAGGAGTTCCAAAAATAAAATGTTCCAAATGCAACGTACTTCTATGTTTAACGCCAAGTGCAAACTGTTTTATGGAATTTCACGCTTAAGCTTTTATGCACGAAAGTGCAAACATTGTAAGCAGTTGTTACTTCAAAGTTATAAAGTGAATTAATTATAATAAAATTGTTTAAACTGGTAATTTTTTTAAAATCTGCATATATAGGTTTATAATTGTTGATTTTTAGTTGCATAAATTTTTTTATATTTAAGAAAAAAATTCGGCCCATAGAGGTTAACATCAAACTGTAGCAACACTCCCTATTGGTGACGATCCGGGAGGTGGTAATGGTAATTAATTAACATCACGCGCGCTATTGGTTACCATCCGGGGATGGTAATTAGTAATGGTAATGAATTAACATCACACTAGAGCAACAGTCCCTATTTGTGACGATCCGGAAGGTGGTAATGGTAATTAATTAACGTCACACTAGAGCAACACACGAGCTATTGGTGAAGATCCGTGTGGTGTTAATTAGCAATGGTAATTAATTAACATCACACTATAGCAACAAATACGCTATTGGTGACGATCCGAATGGTGTTAATTAGTAATGGTAATTAATTAACGTCGCACTAGAGCAACACACGAGCTATTGGTGACGATCCGGGTGGTGCTAATTGGTAATGGTAATTAATTAACTCCGAACTAGAGCTGGGGCTATAGACGATGGTCCGGGATCGAACCCGAAGGGAAAGATCTAGGACAACACACGTAATTTTTAACCAAGGTCAGATGTCGATAACAACACCTGAGCAGGCACCCCACTCTCCAAACTTCCACACCACGCCAACGTGAGGATATTTGAGGCCATGACGGACTTAACGTGCACCAGCCTTCATATGTACGACAGTCTTTGGCTGGATGGAGTTCCGAGTTCGTACCCCCTCCTGTTGCTAATACTTTACTCCTCCAACTGGGCTACCGCGGCTGTGCCTGTGTCTTGAAATTGGGGGTTGCATGTGGCTCAGTGAGTTTGGACCGTCACCAATAGCCCGTTGTCTTGCTACAGTGCGACGTTAACTGACTACCAACCTACCTACCATTTCCTAAATTATTGAGATCCAACAAAGCAAAACCAACGCAACTTTAGAATCCTTAAATATAGATTTGATAAATTTGAAAAGAACGCCACTGGTTTCCAACCCTCTCAGGGACTCAAACGCATATATCCGTTCTGCAACCTGTTGTCTTCCCTGCAAGACTTGTAACTAGTTTTGACCTTCTTGACCAATAGAATCTCTGCTAGAATTCTTTTAACAATAGACGTGGTTATTTACTCATTATGTGTTCTCGGGGATAGTAATATTATCTAGTCGAAAATCTCGTGACGCTCAGAGGGTCAAAAGAATACGTATGATTCGTATTACTTCAAGTTTCAAACCCTTTTCTTTCATCTGCATATCGTCTATCAGAGTGTTAAAAGAATAAGTTTGATTCGTGTGACTGCATACCGGATTGCATACCGTCTATCAGAGGGTCAAAAGAATACGCATGATTCGTATTACTTCCAGTTTCAAACCCTTTTCTTTCATCTGCATATCGTCTATCAGAGGGTTAAAAGAATAAGTTCGTTTCGTGTGACTGCATACCGGATTGCATACCGCCTATCAGAGGGTCGAAAGAATACGCATGATTCGTGTTACTTCAAGTTTCAAACCCCTTTTCTTTCATCTGCATATCGTCTATCAGAGGGTTAAAAGAATACGTTTGATTCGTGTGACTGCATACCGGATTGCATACCACCTATCAGAGTGTCCAAAAGAATACGCATAATTAGTGTTACTTCAAGTTTCAAACCCCTTTTCTTTCATCTGCATATCGTCTATCAGAGGGTTAAAAGAATAAGTTTGATTCGTGTGACTGCATACCGGATTGCATACCGCCTATCAGAGTGTCCAAAAGAATACGCATGATTCGTGTTACTTCCAGTTTCAAACCCTTTTCTTTCATCTGCATATCGTCTATCAGAGGGTTAAAAGAATAAGTTTGATTCGTGTGACTGCATACCGGATCGCGTACCGCCTATCTGAGTGTCCAAAAGAATACGCATGATTCGTGTTACTTCAAGTTTCAAACCCCTTTTCTTTCATCTGCATATCGTCTATCGGAGGGTTAAAAGAATAAGTTTGATTCGTGTGACTGCATACCGGATTGCATACCACCTATCAGAGTGTCCAAAAGAATACGCATGATTCGTGTTACTTCAAGTTTCAAACCCCTTTTCTTTCATCTGCATATCGTCTATCAGAGGGTTAAAAGAATAAGTTTGATTAGTGTGACTGCATACCGGATTGCATACCGCCTATCAGCGGGTCAAAAGAATACGCATGACTCGTATTACTTCCAGTTTCAAACCCTTTACTTTCATCTGCATATCGTCTATCAGAGGGTTAAAAGAATAAGTTTGATTCGTGTGACTGCATACCGGATTGCATACCGCCTATCAGAGTGTCCAAAAGAATACGCATGATTCGTATTACTTCCAGTTTCAAACCCGTTACTTTAAGCTGCATACCGTCTATCAGTGTCAAAAGAATACGTATGATTCGTATTACTTCGTTTCCAACCCTTAACCTTTGGCTGTATACTGCCTATCGGACACCTATGCACCATTGCCCATTTTGATGCTAGAGTAGGCCACGCAAAGTCTGTCCTTCTCGATCTCGTTACTTTATGTGGAATATCACGTGAAATATGATTTAACCCTCCAAGTGGTTTCGACGAGGTACCTCATCCATCGAGGTCTGACCAATTTCTATAATGACGAAATATCTCAAGATATTGCCGATACTTTGATGATGACGAAATGAAGACCTGGTCAATTTTTTCCAATGACGAGGTACCTCGTCCATCAAGATCTAGTTAGTTTGTGCTAATGACGAGATACTTCATCGACGCAACCACCAGGAGGGTTAAAGACGTACGGTATCCCACCTACCCTTTATAGAAGATGCTGAAATGATCTTGAGCATTAATGCACCTTTGTGCACGTCCAGAATATTTCGGATACTCGTTGCAAGTCATTGACATCAATGATCCTTATAGGATCCCAAATGTTTTCCTTCAGTTCGTCTATTGTTTTAGTTTTGTCGGTATACACTTTCCTCTTTAACCCTCCTGGTGGTTGTCTCAACGGGGTTCATCATTAGCACCACTGGCATGTAAAGGCTTCGCTCAAGTAAATGCCTTTGTTCATGTCTATGTTTTAAGTAGACCAATAAGTTTTGAATGGAAAAAACGCGAAAGATATTTTTCTTGCCTTGTCCCATCCCTTCGCGTTTAACTTTCCAAATGGTTTCGACGAGATATCTCGTCCATTAAGATCTAATCAATTTCGCTAATGTCGAGATATCTCGTCAATAAAATACTGCCAATTTTTTTTATGATGACGAGATCAAGATCTGGTCTGCTATTTCTACTGTTATCTTATCCATCAAGATATCTGGTCAGTTTGGGTAATGACGAGATATCTCTTCGAGACAACCACCAGGAGGGTTAAAGAGTTACTCAGAACATGCATGGGTTCTGCGTTTGCGTCAACAACTATGTTGCACATTGCTATGTGTTACGACATGAGGTTGACGTTAACGTCCCTCAGGGCAAAATTTGGAAATTAGCCTTCCTATCTCGAAAACTGACAAATATATAAAGTAAGTCAAGAAAGTTGAAGTAAAGGCTTCCGCTCTAAGGTAAGCTCTAGCTACTTCCACGGCAGCGCAAGATATCATCTTCAAACGTATTTGGTCTACTTTACCGGTCACCCTATAGTGTATATTTCACCGTTACTTTATTTACAACGGTCGTATTTTGTTTAGTTTTCTTAATATTAGAAAGATATTTTTCTTTCTATACTATCAATTTTCTATATGTTTTAAACAGTACGTGATGCGATTTGAAACAAGGCTGACCATATTAATTATTATATCATTTCTGCATGGATAAGTCTCTCGTGTTTAAATAGTGTAAGAAATATTTATTTACAAATGTGCAGAAAAAATTGAGACAATTATGTTGATTCAATTGTTTGGATGAACTATCAACTAACACGAGTGTGTAACTATCTGCTAAGAGTGATCTGAATGTCTTGGATCTAAATTCTTTTAACAATCATTTCGCACCTATCTGTCTTCATTTCTTGTTACTTTTCGTAAAAGCATTAAAAGCCTATTGAACTTCGTTTCATTCGTCATTTCATTTGCTTATTTAAGACATGTTTAATCACCTCCACGTGTTGAATAAACCCGAGAAACAGCATGAGAGAGATCTTTTGTTGGCGAATGGTTGCCTTATGTGTACAATCACTCGTCTGCTATTAGTTATGTTCATACAAGACTTTCTTTGTAAATTCATACATGCAGACAGTCTTCACCTATAAATAAGATTGCTACTTTTTGTAAAAGCATTACAAGACCATTGAACTTCGTTGGCCATTTCATTTACTTATTTCATAAATGTTCAAACACCGCCAGAACTGAATCAATCCAACTTATACAGCATCATCTTCTGTTTGCGAATAGTTGCCTTATGTGTACAATAACTCGTCTTCTATGATAAGTTAGGTTCACTCAAGACTTCCTTGTAAACTCAGGCATGCAAACAACCTTCAACGATAGAATAACAGACTTCTACAGCAGTTTCAGAAATTCAAAAAATACCGAAAAAACGAATTTGAACTTCTGCTTTAAAGGTTTTGTCACATTCGTAGACCCAAATGGAAGGTTGCTTTACTGGTTTTCTAGAATTCCGAGAAAAACTTCAATTGTTTTGCTATGTCACACTCGAACCAACAAATCATCCCCTGCGATGTTGTGTATGTGACTTGGTTGACCTTTACAGCTTCACACGGGACGAGACATTTTTGGTAGTAAAGAAAATGATTAACGGAGGCGCTGACTCATCACTGAAACGCTTGATTTAGTTTGTTTAGTCGTCTCTGGAAGCAGAATTGTCTGCTTCTTGTATGCTCTACTCCTTTCCAAACAAATCAGCGTTAGCTGTTTCGAATTTCGAGTTTTCGGTGAATTTTCTTGTTTTGATAGTTTGCTAAATTCTCTTTGGTTGTCTAAGACAGTCGCTGTAAATAAGTCGCTGTAAATAAGTCGCTGTAGTGGACATAAAGTCTAAGACAGTCGCTGTAGTGGAAAATAAAACATGTGCAACAATTTTCCGCAAGCTGTTAATTGGTTGCACTTAGAGAGCTAGAAACTAGTTTAAAATTCCTCCAAAATATTGCGCTTGGTGATTCAACAACTGAAAAGTTAAATTACTTTGACCGAGAAATTGAAATGTTTCAGGGACACAAGCTAGTTTTGGATTTACATATCTTGCAAAGAATTTTCAGAAAATACGTCGATGTCCATAGTTACCACATAGACGTGAAATATAAGTAGAGTGAGCATTGCTATTGAGAGGAGCTTCAAAAAGTGTGACCAACATGTCGACTACTAGTCACATGACTGCTCTGTAAAAAATTGATTTGGCTGGCCGATTTGGTAGCCGCCGTTTCGTTTGGCGATGTAACGTCTAATGACAGGGAAAGTGTGTGAATCCGCATTTCTATGGAGTGTCGACAAAAGTGGTGAAATTGCCAAAGTCTACTGGTCAGATGATCAACCAATGGACCAATCAGATTTTGTATCAATGGATGGGCGTGTTTTCCCGTCTCGTGGACCAATCAGATGATGAACGTTAGGTTCCCCAGCAGATGAAAGCAGTCTAAGGTTACGTTACTTCTAGATTTGGTTGCATGATCATGGGCACATAAAAAGGTTACCATTGCTCACTCTACCTTTATATTTCCTTTATGGGTACCGAAGAAACCTGTAGTAATAAGAATAGTGACATGATGATGATACTATAATTGTAATTTCATTATCGACTACATAACTAAACTCGAAGGGGACACTAAATGTGAATTGGAGCAAAGTCCAAACAGAGCGTCATATGCTTAAGGGTAAGGAGTCTACCCAGCGTGTCTTATAACATGACAAATAAGCCAGTTATTTGCAAAACTAATATTGTAATCTTATTATCCCAATAGAACTGGGCAGACCCTAAATGCGGATTGTAGCAAAGTCCTAAAAGGACATTGTATATGCTTATGGATAAAGATCATTCTCAAAATATCAAATACTACTAAGCAGTATGTCTTTCACCAACTAAGCCAGTTATCTGAAAAACAAGTATTTATATGGACTTAAGAGGCTCCTAAAAGTAGTAAAGAATCATAAATAACTATATCTGATCTATTTACTTTATTGGCAGTCATTGGTTGGGGAACATTTTAAAGAAAGTAAAAACCGTCTTTTTAAGATTCAGAAGCAGGCATTTTACTCTCTGAGATTTGTGAGTACTGTAGCTTTACTTTTGCTCCACAACACGCTTAATGGCCTAATTACCACATCTTTCTAAGGAATCCATGGATTCTTTCAGCCTTAAGAAATATTCTAATGGTCCTTTCCTAAGAATAGAAGCTATATACACACACACTATAAATAACACTGAAACCAGAATGAATGTATTTACTTTTTCGGATTAAAGTCTGGCGAGTTGCCAGATCTAGGTAGAATACCGATATACAGTTCCTTGAACACTTTCTGAATCTTATCACTGAACATTAATACTTGAAAGGAATGTTGGAAAAAAGGTCTGAAATCAAAGATTTATTCTTCTAGATAAAAAAAGTTTACTAAACTTTTGAACACATAATGTCTCAATAAACCAGCTATTTAATTGATTAACCATTACAACTTTATTGTAATACAACATATATATCAATTGACAATGATAAATTATAGTTTAGAAATCCAGGATTAAATACGTATTCAGTTTTATAGACAGTACAAAGATCAGTCTTTACTCAGACACAACTGGATTTAAAAATGCATGATGCTCAAATAAGAGAATTTATAGATCTAAAAAATTTCTTATTCAAGTCTCTGAAATTCCAAAAGATTTCCCTCTGATTGAAGATAACGCATGTAATGGCGTCATCCAATTAAAACCATTTATTTTTCTTTTACACAGCTATTATTCATAATGAATAAAACACGGTAGGCAAGCACTTTTCCAAACACTTTTTCGGCCATCTTTGAAAGAAGCGTGCATTTTTATTAAACTGGTGAAAAACTGAAAGGAATTCAAATATAATAAGAATCCGTGTTCCAAAAATAATCCCAATCGATTTCCGCCGGGATTTTGAGGAGTGTTTGTTAAGCGAATTAGAATTTAAGAAGCGCGTTTCTATTTCAATTGAAAAGATGTTTTCGACGATGTAATCTGATTTATGCTGGGTATGCAAGTTGGAGAGGATCTGTTTGTGAAGTTCTTATTGTATTATATGAGAGTTTTTCAATTAACTTAAAACTTTAAGGGGTTCCAGCTCTGCAAATCAATGCATATCGTCGTGAAAATGATCATTCTATTCTTATTTCGTAATTTATTGACGAAAAAGAAACTTGTGTGTGTATTATATTTTTAGAACTGGTAAGTAATTATTTATTGATTGATTATTGATTGATTTTAAACCGTTTTTTCAATAACATTTTTCAATCAACGAATGATGTTCCAGGGAAAAAATTAATTGTGAGCAGTGATTCGCATGTCTATTTCACACCTGACGTTCGAACGCTATTTAAAATCAATTGTATTCAAAAGGAATTTAGAATATTTTTTTCGATTCTTAAAAGTAAACATAGGGAACGTCCAAAACATACTCCATTTTCCATTTCATTCTAGAATCCCACAGCAGACGTTCAAACGCTATCAAATTGTCATTGCATTCAAAAACGATTTTGAATTTGATTTTTCCAATCATTAAAACTAAACATATTTATATACGGAACGTCCAAAACCTGTACCTTTTTCAATCTCGTTTCTGAATCCAACAGAGGGTATTCAAACACTCTCCAATCTGTTATGGTACTAAAAATATTTCGAATTTAATTTTCTTTCACTCTTGAAGTTAAAATTAAACACGAAAACCGTCAAAAATCAGTACCATTTTTCATCCCACAGCGGACTTTCAAATGTTATCCAATCTATCTCATCAACAATTTCAAAATCAACTATTTTCCATCTCTTTCGAGAATCAAACAGTAGTTACTGAATTGCATTGAAAAACGATTTCAAATTATCAAAATTAAACATAAAGCAAGACCTAAACCTGCCCTACTTTCCATAGCATTCTAGAATAAGACAAAGGTTACTGCATTGCATCGACAAAAATATATCAAATTCTCAAATTTAAGCATAAATGAGGTCCTAAATCTGCACTATTTTCTACCTCATTCGGGAAACTCAATGCGGTTACTGCATTGCTATTCGGTAATCCCACTGGTATGTGGACAGCAACGGATTTTTCAATTTCTTTATTGGGAATGGTATCTGTTTGAATAACAACGGATTTCATCGTTTTAATTACAGATGCGTATGAAATATTTGCTTTTGGTGTCTAACTTTCTACTAGTTTTTTGCTTCGAGATATGAAATCTTTTGTTTTATCTTTATGCTTTGGGTTTCTTTTTCTTTTTTCCATTGAGGACAAGACCTGGAGTAAGTAGGATGATTGATTTCCCTTACAATTGAAGCATACAGATTCATAAGTGCAGTTTTCGCCATGTTCGGGTTTTGAGCATCTGGCACAAATTGCGGGTGATCGGCATGAAGCTTGAGAGTGTCCAAACCTCTGACACTTAAAGCATCTTTGAGGGTTTGGAATGAACGGTCTAACGCTGCAATTTAAGTATCCTGCTTTAAAGGATGTCGGCATGTCTGGTGTGTTGAATGTTAATACTTTTATCATCTCGTCTGATGCAGATGCGTTTGGCTGAACAAACATGCTGAGATTTCAATTCTTCTATAAACTCCTGTTCAGATACATTAAAAATATCAGATTCAGATATAACTCCACGACCAGAATTTAGAGTTCTGTGGGGAGTTACATTAACTTTTAGTTCGCCAATTTGGTTTAATTTCGTTAATTGCTCAGATTGATGTGCAGATACAGTTTCTATGAAAAGATCACCAGACCGCAATTTCTTTATTGCTTTTGGTTCGCCAGCAGCAGACTGAATATATTTTTGTACAGCAGATGGTGAAAAGGTTGCAAGTCTCTCTTCAGGGTTATTGATAATTAAAAATTTTGGTATTGAGAAATTAACATTGTTAGAGGGATCTAGGCCTCCTCTAGGGCACAAAGAAATTTTTGGATCCATAGATTAAATATTTAGCTTCTTCATGGTGGACCCATACACACCACGGAGTCCAACAAGGGAAAGTGGTTGCTGGCTCTGGAACATTCCAGTCACCACCATAATGTAGTGCTACAGTATCGGGATGTGGATCCGCCGGTTCACCCAGGGCATCCCTAGCTGCAGCACTAACCCAAAATACTTTAGACCAGCGAAGTCCAGCACGACAGAGGGGCTAAGTCACCCGTCTACGTTGAAGCATGGGCCAAAGGGCACGCATGAGGTACCCCAGGATTACATTTTCCCCGATACGGGTCAGAAAAAGTACTGACATTTTATGAAGTAAAAATTAAACATAACTCATAGTGATCTGATTAAAAAAAAAACAAATCAAATTGGAAAACTCAAAATGGAATCTTGATGATTGACGATATATGAAAATCCTACAGAGATTGCCGCATTACATTAAAAAGTGATTTCCGATTCTTAAAATTAAAGATAAGGAACATCTCCCAAAACTGCACTAAAACTAAATCTGTACATTTTCCATCTTATTCGAGAAACCAGAGGAAAAACGACACGAAATCTTAATTTCGAACTCTTAAAATTAATTATAATGAACCTTCCTAAACCTGCTTTATTTCGATCTCATTCGAAAATCTCACAGCAGTTACTGCATTGCATTGAATAATTTTTAGAATTCTAAAAATAAAATGTAAGAAACATAATAAATCTGCACTTAGAACCATTTTATTCGATAATCCCATAACAATTGCTGCATTGCATTGGAAAACGATTTCGAAATCTTAAAATTAAATTTAAGGATAGTCTAAAATCTTCACTATTTCCATCTTATTCGAGAAACCTACATACGTTACTGCACTGCATTGAAAACGATCTTGAAATTATAAAATCAAACATAAGGAAGTCATAAATCTGCACCATTTTCCATCTTATTCGATAATACAAAATCGGTTATTGCATTGCATTGGAAAAAGATTTCGAATTCTTAAAATTAAATATAATGAACGTCCTAAATCTACACTATTTTCAAACTTATTCGATAATCTCACAAGAGCTACTGCATTGCACTGATAAACGATTCCGAATATTTAAAACTAAATGTTAAAACGTCCTAAACCTGCACAATTTTCCATCTCACTTGAGAATCCCACAGAAGTTACTGCATTGCATTTATATTGCATTGACAAACGATTTCGAAATCATAAAATTAAACATAAGGAATGCCCTAAATCCGTATTATTTTCCATCTTATTCGATAATCCCACAGCGAAATCGTTTTCCATTGCATTGCAATGGAAAACGATTTCGAATTGTTAAAATTAAATATAAGGGATATCCTAAATCTGCAATATTTTCTGTTATTCGATAACACCACAGCGGTTGCTGCTTTGCTTTAAAGATAAGGGATATCCTGTACAACTGCTCTATTTTCCATGCCATTTCAAAATCCCGTAGTGATTACTGCATTGCACTGAAAAGCAATTTCGAATTCTTAAAATTAAATATAATAAACTTCTTAAACCTGCATTATTTTCCATCTCATACCAGAATCTCACAGCTATTACTGCATTGATTTGAATAACGATTCAGAATTCTTAAAATTAAATATGAATAACATAATAAATCTGCACATTTTCCATCTTATTCGAGAAACTCACAGAGGTTACTGCATTGCATTAAAAAATGATTTCATAATCATAAAATTGAACATAAGGAAGTCCTAAATCTGCATAATTTTCTGTCTCAAACAAGAGTCCCACAGCAGTTAATGCATTGCATTCAAAACCAATTTTGAATTTTTAAAATTGAACATAAGGAGCTTCTCAAACCTGTCCCATTTTCCAACGTTTACGAGAATCAAACAGCTGCTACTGCATTGTATAGAAAAAATTGGAATTACTAAAATCTTTATATATAAAATAGGATGTGTGTGTATATATTTTCTATACAAATATACACCGTTTGACCAATCCACACCAAATTTGGTACACTTGTACTTTAGAACACTGCGGTCAGCATAGGCTAACTCTTAACCCCTGTTCTATTGGCCCTGGGGGGCTAAAAACTATTCGAAATCGCCACAGAAATAACATTGAGCATAGATTGATTGATTTAGGCAGCTATGGTTGCTTTACCAGTATTGATTGAAATTTTTTTTTCCGAAATAAATTAAATTACAATATTTATGTTTGAACTGACTTTTTAGTTCTTCCCATGATGTAAATAAATTATAGATATTTTATTGATGAAGAAAGAATATTTTAAAATATTTATTTTTGCAAGGAAATTCAAGGAAAGGTTTTCAGGAGTTCAAGGATGATTTTCAAGGGAAGTTGGTGTATATTTCGACCAACTTTCCTTAAATAATTTATTAAATACGTAACGATTTGTACAATTCTGTTTCATAAACTTTTTAGTTAAGGCGTGTAACTTATTTTAAAATGTCCGGAATAGATACATGTGAATCCTCCGTTGAAAGCAGTGATTTTCTTTCTTAAAAATTCTGTAAAATTGACCTTCTGATTTTTGAAAAATTTCTATCTATTCAGTTTAATTTGTCTACACCGATTACATTTATTTCTAACCCAAGCACCATCATTCCGAAAAGTACAAACAAAAAACTCATTGATCATAAAAGCGTAATTTTGCTATTCAGTATCTGGCAGCACCAGAATTAATGTTTACTTTTTTATAAAACTTTGTAGAACTTTCTAGAAAGTTGGGGAAACGGAAACGTTACATTTATATTACAGTGAAATTGTAAAATATTTTACTTCATGGTGTGTGTACTGTCCTTATACTTTTAGAAACCTGTTAATGTAATTTGATTTTACACTATAGATTGATTTGATTCATTTTCCTGTCTAATAGAAGATTAGGACAAATATTCTGGCAAAGCTAGGTTTCGGTCATGTTTGAGCATTACTAAATCTAACTTTTAATTGATTGTATAAGTATTTCCTACTTTATTTGACAGGTGTAATGTGCATTATTGAATTAAAGTTCATTATTATTATTTTATTTCTATGATGAGTTTTATATTTTTACATGAATATTATGAATATTTGATTGATAAAAAAAGGATATTTAAAATATTTCATTTTTCATAATTTACATTTTGTAATGGAACACGAAAAACTTCAACTCATTAATCATAAAAGCCTCATTTTGTTATTTTAGATTTGGCAAACCAGAATTAATGTTTTATTATTTTATAAATTTGATTTAGAATCCCGTGTTTGTCTATTTGAGTTAACACAGCGAAATGTTGCAGTCATATTTGAGCATTACTAAATTTCATAAATCATTCTCGTCTTTATCAATATTTTTCAAATGTCTTTTTCGAATTGCTCTGTTTCGGAATACACTCAGGCAGTCGAAATTCGACACTTGGGCATCTTTCGTTTTTTAGAATTCTGCATTTTTTCGTCGGAATTTCGTTTCTGTTTGTATTTATGTCTTAATCTTTTACATATTGCAATATATTCAGGAATTAAATGTATATATTTGCGTCCGAAGTATATTGTAGAAGCTATGAAAAAGTTAAAACGTATTTTCCGTACAACTTAAATGATTGCATTTTTCTGTGAAAGAAAAGTGATTATTCGAATTCACTTTTCAAGCAACATTTAACCATTTCAACCCGAGCAACGCCGGGTAATTCAGCTAGTTAAACATAAAGAAGGTCCTAACCCTGCATCATTCTCTGTCTCACTCAATAATCACAGCGGTTAAAGCTTTGCATTCAAAAGAGATTTTGAATTCTTAAAATTAAACAAAAGAAACATCCTAAACCTGCACCATTATGAATCTCATTCGAAAATTCCAGAGGTTGCTGCATTACATTAAAAAGATATTTCCGATTCTTAAAATTAAAAATCAGGAACATCACCTAATACTACCCTAAAACTAAATCTGCACATTTTCCATCTAATTCGAGAAACCGCAGAGGAAAAACCACACGAAATCATAATTATGACCATAAGGAATGTCCTAAATCTGCACCATTTTCTGTCTCACACAAGAATCCCACAATGGTTAATGCATTGCATGCAAAACCGATTTGGAATTATTAAAATTAAAATTTAACATAAGTAACTTCCTAAACGTGAGCTATTTTCCACCTCATTCGAGAATCTCACAGCCGTTACTGAACTGCTTTGAACAATGAATTAGAATGCTTCAAATTAAATATAAGGAACAAAATAAATATGCATTATTTTATCTTATACGATAATCCCACAGCGGTTACTGCATTGCATTGGAAAACGATTTCGAATTGTTAAAATTAAATATAAGAGACATCCTAAATCTGCAATATTTTCTATATCATTCGATAACACCATAGCGGTTGCTGCTTTGCTTTAAAGATAAGGGATATCCTGTACAACTGCTCTATTTTCCATGCCATTTAAAAATCCCGTAGTGATTACTGTATTGCACTGAAAAACAATTTCGAATTCTTTAATTTAAATATAATGAACTTCCTAAAGCTGCACTTTTTTCCATCTCATACCAGAATCTCACAGCCGTTACTGCATTGCATTCAATAACGGTTTAGAATTCTTAAAATTAAATGTAAATAACACAATAAATCTGCACTATTTTCCATCTTATTCGATAATCCCACAGAGGATACTGCATTGCATTAAAAAGCGATTTTGAATTCTTAAAAATAAATATAAGGAAGGTACAAAATCTGCACATTTTCCATCTTATTCGGGAAACCCACAGGAGTTACTGCATTGCATTGAAAAATTATTTTAAAATCTTATAACTAACTGAGAAACGTACTAAACCTGCACTATTCTCATCTCATTTGAGTATCCCAGAGGTTGGTGAAAAGCATTAAAAAGGGATTTCGAATTCTTAAAATTAAATATAAGGAACGTCCTAAATCTGCACTATTTCCCATCTTATTTGATAATCCCATAGCAATTACTGCATTGCATTGGAAAACGATTTCTAAATGTTAATATTAAATATAAGGAACATCCTAAATCTGCATTATTTCTCATCTTATTCGCTAAATCACAGCGGTTAATGCATTGCATTGAAAAAGATTTCAAAATCATAAATTAAACATTAGAAATGCCTTAAATCTGCAGTATTTTCCATGTTATTCGATATTTCCACAGAGGTTACTTCATTGCATTGGATAACGTTTTCGGATTGTTAAAACTAAATGTAAGGAACGTCCTAAACCTGCACAATTTTCCATCTCATTCGAGAATACCACAGCGGTTAGTGCATTCCATTGACAAACGATTTCGATATCTTAAAATTAAACTTAACGAACAAACTAAAATTGCACCATTTTTCATTTAACTCAAGAATCCCACATCGGAAGTTCGATAGCAATTAAAATTACATTTTATTGAAAATCAATTTTGAAATCTTAAAATTAAAAATAATTAACGTCCCATAACTGCACCACTTTCCAACTCATCCAGCAATCCAACAGCTGTGAGTTCTTTGCATTGACAAACGGTGTCGAAATCTTAAAATTAAACATATTTAATGTTCAAAAACCGGATGCACATTCTACCTCTGAAGAATCCCACATCGGAAGTTCGGAAGCAATTGAAAATAAATTTTATTGAAAAACAATGTCGAAATCTTAAAATTAAACATAATTAACGTTCCTTACCTGCACCACTTTTCATTTAACTTAAGAATCCCACATCGGAAGATCAAGAGCAATCAAAATTACATTTTATTGAAAAATAATTTCGAAATCTTAAAATTAAACATAGTTAATGTCCCATACTTGTACCACTTTCCAACTCACTCCAGCATCCCACAGCAATTACTGCATTGCATTTAACAGCTGTCACTTTGCATTAAAATAACGATAGCTTCGGTTCTAAATGTCGTAGAATTAAAAATAAAACAGTTTTTGAAACGTTAAAATACAGGCAATAATATTATCCAATAAAAAAATTTTTTGAAAATTTTCGTCGAAATTCGCTATTTTAAGGTAGGCGAACCCCTTAAAAACGATTTCGAAATTTTAAAATTAAAGTTGAGAAACGCCCCAAAACTACCACTTTCCATCTCACTCAAGAATCCCACATCGGTTAGTGCAATGCTTTAAAAATGGTGTCGAAATCTTGAAATTAAACATTAACGTCCAAAAATATACCACTTTCCATATCACTGAAGAATCCCACATCGGAAGTTCGATAGCAATGGAATATACATTTTATTGAAAAACAATTTCGAAAACTGAAATTTAATCATAATTAAAATCAAATACTTGCACCAATTTCCAACTCACTCCATCATCCCACAGTAGTTACTACATTGCATTGATAAACGATTTCGAAATCTCTAAATTGAAGTTAAGGAAAGTCCGAAAACTGCACCACATTTAATCTTACTCTAGAATCTCACATCGGAAGTTCAATAGCAATAAAAAATACATTTTATTGAAAAACAATTTTGAAATCTTGAAATTAAACATAATTAACACATTCGATACCTACACCATATTCTAACTCACCCAAGAATCCTATAGCGGTTAGTGCATTGCATTGAAAAACGGTGTCGAAATCTTAAAATTAAACATTTAACATCCAAACAAATCTGCACCACTTTCCATATCTTTGTAGAATCCCATATCAGAAATTCGATAGCAATTGAAAATACATTTTATTGAAAAACAATTTCGAAATCTTAAAATTGAAGTTAAGGAACCCTATATAAACTGTACCACTTTCCATCTCACTCAATAATCCCACATCGGAAGTTCGAGAGCACTTGAAAATATATTGAAAATAAATTTCGAAATCTTAAAATAAAACATAATTATCGTCTCATACTTACACCACTTTCCAACTCATTCCAAAATCACACAGTGGTTAGTGCATTTTATTGAAAAACGATTTCGAAATATTATTAAACATAAGGAACGCCCCAAACATGCGGCACTTTTCATTAAAATTAAGAATCCCACAACGGAAGTTCGATAGCAATCCAAAATACATTTTTTGAAAACCAATTTAGAGATCTTAGAATTAAACATGATTAACGTCCCATAACTGCACCACTTTCCAGCTCACCCACCCAAGAATCCAAAAGCGGTTAGTGCATTGCTTAGAAAGACGGTGTCGAAATCTTAAAATTAAACTTATTTACCGTCCAAAACTTGCACCACTTTCCATATATTTGTAGAATCCCATATCGGAAGTTCGATTGCAATTGAAAATACATTTTAATGAAAAAAATTTCGAAATCTTAAAATTGAACAGAATGAATGACCCATACATGTACCAGTTTCCAACTCATACCAAATTCCCACAGCGGTTAGTGCATTTTATTGGAAAACGATTTCGAAATCTCAAAATCAAAGTTAAGGAACGTCCGAAAACTGCAGTACTTTTCATCGTACTCTGTAATCTCACATCAGAAGTTCGATAGCAATCGAAAATACAATTTATTTAAAATTAATTTCGAAATCTTGAAATTAAACATAATTAACATTCCACACCTGCACCATTTTCGAACTCAACCAAGAACCTTACAGCGGTTAGTGCATTGCATTGTAAAACGGTGTCGAAGTCTTAAAATTAAACATATTTAACATCCAAAAAAACCTGCATCACTTTCCATATCTTTGTAGAATCCCACATCAGAAATTCGATAGCAATTGAAAATACATTTTATTCAAAAACAATTTCGAAATCTTGAAATTGAACATAATTAACGTCCCATACTTTCACCACTTTCCAACTCAATCCAGCATCCCACAGCAGTTACTGCATTGCATTGAAAAACGATTTCGAAATCTCAAAATTAAAGTTAAAAAACGCCCCAAAACTCCACCACTTTACACCTCATTTAAGAATCCCAACATCATCACTCAAGAAAATTAATCGTCCCATACACCGGTTCGATAGCATTCGAAAATACATTATAAGGAAAATCAATTTCGAAATCTTAAATTTAAACATAATTAACGTCCCATACCTGCACTACTTTCCAACTCTCCGAAGAACCTTTAGTGGTTAGTTCATTGCATTAAAAAAGTGTCGAAATCATAAAATTAAACAGTTGACGTTCAAAAAACCTGCACCACTTTCATTTTCACTAAAGAATCCCACATCGGAAGTTCGATTTTAATCGAAAATATTTTATTGAAAAACAACGTCGAAATCTTAAAATTAAACATATATTTAACATCCAAAAAAAACCTGCACCGATTCCCATATCACAAAAGAATTCCACATCGGAAGTTCGATAGCAATCCAAATTACATTTTATTAAAAATCAATTTCCAAATCGTAAAATTAAACATAATTAACGTCCCATAACTGCACCACTTTCCAGTTCACCCAAGAATCCCAGTGGTTAGTGCATCGCATTGAATAACAATGTTGAAATCTTAAAATTAAACATATTTAACATAGAAAAAAATTTGCACCACTTCCCATCCCAATGAAGAATCCTACATCGGAAGTTCGATGGCAATCGAAAATACATTTCATTTAAAATCAGTTTCGAAATCTTCAAATAAAACATAATTTACGTACCATACCTGCACAACTTTCCAACTCACCCAAGAATCCTATAGTGGTTAGTTCATTGCATTGAAAATCTTAAAATGTGTCGAAATCTTAAATTAAATATATTTAAAGTTAAAAAAACCAGCACCATTTCATTTTCACTGAAGTATCCCACATCGGAAGTTCGATTTTAATCGAAAATATATTTTATTGAAAAACCAGGTCGAAATCTTAAAATAAAACATAATTTACGTCCAACACCTGCACCACTTTCCAACTGACCCAAGAATCCCACAGCAGTTACTGCATTGCATTTATAAACGATTTCGTAATCTCAAAATTAAAGTTAAGTAACGCTTCAAAACTGAACCACTCTTCATCTCACTCGAGAATCTCACATCGGAAGTTCGATAGGAATCGAAAATACATTTTATTGAAAAACATTGTCGAAATCTTAAAATAAAACATAATTAAGGTCCCATACCTGCACCACTTTCCATCTCACCCAAGAATCCCACAGCGGTTAGTTCATATTGCATTGAAAAATGATGTCGAATTCTTAAAGATTAACATATTTAACGTCCAAAAAAAATCTGCACCACTGTCCATCTCACTGAAGAATACCACATCGGAAGTTCGATAGCAATCGAAAATACAATTTATTTAAAATGAATTTCGAAATCTTGAAATTAAACATAATTAACATTCCATACCTGCACCACTTTCCAACTCACCCAAGGATCCAACAGTGCATTGCATTAAAAAATGATTTCGAAATCTTAAAATTAAAGTTAAAGTACGCCCCAAAACTAGCACTTTCCATCTCACACAAGAATCTCACATCGGAAGTTCGGTAGCAATCGAAAATACATTTTATTGAAAAACATTTTCGAAATCTTAAAATAAAACATAATTTACGCCCACAGCTGCACCACTTTCCAACTCACCCAAGAATACCACAAGTTACTGCAGTGCATTGATAAACGATTTCGAAATCTCAAAATTAAAGTTAAGGAACGTCCGAAAACTGCACTACTTTTCATCTTACTCTAGAATCTCACATCAGAGTTCGATAGCAATCGAAAATACAATTTATTTAAAATGAATTTCGAAATCTTGAAATTAAACATAATTAACATTCCATACCTGCACCATTTTCCAACTCACCCAAGAACCTTACAGCGGTTAGTGCATTGCATTGAAAAACGATGTCGAAATCTTAAAATTAAACATTTAACATCCAAAAAAACCTGCACCACTTTCTATATCTTTGTAGAATCCCATATCAGAAATTCGATAGCAATTGAAAATATATTTTATTGAAAAACAATTTCGAAATCTTAAAATTCAACATAATTAACGTCACATACTTTCACCACTTTCCAACTCAATCCAGCATTCCACATCAGTTACTGCATTGCATTGAAAAACGATTTCGAAATCTTAAAATTAAAGTTAAGGAACGTCCCCAAAACTGTACAAATTTCCATCTCATTCGAGAATCCCACATCGGAAGTACGTGGCAATCAAAAATATATTTTATTTAAAATCGTTTTCGAAATCTTCAAATAAAACATAATTTACGTCCCATACCTGCACCACTTTCCAACCCTCCGAAGAATCCTATAGTGGTTAGTTCATTGCATTAAAAAACCGTGTCGAAATAATAAAATTAAACATTTGAAGTTCAAAAAACCTGCACCACATTCATTTTCACTGAAGAATCCCATATCGGAAGTTCGATTTCAATCTAAAATATATTTTTATGAAAAACAACGTCGAAATTTTAAAATTAAACATATATTTAACATCCAAAAAAACCTGCACCACTTTCCATACCTTTGTAGAATCCCATATCGGAAGTTCGATAGCAATTGAAAATACATTTTATTGAAAAACAATTTCAAAATCTTGAAATTGAACATAATTAACGATCCATACCTGCACCACATTTTAGCTCACCCAAGAATCCAACAGTGGTTAGAGCATTGCATTAAAAAACGATTTCGAAATCTTAAAATTAAAGTTAAGAAACGTCCCCCAAACTGTACAAATTTCCATCTCATTCGAGAATC
This sequence comes from Meta bourneti, assembly GCA_933210815.1. NCBI lineage: Eukaryota > Metazoa > Arthropoda > Arachnida > Araneae > Tetragnathidae > Meta > Meta bourneti. The sequence continues at coordinate 92,912,540 of OW119934.1, forward strand.
TCACATCGGACATATATTTTTTACATCGGAAAATACATTTTTAAAAAACAATTTAGAAATCTTAAAGTTAAACGTAATTAACGTCCCATACCTGCACCACTTTCCAACTCACCAAAGGATCCACAGCGGTTAGTTTATTTGCATTAAAAACATTGCATTAAAAAACGATTTCGAAATCTTAAAATTAAAGTTAAAGTACGCCCCAAAACTGTAGCACTTTCCATCTCACCCAAGAATCCCACAGCGGTTAGTTCATTGCATTGAAAAATGATGTCCAAATCTTAAAGATTAACATATTTAACGTCCATAAAAATCTGCACCACTTTCCATCTCACTGAAGAATCCCACATCGGAAGTTCGATAGCAATCGAAAATACAATTAATTTAAAATGGATTTCGAAATCTTAAAATTAAATATAATTAACGTCCCATACCTGCACTACTTTCCAACTCTCCCGAGAATCCTTCAACGGTTAGTGCATTGCATTAAAAAAACTATTTGGAAATCTTAAAATTAAATTTAAGGTACTCCCAAAACTACCACTTTCGATCTCACTCAAGAATCCCCCACATCGGAAGTTCGATAGCAATCGAAAATCCATTTTATTGAAAAACAATGTCGAAATCTTAAAATTAAACATAACGTCCCGTACCTGCACCACTTTCTATCTCACCCAAGAATCCCACAGCGGTTAGTTCATTGCATTGAAAATGGTGTCAAAATCTTAAAGGAACATATTTAACATCCAAAAAACCCCTACACCACTTTCCATCTGACTGAAGAATTCCACATCGAAAGTTCGATGCAATTGCAAATACTTTTTATAATTAATTTGAATTCTTGAAATTAAACATGATGATCGTCCCATACCTGCACCAATTTTTAACTCACTCAAGAATCCCACAGCAGTTAATTCAGCATTGAAAAACGGTTTTAAAATCTTAAGATTAAACTGAAAGAGCGTCCCAAACTTGCACCACTTTCCAACTAACTCGAAAATCCCACAAAGGATGTTCGAGCTCTCGAGAAATTCAATTGTATTAGCAATGGGAAAATAATTACAGATTCTGTGCGAATCCGAAAGCAAATTTTAAACTCAATACCCGCCCACCGTCAGTTGGGGGAGGAACTTTGGGGGAAACAACTCATCCGGTCTTTAAAGCAAGAAGCGATTTCACTGGCCAAGCTCACTCATTTTCGAGCTCCCGAATTCAGTTGATGTTCTAGATCTTGCTCCATACCTCCCTGAACAGACAGCCGACGGATCCCAAATCTCCTGTGGTCGTCTAGACAGATTTTGGATAAAAGGTTCGCTGATGTTTATCTTTTATTGGTTAATTGTTGAAGTTTAAATTTTGTCTCTATAAACAGGCACGAATTTATAAAATAATTTTCCAAGTCTTTTCTCATAATATATCTTTCTTCTGTGATTAGCGTATAAATGTATTTTACTTGTTGAACTACAACAAACTTCGATTCTCGCTGATTAATTCTCTGAGCATCAGGGGATTTCAGATTAGTGTATTATTGATTTCACCCTCAAACACACATGAATTAATATTCACATGTATTGGTTGCAATAATCCATGGATTCTTTCACCATTAGAAAACATCTTCGGTTCTATTGGTTCTTTCGTTCGAATAGAATCCTTTGGAACTATTCTATTTTCCCATTCTCTGCAATTGATTGCTTTCGAAATTTTACTGTTACGAAGATAGAATTCTTTGGTCTTTTTCTTAGAATAGAATACTTTGGATAGATTATATTGGTCTTCTAGAATAATTTGGAAGAATCTTATTGGTCTTTTATTTATAATAGAATCCTTTGAATATATTGTACTGGTCCTTTCCTTAGAATAGAATCATTTGGAAAGATTTCATTGGTCCTTTCCCTATAATAGAATCCTTTGGAAGGGTTTGATTTGTCTTTTCCTCAAAATAGATTCATTTGGAGGATTCTATTTGTAATTTATTTCTAACGCAATTCCTTGAAAAGTTTCTATTGGTCCTTTCCTTAGAATTGAATCGCTTGAAAAGATTCTATTGGTACTTTCCTCAAAATAGGATCCTATGGAAAGATTTATTAGTCATTTTCTTATAATACATTCCTTTTTAAAGATTCTATTGATACTTTTCTCAGAATAGAATCCTTTGGAAGGACTTGATTGGTCTTTTCAGAATAGAATCATTTGGAAGGATTCTTTTGGTCGGAATCCTTTGGAAAGTTTCTTATGGAAGTATTCTCATAATTCTCAGGTTCTCTCGTCAAAATAGAATCCTTTAGAACGATTTTACTGGTTAAGAAGATTAAAACTTGTAAGAAGTGCGAGCAGGGAAAAGAACAGGTTTCAAGACGAAATTATATGTATGAACCCCTTAGAGGGTTAAACTGGTTTTAGCAAGTTATTATTATTATTTTTTTATTTGATTATTTTGATTATGCAGGGCTAAACACAATTCGAAATTCCCATAGAAATAACATTGAGTATAAAACGATCGCGGTTCGCAACTCAATTTGTTTTACCAGTATTGATGGAAAACCAACTTTTCCAATAAAATTGTTTTATCAGTATTGCTCGAAAAACATTTTTTTCCAAAACAAATTAAATTCTCGAATAAATGTTTGTGAACTGATTTTTTACCCCGGTATTTTGGCTTTTTAGCCATTGGCGTTTTGTTTGTCTGCATTTTTGACCTTTTGGCGTTTTGCTGGTCTGCATTTCTGTTATTTTACGTTTTATGTTTTGTATGTTTGATTTTTAATATTTTGTAAGTTTGATTGTTTATTCTATATATATATATATATATACAAAACATAGTTCTGACTTACTTTTGATTTTTGGCTTTCGTTTGATTAATGTTTATATCCCAGGTGTTTTTTGGCTTTTTGATTTTTGGCTTTTTACTTGTTTGCATTTTTTAGCTCTTTAGCTTTTTAAATGTTTTGAATTTTTGATTATTTATATATAAATATATAAACATATTACAATAGCAGTATATTTCTAATCATGAAAATAAGCATTTAATGTCATCGAAAAAAATGTCAGTTAGTGAGTCTGCTCTAAACTGGCCATGCATATATATAATATAGGGCCGTATCTGACCAGCGGCCGGCTAGACCTATCCGGAACCGCGCACCTCGCCAGCGGACCTAATAAAAATCTTTGGGGCAACCGGGCCCGATATCGATCTCTCCGCTCCAACTTGTTGATCCTGCACGTGCGGGTTTTGTTGACCTGACCCCAGCTAGAACATCTATCTCCCAAATAGCTACTAATCGATAAAACCAGAAGCAAAATCTGGGATTTTTTAGCGTAAATCTGAGTGAGACGTCAGTTTCTATTTTAAGTTATTGATTTTTTCGCCGCAAAAAGCCGCCCAGGGACCCCGGATCTCCGTCCTCTCGGCCTCAAGTGGCATGTTTCTACGATTGTTTAATGGTATTTATCATACCCGTTTCATCCAGTCAACAATAGGCTCGCTTCTTTCCTGTGCTTCTGACCGAAACTGCCGTCCAGTCCAGATTAGACGCACGGTTTGGATCGTCCGTAGAGTCGGCAAGATTAGGCGCAGGTGCTCGGCTTGGGCTCCTTTTTAAATTGGGGTAAATATTATGTGTTGTGTTTTCGGAAAAAAACAATGGCGAATGAAGTTGATATGCCAGCTAAGCATGAATTTTTTTGTTGTTTAATCGAATCTCGGCATCCCCAGTTACCACCGCTACGATACGATTTATTATTTTTGATTATTTTTATACCTAACTACGTTTTTCCTACTTATATGTTTAACAAAACTTCAATTTATAAAGATTAATCTAACTTTAAAGATGACTTTTTTAACTTGGAGTAAAAATTATTTGATTAGCATACATAACTACGTTTTTTCTACTTAGAGGTTTAACTAAACTTCGATTTATCTAGATTAATCTAACTTCAGAGATGACTTTTTAACTTGGGGTAAAAATTATTTGATTAGTTTTATACTTAACTATGTTTTTTCTACTTAGAGGTTTAACAAAACTTCAATTTAAATAGATTAATCTAACTTTAGAGATGACTTTTTTAACTTGGAGTAAAAATTATTTGATTATCATACATAACTACGTTTTTTCTACTTAGAGGTTTAACAAAACTTCGATTTATATAGATTAATCTAACTTCAGAGATGACTTTTTAACGGGGTAAAAATTATTTGATTAGTTTCATACTTAACTATGTTTTTCTTACTTATATGTTTAACAAAGCTAACAACGTTTTTTCAACTTATAGGGGTTTAACAAAACTTCAATTTACATACATTTATCTAATTTCGGCGATACCTTTTTAACTTGAGATAAAAATTATTTGAGTTATCTTGTCTTTTGGGGAAAAAGCAACGGTGAATGGAGATGACATGCAAGGTTGTCTAAAGCTAAGCATGATTTTTTGCTGTCTATTAAATCTCGGCATACCCAGTGGTCAACGCTAAGTTACGATTTATTATTTTTGATTATTTGATTATTTTGATTATCCTAACTAACTGATTTTTTCCTTTTATAAGTTTAACAAAACATCGATTTACATAGATTAATTTAACTTCAGAGATGTCTCCTTTTAAATTTGAGATAAATATTGTTTGTTATGTTATCTTTTCGAAAAATAACAACGGCGAATGGAGTTGGCATGCAAGGTTGTCTAAGGGTAAGGATTAGATTTTTTGGGGTCTAATCGAATCTCGGCGTCCCCAGTTACCAACGCTAAGCTACGGTTTATTATTTTTGATTGCTTTCATACCTAACTACGTTTTCCTACTTATAGGTTTAACAAAACTTCGATTTGCATAAATTAATCTAAATTCAGAGATGGCTCCTTTCTAACTTGGAGTAAAAATTATTTGGATTATCTTGTCTTTTCGGGAAAAAAAACATCTGCGAATGGAGTTGATATGCAAGGTTTTGTATAGCTAAGTAAAAGATTTTTTTGTGCTGTCTATTGAGTCGCAGTGTGTATTCCCAGTTACCAACGCTAAGCTATGCTATTGTTGGCTTAAAATATTTTTTATTATTTTCATACCTAACTACATTTTTCCTACTTATAGGTTTCGGATCTTTCCCTTTGGGATTGATTCCGGACCGTCACCAATAGCCCGTTTTGTTGCTCTAGTGTGACGTTAATTAAAATACCTACCTACCTTATAGGGGTTAAACAAAACTTCGATTTACATAGATTAATCTAATTTCAGAGATGGCTCTTTTTTAACTGGGGTAAAAATGATCTGTTAAGTTTTCTTTTCGAAAAAAAAACGGCAAATGGATTTGACATGCAAGGTTGCTTAAAGCTGAGCATGAAATTTTTTTCTGTCTGTCTATCGAATCTTGGCATTCCAGTTAACAACGATGTATTATTTTTGATTATTTTCATACCCAACTACATTTTCCTACTTATAGGTTTAACAAACTTCAATTTACATAAATTAATCTAACTTCAGAGATGACTCCTTTTTAATTATCCCCAGTTATCAACTCTAAGCTACGATTTATTATTTTTGATTATTTTCATACCTAACTACGTTTTCTTACTTATAGGCTTAACAAACTTCAATTTACATAAACTAATACAACTTCAGGAATGGCTCTTTAACTTGGGGTAAAAATTATTTGTCTTATGTTGTCTTTTAGGAAGAAACAACGGTGAATGCAGTTGGACATGCAAGGTTGCCTAAAGCTAAGCATAAGATTTTTTGCTGTCTAATCGAATCTCGGTATCCCCAGTTACCAACGCTAAGCTACGCTGTTCTTGTTTTCAGATAAATTTTCATACCTAACTATGCTTTTTCAACTTATAGATAAACAAATCTTTGATTGCATAGATTAATCTAACTTCAAAGTTTATTTTTGTAAAATCAGGAAAATTTCGGGCCGGATACTTCGGAATCCCCTCTTAATATCTTCCTGTCCGGGAAAACAATCGTGAGCTGCGCCGATAAGATCCTGTTTCAAAATTGATTTAGATTTCAGTTAATTAAAAAAGGGGTAGTGTATAACGATGAAAAAATGGATGAGTCCTGAAGATTGAGCAGTACTTAATGGGTACTAGTACCTTTTAAATTTGCATTTTAACCCTGTGAGGGGTTCAGACAAATAATTTTACCTGACAACATTAAGTCTTCCCAGCATGACTTCAACGAGTTTTATTTTCCTTGACAAATATAATCTTTTCAATGGATGGTAATTCAAAGGAAAGGATCAATATGATTTTATCAAAGGATTCTATTCCAAGGATAGTACCACACACAATAGGATCCTTCCAAAGATTCTATTCTAAGGAAAGGATTAAAATATTTTCAAAGTATTGTATTCTAAGAAAAGGAAAAATAGAATATTTTGCAAAGGATTCTATTTTTATTCTAAGGAAATGAACAATATAATATTTCGAAATGATTACATTCTAAAGAAAGGGTCCGCGGTAGCCCAGTTGGAAGAGTAACGGAGTAGCAACCGAGTTCGAATCCAACCAAAGACCGTCGTGTACAAAGGGGGCTGGTGCATGTTAAATCTGTCGTGGCCTCAAATGTTCTCACGTTGGCGTGGTGTGGAAGTTTGGAGAGTGGGGTGCCAGCTCAGGTGTGACCTCGTCATCTGACCGTTATTCAAAACTACGTGATGTTGTCCTCGAATCTTTCCCTTCGGGTTTGATCCCGGACCGTCGCCAATAGCCCGTTGTGCTGCTCCAGTGTGACGTTAATTAAATATCTACCTACCCATCTAAAGAAAGAGGTGATAGAAGAATTCAAATAGATTCCAGTCTAAGGGTATACCAACCAAATCTTTCCAAAGGATTCTATTGTACAGAATGGGCCAAGAGATTCGTTCCAAAGGATTCTATTTGAAGGAAATAATCGATAGAATCTTTCTAAGGGATTCTATTTGAAGAACTAACCAATAGAATCTTTTTAAAGTATTTCAATTTTAGAAAAAGGATCAATAGAAATTTTGTTGAACGAATCCATGGATTGTTTCAAGCTATAGATGTGGTTATTTAGTCATTAAGTGTGTTGTGATGTAAAACCAATTCTACACAACTCGAAAATCTTATGACCATTCAGAGGGTTAAATTTCATTCTATCAAAAAATCGCATTAAATATCATTTACAACACATAAGATAAGTCAAAAGCAAAGAACATTACAAAACTTACGTTACTAACTATTCTATTCTTGTGAAGAAGCCTTTTCAATTTTTAACTGATCTGATACACTAGCAATTGAAACAAGTGCTTCCCAGACTTTACACGAGGACTGGAAGGACTTAATTAAAACGAGTGGAAGCGACACAGTTCAAAGATAATTTATTTAAACTCGAGGTTTTCCTCTTGTTTATTTTGGTTCTGATGATGGTGGACGTTTCGTTACGTCGAAATAGTTTAGATGAGTTTAAACATCTTGTTTTCATCTTTATTAATAATTTTGGAAGTATTATACCATAGACTACAGTTTGGCTAAAGATTTTTAAATCTATTTTGATGGAGAATATATTTCATACCCGGCATTTGTGGTGTAAACTACGTTGATAAGACACATTCAGTGCTAAACTTTCGTTTAAAAGAATGAACAAGATGTGTCAAATACAAGGAAATTTATAAATCCTCCGTTGTTCAACGCTGTTGGGAAATATCATCAGTTTGATTTTAACCCTCTGAGGGTTGCGAGATTTGCGAGTGTTGCTTTTACCCAACAACAAACACTTAATGACTAAATAACCACCATCTTTCTAAGGAATCCATAAACTTTTTCTGCCTTTGAAACGATTCTATTGATCCTTTTCTTAGAGCAGAATCCTTTGGAAATATTTTATCGCTCCTTTCCTTAGAGTAGAATCCTTTGGAAAGATTCTATTGATTCTTTCCTTAGAGTAGAATCCTTTGGAAATATTTCATTACTCCTTTCCTTAGAGTAGAATCGTTTTGAAATAATTTATTGCTCCTTTCCTTGGAAATCCGATGGAAAAATTTTAATGATCCTTTCCTCAGAGTAGAATCCTTTGAGAAGGTTTAATTTCTCATTTCTTTAGATTATAATTCTTTGGAGATTCCATGGTTCATTTCCTTAGAATAGAATTATTTGGAATCCTCGTAACCAAGCGTTGCAGTCTACCAGTTTGTCTAAGGCGACGCATTTCACCGCTTGGCCACTGGATGGGGTTATCCTATTAGGTTATTAACTCGCAAATTCCACAAATGCGAACTTCCGGAATGAAGGGGCTTAACAAGAGTTAACAGTCAGTGTTAAAACGCTTATCAAAAACCCTCCGTCCGAATTCGATGCGAATAATTCGTAAAAAAACGAAATATGTATTTTTTGCAGCCATATGCAAATTGTAGGTGGTGCAGGTTCAATTCCTGTAACTTAGCCTGCATGTACTTCTCTTCTGTGCCATTAAAACTTTCCTCGTGCGTCCATGTCCATTTAATGAACGTTGTCTCGCTCAGGAGGTCAAATATGCCCTTATGTGCCATAAACCCAACCCAACCAAATATTGCTTGACGCTTTCTGTCTTGTGTTTGGCCCAGCCTGGCCAAATATGGCCCTTGCGCCATAAAACCCACCAACTTCGTATGTATACCCATTGCATGACGTTTCCTGTCTTGAGTTTGGCGCAGCTTGACTTAATATGGCCCTTGTGCCATAAACCCCAATTGACCAAACTTGAGTTTAACCATCAAATTACGAAGTTCAGACGTGTGAACTTCCAAGATGAGGAGGCAAAAAGAAACGCTCATCAAAAACCATCCGCCCAAATTTGATGCGAATGACTCATTAAAAAGCAAAAAATGTCATTTTTTGAAGTCATCTGCAAGTTAGATTCCTGTAGCTTTCTTTTTTTTTTGACAGTAAAACTTTCCCTGTGAATGTATGTCCATTTACTTGACGTTGTCTCCCGCAGCTTGACCAAATATGTCTATGCGCCATAAGCCCAACCCAATCAATAATTTCTTGACGTTTTTGTTTTGAATTTGGTGCAGTTTGGCCAATTATGGCCCTTGCGCCAAAAAATCTAACCCATGTATGTCCATTACTTAAAGTTCCCGGTCTTGAGTTTAGAGCAGCTTGACAAAATATGTCCCTTGCGCCATAAACTCAACCCAATCCATCATTTTTGACGCTTTTTGTCTTTTGTTTGGCGCAAGTTGACCAATTATGGCCCTTGCACCACAAAACTAACCCATATATGTCCATTACTTAACGTTCCCTGTATTGAGTTTGGCGCAGCTTGACCCCTTGCGCCACAAAACCCAATCGACCAATCCTGCGCCGGCAAAATTACGAAGTCCACACGTGTGAACTTCCAAGATGGAGACGCGAAGAGAGTCGATGCAGAAACGCTCAATCAAAAACCATCCCTCCAAAACCGATGCGAAGCATCAAAGAAAACGAATCACATCCGAGGAAACATTTCCCTTTCCCCCGTTTCCCGCGTTTTCTCAAACCGTGTGCCAATACAAATCCCTCATTCGCCACGAGACGGATGAATACCGTTTGTCTGGTTGTCATGGTAACGCTGTGATGAGGTCTCTTCCACAGGGCAAATGAAATCAGGGCAGTTGATCGAGAACTAAACGACGGAAGGGCTCTCCAAGTCGATCCCTAGGTTTGTATCTTTCCAGCCGAGCTACTTAATCGCTGCGAGGACATATTTGGGGGCTGTGAAAAAGGAAAGCTCCCGATCTTGCTCCCGATCCCTGGAGACATGGCGGGAGATAAGCGAAGGGGCGGTGCTTATTTATGAAGATCTTCTTACAAGTTCTTCGCTCTGTGTGGTGGTTCGGATTTTGAAAACAAATTCTCGTGAGTCGGTAGCGGGCTAGGAATTGGAGCAATCGGTTCGCTTTGTTTAGTAACCTTTAGTAATAATAAAGTGCATGAGTGTTGTGTGTGGGTTTTTGTTTTGAATTTGTCTGGATGAGGGAGATGTTGGAAAATTTTGCGATTCGGCAGCTTGTTCTGGATATAACGATTGGCGGCGGGAGGGATTGAGCAATCGGTTTTGTTGTTTATTAATAGAATGCATGAGTGTGTCGTTGTGTGTGGGTGTTGTTTTGAATTTGTCTGTTTTGATAAGGGTAGTGATGTGATAAATTTGCGATTGTGCAGTTTAGTGAGACAGCAGATGGTGGTAGAAGGAATTGAGCTACCCGGGTCGGTTTATAAATAGAATGCACGGGTGTCGTTGTGTGTGGGTTGTTGTTTTGAATTTGTCTGTTTTGATAAGGGTAGTGATGTGATAAATTTGCGATTGTGCAGTTTAGTGAGACAGCAGATGGTGATAAAAGGAATTGAGCTATCCGGGTCGGTTTATTAATAGAATGCATGAGTGTCGTGTTTTGAATTTGTTTTGTATGGGTACTGATGTGAAATTTTTTTGATTGTGCAGTTTGGTAATAGAAGGAATTGAGCAATCCGGCTCGGTTTTTTATTAATAAAATGCATGAGTATGGTATGTGGTTTGTTTTGAATTTGATTGTTTTAATAAGGTTAATATTGAGAAAAATGTGATATTGTGCAGTTTAGTAAGATAACAGATGGTAGTAGAAGGAATTGAGCTATCCGGGTCGGTTTATTAATAGAATGCATGAGTGTCGTGTTTTGAATTTGTTTTGTTAGGGTACTGATGTGGGAAAAATTTTTGATTGTGCAGTTTGGTAATAGAAGGAATTGAGCAATCCGGCTCGGTTTTTTATTAATAAAATGCATGAGTATGGTATGTGGTTTGTTTTGAATTTGATTGTTTTAATAAGGTTAATATTGAGAAAAATGTGATATTGTGCAGTTTAGGAAGATAACAGATGGTAGTAGAAGGAATTGAGCTATCCGGGTCGGTTTATTAATAGAATGCATGAGTGTCGTGTTTTGAATTTGTTTTGTTAGGGTACTGATGTGGGAAAAATTTTTGATTGTGCAGTTTGGTAATAGAAGGAATTGAGCAATCCGGCTCGGTTTTTTATTAATAAAATGCATGAGTATCGTATGTGGTTTGTTGTTTTGAATTTGATTGTTTTAATAAGGTTAATATTAAGAAAAATGTGTTATTGTGCAGCTTTTAAGCTTAGTAAGATAACAGATGATAATAGAAGAAATTGGGCAATCGGTTTGTTTGTTTATTAATAAGATGCAATATTTTATGTGTTGGTATCGTTATTTTAATTTTTGAGCTGTGTTTCAATTTTTTTTAGGATAATATTCAGAAAAATGTGATATTACAGTTTGAAGTGAGCTAATAGAACTCTTCTTTTCCTGCAGCTGTTTTATTTTTAAGCAAGCAAATTGGGGAATAAGGCTTATAATAGAAGAATTGTGAAATTGGTTTGATGCTTAGTAAACTTTATTAATAAAATGCATTTGTTTTTTTATACATATGGGAATCGCTATGAATTTGAATGCTTTGATCAGAGTAATGTGCAGAAAATTTTTTTTGCAGTTTGTTTCACTAATTAACAAATATACTGGAAGTATTCTCTCTCTCTCTATATATATAGATTCCTATGCTCTTTTAGTTACATACAACTAAATGGGGAAAAAGTCTTGTAATAGGAGAAATTGTGTTATCGGTTTGGTTATTTATTCATTAACAAAAAAATTTTTTCTTACGTGTGGGATAATTTCTTTTAGTTTGAATGCCTTAATAAGGGAAGAAAATGTGCAATTGTGTTCTTTGTCTAGATAACAAATGTTAATATTGTTTTTGGTCCGGAGCTTTTAAATTCTGGACAGCTAAATACGTATAGTATTAATTATCGAAATTGAGCGACCAGTTCGGTTGTTTATTAATTTTTATTGGTAAAATAGAATTGATTGCCACTTAGGTACCAATTTCAATTTTATTTTTTAATAAGAGAAGATGTATTTAGAAATATGCCAAAATTTTTATCTAAGGACTCGCAAAACCGTTAATTTCTATTTTATAACTGGTTAGCTTTACGAAAATGGAGTTTTAATAAGCTTTATTTTGAATAAAGTAAAGTGGTTGAAAAATATTTTATTTTTAGTGCTTATCATTAAGAAAGGCGTATTTTAATAAGTATAAAGTTTAAATAGTATGTATAGATTGATTGGAATTGATTGAAAATATGAAAAAATTAGAATTAGATGGAACTGTTTTCTTTTATCGAAAAATAGTTTATAAATGACTTGTTGATTCAGAGAGATAGTGGAAAGTATAAAACCTGAGTACTATTAAACGAAAAGTGTTTGGTCACCAGAAAAGACGTAGAATGATTTAGGTTTTATGCCTTTTTTCCAAAAGTAGGATTTTTATCCCTCTTCTACTTTTAGGATGATTTTTCATTTTTATTTAGAAATCTGCTAAATTTTTTATCTAAGGAATAGTAAAACCATTAATTTCTATTTTATAACTGGTTAGCTTCAACAAAAATAGAATTATAAGCTTTATTGGATAAAGTAAAAAATAGTTAAAAATAATTTTATATATTTATTAATGCTCATCATTAAGAAAGGTGTATTTTTAATAATGTAATTTAATAATGTAGTTTAAATATAAAATACAAGCTTGAAAAGTATGATTTTATATGATACATTATAAAGAATACTTCCATTTTTAATTCGAAATCTGTCAGTATTTTATATAATGGATCAAAAAACTGTAAATCATATTTTGTAACTTTTCTAACGAAAAATGGAATTACGATAAGCTTTATTGACTGAAATAAGAGTAATAGTAACTAAGTTTATTTTTAGAGTGCTTTGGGAGTAAAAAAGTTTTAATAATTGTGGAATTGTTAGATACAAAATAAAAATGTACAAAGTCAAAGGGAGAACACACACAAAGGGGTCACAAAAATAAAGGGAGATTTTATTTAAATGTTTATATTAATTATGTAACCTAAAAAATTATTTAGGAAAGAAAGAAAAAATAGTTGTTAACATATTGTTTGTTTACTTCTCTTCAGTCGTATCTTATTTTTGCTCTTTATTTAATGCGTTGCGCTTTCTTCTAATGTCTTACAATTTTTTAAAATTTTCAATAATAATTACTTGGATTTTGTTGATTTTGTACATTTTTATGTCAAGACTGAATCATTATTCGAGTGAATAGAAATGTTATAAAATCATTTCCCATACATTTTTCGGTATTTTTACTCAAAATGACATTTTTTAAAGTTTTTCGGTCATTTTAAGGCATTTTTCTAACATTTATGAGTCATACTTTGATGGTTTTTATAAAGGAAAATGTAATTTTTGGCTGAATTTCTCAAAACCTATTAATTGCTGTCTTTGAAAAACGTTTCTCTTGATAAAATTTCAGAAGACTAAATTACGTGACAGTTTATTACTAGCAGAAGTGACATAGCTCATTAGTAGCAGAAGTGGTGTATTTCATTAGTAATATGAGTGACGTAATTCATTAGTAGCAGAAGTGACGCAGTTTCTTAATAGTAGAGGTAACTTAGTTTATTAGCAGAAGTGACGCAGTTTCTTAATAGTAGAGGTAACTTAGTTTATTAGCAGAAGTGACGTAATTCATGAAGCAGCTAGCATAAGTGAAAAAAGTTTTGAATATAGATTTACTGTCAAACAGTAGAAAATCATTCTCTTTTGAAAATCTGATGGTTTTCTGCTTTGGAATTCTAGACAGATATGAAACAATTTCCAGTTCACCTGGCAAACAAAATATATTAAAATTCAGAGTTTGTTAGTAAAATTCAAACTTTCAATCTGACACAGGAGTTGTCTGTCAATCTGTCAATGTACACTGGTATTTGTTCTTGTTATCTTCTACAGAGTCTATTTTTAGTAACAAAAAATATACATTTTTCAGTTTCGCAGAGAAACTGTATCTAGCTAAATTGTATTTTTGAGAGTGAGTGTGTAGGGGTATTTATATTTTTGTTGTTTCATACATTTCTTATAAAAAGATTCCTTAGATTCGTTATTAATATATTTTTATCGTATTTTAGGTCATGAATGATTTTTTACTGGATATTTCCTAGAATTGTTTATTATTTTAGCAATTTTTTGGGAAAGAGCATTTTTGAATGGAATTTTCCCACCTCCCCTTTTCACTGTGTGAAATTTTAGGAGACTAAATAAAATGACGTAATTTATTTAAAGTGAGCTCCTATGCCTTCAGACGTAAAAAGTTTTCAATGCTTAAAACTTTGTTGGCTTTCTCTAATGAAAATGCACATGAATTTGATCAGTTTAGCAATTCCTGACTTGTGAAATACAAATGCCAAACTAAAATTATTTAGTTAAATATTTTACTAGTAAAATTGAAACTTTATTTTTATTGTTCTCTTTTACAGGTCCTATAAAACTATAATTTGTTTGTCTCTCACAGAGAAACTTCGAATAAACGAGTTGAAGGGTAAGTATTTTTGTTATCTGTGTAAAGGGTTTTTAGGTTTTGTTGTTTCACGGGCCAATTTTTTTAATATAAAAGTTTTATTAAACTGGTTTTTAGATAATTATTCTGTTTGAAGGACATTTTCTAGTCTTTTGAGTCATAAATGCATTTTTATTTGACGTTTTCTAGCTGTTTCCGCTTCTATATTATTCAAGGATCTAAGTATCCTTTCAAAGTTCTTAAGTGGACTGTAATTCTAAATTGTGCATGAAGAAGTACATTGGAATTAAAACTGCCATTTTAAGAAAAAAATTTATTATGATCACATATTTTACATGGCACCAATCATTGAACTGACGAGATCTGGTCGTTTTTTTTCCTACGACGAGATATCTCATCCATCAGGATCTGGTCAGTTTTCTTCTAATTACGAGATACTTCGTCGAGACAACCATCAGGAGGGTTTATAACCCACTACTTTTACAAAAGGTTTTCCAAACATGGTAATTTTTTAGGTTATCTCTTGTTTTTAGAGTATTTAGAGCAAAAACTGACCAGATCTTGATGGACGAGATATCTCGTCATTAGAAAAACCTGGCCAAATCTTGATGGACGAGATATCTCGTCATTAGAAAACTGACCAGATCTTGATGGACGAGATATCTTGTCATTAGAAAAAGTGACCAAATCTTGATGGACGAGATATCTCGTCATTAGAAAAAAGTGACCAAATCTTGATGACGAGATATCTCATCATTAGTAAAAAACTGACCAGAACTTGAGCTCGTGAAAAAATCGGCACTATCTTGATGGCGAAATATCTCACCATTAGCAAAATTGGTCAGATCTTGATGGACGAGATATCTCGTCGGAATCACATGGAGGGTTAAATATGATCAATGAAATGATCATGAAAAATAAAATGCTTGTTGGCTGTTAAGTCAATATGTTTGTTATTAAACTCACCATCATGACCAATAAGGCCGTATGTTTTTAAATCTCTTCTCGACTGAAGTTATGAGAAGTGGTTAAAAAAAAAGAATGCGGAAAGCAGCTATTTCGTTTGAGAATGGTGGTGGGAAGGAGGTAGTTGTGAAAAAATCTGCACGTATTACTATAACTGAATGTTCAGATACGAAGTAATCTAGGATAAAATGATTAAAAACTGAAATAAAAGAGACAAAAAGTAAAATATGGAAAATAGTAAATGGGACCACTTACTTCAACAGAGGAGTAAAGATGGCGTTATTTAGAAATTTTAGTTTTTATACTGTGACCAATATCAACTTTCGACCAATTTGATACATTTTTTTAATCTCTTCGCAACTGTTATTCTGAGCAGTGGTCCAAGAAAGACTGTTTCGGTTGACAATCGAGACGAGAAGATGGAAGTTGTGTCAACTCGTGAAATTAAAAATTTACACGTATTACAATATCTGAATGTTCAGATACGGAGCAATCTAGAATAAATAATTAAAACTAAAATAAAAAGACACAAAAATAAAGTGTGGAAAATATTCAGACCACTTACTTCATCAAAGGGAGTGAAGCAGGAGTCATTTTGAAACTTTATGTGTTTATTCTGTGACCAATGTTCTTCTGTTGACTAATTGGATGTATTTTTTTAATCTCTTCACAGCTGTTTTCTGAGCAGTGGTTCAAGAAAGACTATTTCTGTTGAGAAAATAAAAGTTTATAGTTAAAAGTTTATATAAATGAAATATAAAACTTTATAGCCTTATTTTTCCTTTCAGGAGAGTAACGCCCGAGAAGGGCAAAACCTTCGAAATCATGGATATGAATCAGAGTAAGACTTATAAATTATGCTCTTTAAACTGTAAAGTACATCAGTTATGCTCTTTAAACTGTACTGCTCTTTAAACAAGTAAAGTTGGCTAAATCAACGTAAAATATTGTCTTTTAGTAGCCATTCACTTTTCTAGCTCGATAATCAGTTAAAAAATCTCATATCTAACGATCAAAACTTCTTTTGAATTCCGGGTCACGGTAGCCCTGTTGAAAGAGTAACGGATTAGCATACGGAGGGTTGCGAGATCGAATCCAACCAAATACCGTCGAGTACGAAGGGGCTGGTGAACGTTAAATCTGTCGTGGCCTCAAATGTCCTCACATTGGCGTGTTTGGAGAGTGGGGTGCCAGCTTAGGTATTGACACGTCATCTGACAGTAGTTCAAAATTACGTGGTGTTGACCTCGGACCTTTCTTTCCCTTTGGGATTGATCCCGAACCACCGTCAATAGCCCGTTGTGTTGCTCTAGTGTGACGTTAATTACCATTGCCATCATCTGACCGTGGTACAAAATGACGCAGTGTTGTCCTCGATCTTTCCCTTTCGGATTGATCCAAGACCGTCGTCAATAGACCGCTGTGTTGCTCCAGTGCGACGTTAATTAAAATCCCTACCTACCTTTGAGTTCCATCAGACAAAAAATTAAATAAAACCGTATTCTATTTGTATGAGAGAGATTTTCAGAGAAATAAACAAACCAAACAGAATGCGAAGATTTTACGTCCGCTACCAAATGCTCTCGATAGGTGTTTTAATTAACGTCTCACTGGAGCAACACAATGGAGTATTGGTGACAGTACGGAATCAAACCCGAAGGGAAAGATCCGAGGAGAGCATCACGTAATTTTGAACCACGGTCAGATGACGAGAACAAAGCCTGAGCTGGCACCCCACTCTCCAAACATCCACATTCGACACATTTAACGAGCACTAGCACCGAGTACACGATGATCTTTGGCTGAACCGAATTTCGAACTCGCAACTCGTGAAAAATAAGGCACATAGTCCATGCATTATAAGTTAAAATATCAAGACACCGCAGATCAAAAACACCATAGATAGAAACAAAATTCTTTAAAATATTCTTTAAAATTTCCCTTTAATTTTCTCTATTGAATTATGTGTGTTCACATATTTTATTTGTTTACTTTACCAATATTAAACTTTAAGCGTATTTCATATGCACGTAAATATGAGACTAATGTTGACTAATATTTTTGTTATAATTTTATTAAATAAACATTCTTTTAGATCCATTTGAAACTCCAGGCAATGGAAGGAACATACCACTGTTTAGTGAGTATTTGTAAAATTTCAAAATTTCATAAGTTCAATTTAGCTATAAGTTCAAGCATACGGTATCTCGAAATTGCACGAACAGGTTTTTTAACCCTCCCTGTGGCAGTCTCGACAGTGGTATGTCATCGACAAAACTGACCTGATCTTGATGGACGAGATATCTCGTCATTAGAAAAAGCCGACCACATATTGATCTCGTTATCATCGAAAGATCGGCAATATCTTGATGGCGAGATGACTCGCCAATTCCAAAATTGATCAGATCTTGATGGACGTGATATCTGGTCGAAACCACTTGAGGGCTGATAGCAGATTACGGGAAAACGCTTCAACAATGCACATAAGGTAGGTAGATAGGTATTTAATTAACGTCGCACTGGAGCAACACAAGGGGTTATTGGCATACCTATGAGAGGAACTTTATGTCAAGCTAAATGTAGATGGCGGTAGTGTTTCTGCGGCAATACGTGTTTCCTGTACGTATTTCAAACGTCACATTACTTGATTTGGTTTACGAATACGATTTCAGCACTTCGCTAATAAAATCCCAAAGAATGATTTCCAAATTGCTATATGAAGTTGATTGCTCAAAACAAATTGGATTAAACGTCAAAATGGCGATAAGCTAGTTTTTAAAGTAACCGCAATATATATCGAGAGCATTTCGGTAGCAGAATCTTGATTTTCCGTTTGGTGTTTTTTCCACAGAAATCCCCTCATATCCCCTAGAAACGTACATGCAAACTGAAATTCGTGTTATTAGAATTTAATATATAAGATACCAGACCAACTGGATTACAGAAATAAAATATAAGATACAATTACGACGATTAAAAGTATACTATCAAACCGCTGAACTAAACAAACGAAAAACTTAACTTAATAATGACACTCTTAGATATAAGATCCTAGACCGCTGTATTACACAAACAAAATAAATCTAAACTGCAATAACGACTCTAAAATATAAGATGCTAGAACATACCGACTGTATCAGAAACAAAACATCTAAACTACAATATTTATTTATTTATTTATTTATTTATTTCCATTAACGTCACACTAGAGCTACACAATGGGCTATTGGTGACGGTCCGGGATCAATCCCAAAGGGAAAGATCCGAGGACAACACCACGTAATTTTGAACCACGGTCAGATGACGAGGCAACACCTGAGCTGGCACCCCACTCTCCAAACTTCCACACCACGCCAACGTGAGGACATTTGAGGCCACGACAGATTTAACGTGCACCAGCCCCCTTTGTACACGACGGTGTTTGGCTGGATTCGAACTCGCAACCCTTCGGTTGCAAGTCCGTTACTCTTCCAACCGGGCCACCGCGGCCCCTAAACTACAATAACTAAAATATAAAATACTAGACCGCTGATTACAGAAACAAAATAAATCGAAACTACAACACCGCTATCTGTTATATTAACCCCTTACAACATTTAAACATCTTTTCATACAATGATGTAGTACGGAACCCCTAGTACTGTAGCACAATGATGTAATACGATAACTCATGCCTAATCAGTGCCTCCGATGAAAAAGTAAAACTAAAAACCGGTATGGCGAATATCTGTTGGTAATTTACCGATATATTGAGAATCTCAGTAATTAGTAAACTCGAGAAATCAAAATGCGCGCCATTAATTTACCACTTCTACAGTTCTAATCTTGTTATCTTTAACGCAACAAAAAACACTATCTCCAGACAAACATT
This sequence comes from Meta bourneti, assembly GCA_933210815.1. Classification (NCBI taxonomy): domain Eukaryota; kingdom Metazoa; phylum Arthropoda; class Arachnida; order Araneae; family Tetragnathidae; genus Meta; species Meta bourneti. Next base: position 92,931,715 of record OW119934.1, read on the forward strand.
AAAGGCGAATAGTCCATGCATCATAAGTTTAAATATCAAGACTCCGCAGATCAAAAACACTATAGATTAAAACAAAATTCTTTAAAATATTCTTTAAAATTTCCCTTTAATTTTCTCTAGTTGAATTATATATATTCACATGTTTTATTTGTTTACTTTACCAATATTAAATATGAGACTAATGCACTGACTAATATTCTTGTTACAATTTTACTAAAGTAACATTCTTTTAGGAAATAGTGAAGATCTAGCTTATCCAAGGGACTACTACATGCAACAGCAATGTAAGTATTTGTAAAATTTCAAAATTTCATAAGTTGAGTTTAGCTATAAGTTCAAACGTACGATATCTGGAAATTGCACAAACAGGTTTTTTAACCCTCCCTGTGGTTGTCTCGACAGTAGTATGTCATCGACAAAACTGACCTGATCTTGATGGACGAGATATCTCGTCATTAGAAAAAGCCGACCAGATTTCGATCTCATTATCATCGAAAAATCGGCAATATCTTGATGGCGAGATGTCTCGCCAGTTGCAAAATTGACCAGATCTTGATGGACGAGATATCTGGTCGAAACCACTTGAGGGCTGATAGCAGATTATGGGAAAACGCTACAACTATGCACATTGGGTAGGTAGATAGGTATTTAATTAATGTGTCACCGGAGCAACAGAATGGACTATTAGCGACGGTCCGGGATCGATCCCGAAGGGACAACACCACGAAATTCCGAATCGCGGTCAGAGGACGAAGTCGCACCGAGCTGGAACCCTACTCCCAAATTCCTACACCACGCCAACGGGAGGACATTTGAGATCACGACAGATTTAACGTGCACCAGTCCCCTTTGTACACGACGGTCTTTGGTTGGATTCGATATCGCAATCCTCCGGTTGCTAATCTGTTGCTCTTTTAAGTGGCGCCCTGTTAGACATACAATTATTAAAATTTGAAAACTTTAATAAGTCTCGACGTTTAGGGACCGTGGTAGCCCAGTTGGAAAAGCAACCGGAGGTTTGCGAGTTCAAAACTCGGTCCAATCAAAGACCGTTATATTGTTGAGGTCTGGTTTACGTTAAATCTCTCATGGCGTGACCTGTCCTCCCGTTTAGAGGGGTGCCCGCTTAGGTGTTGACCTCGTCATCTGACCATGGTTCAAAGTTATGAGCTGTTGCTCTTGCATCTTTCCCTTTGGTTTTTTTCGCGGATCGTCGCCAACAGCCCGTTGTGTTGCTTCAGTGCGACTTAAGTTCAACTACCTACCTGAATTAAATCAAAAATAAAAGCTAAAATATACGAATAAATCGACTTCATTTACCATCGCAAAATAATGTAAATAGATTCATTAAATAATCAAATTCTCATTCAACAAGATTAAGTACTTCTAACGTAATCCTCGTTATTTGACCATGATTCAAAATTACGAGGTGTTCTCAGATATATCCCTTCGTGATTTATCGTGGATCTCCACCAATAACCTGTTGTGTTGCTCCAGTGCGACGTTGATTAAACAACCAACTAGAGTTGGTTGGTTGGTTTTGGGTGTTTTATGAGACGAGGGCCATATTTGGCTATGCTGCGCCAGACATACAATATCAAGTAATAGACATACACATACAATGAAAATCTAAACAATGATGATACTCTAAATTATAAGATGCTAGACCAAACCGACTGTATCACACAAACGAAATAAAAGATTACAAAACAAAACATATCTAAATTACGATAACCAAAATATAAAATACTAGACCGCTGATTAAAGAAACAAAATAAATCGAAACTACAACACCGCTATCTCTTATATTAACCCCTTACACATTTGAAATTTTTTTCATACAATGATGTTGTGCGGAACCCTTAGTACTGTAGTACAATAATGTAATACGATAACTCATGCCTAGTCAGTGCCTCCGATGAAAAAGTAAAACTAAAAACCGGTATGGCGAATATGTGTTGGTAATTTACCGGTATATTGAAAATCTCAGTAGTTAGTAAACTCTAGTAATGAAAATACTCGCCCCTAATGTACCACTTCTACAGTTCTAATCTTGTTATCTCTAACGCAACAAAAAAAACACCACTATCTCCCGACAAACATTAAAAACTACAATTCAATCAACAGAAAGTCGCTTGGCACGGGATAAAAAATAACCAAGCAACTCACACATCTACCAGTGTAAACAATTTTTTTTCAATTTCGATGTGGCTCACAGCTCACATTGATTATTAGAGTATTTTGAGTAGTAGATTATTAGAGATTTTGTTTGAAGTTTAATGAACGGTGAAAAGTTACCACAACTTTGAATATTTACGATTTCAGAATTGGCTCGAGTTATTTTTAAATGGTGTGATTTTGTATTTGTTACTGAGTCGTTTTGATTTCGATAGCATTTCGCAGGATTGCAGCTTCCTGCTTTTGAGAAATGTTTTACCGGCTCAGTTTTCCGAAAATAGGTATTCGTTAAGCGCTTTTGACGTTTAGCTTTATAGTTTTCAAAATGACTCACTTGATTATTAGTCTTATTTTGTTTGAAGTTTAATGAACGGTGAGAAATTAGCGCAACTTTAAATATTCAAGATTTCAGAATTGGGTTATCAGTTATTTTTTTTTAATAGTGCGATTTTTTTACCTGTGTGACAGGATCGTTTTTTCTTGAAATGGGTATTAGGAGCTTTTGACGTTAAACTCTTCAGTTTTCAAAATGATTCACTTCATTATTAGAGTAGCTTGAAGTTTAATGAATGGTGAGAAGTTAGCTCAACTTTGAATATTTACGACTTCAGAATTGGCTTGAGTTATTTTTTAAATGGGGAGACTTTTGTACTCGTATTACTGGATCGTTTTGATTTCGGTAGCATTTCACAGAATTGAAGCTTCCTGCTTCTGATAAATGTTTTTACCGGCTCAGTTTTCCGAAAATCGGTATTCGTTAGGAGCTTTTTGACGCTTAGCTTTACAATTTTCAAAAGGATTTACATGATTATTGTTTTATATGGTTTGAACTGTGTTATTTAAGATTTCAGTATTGGCTTATGAGTTATTTTATAAATTGTGCGATTTTATACTTGTGTTACTAGATCTATTTGATTTCAGCAGTGTTTCGCAAAATTGAAAGGACCGCGGTATCCCGGTTGGAAGAATAACGGATTAGCAACCCAAAGGTTGCGAGTTGAAATCCAACCAAATACCGTCGTGTACAAAGGGGGCTGGTGCACGTTAAGTCCGTCGTGGCTTCAAATACCCTTACGTTGGCGTGTTGTGGAAGTTTGGAGCGTGGGGTGCCAGCTCAGATGTTGCCTCGTCATTTGACCGTGGTTGAAGTTTACGTGGTGCCCTCTGGTCTCCATTTGGGATTGATCCCGGACCGTCACCAATAGCCCGTTGCGTTGCTCCAGTGTGACGTTATTTAAAATTCCTACTTACCGCAAAATTGAAACTTAACTGCTGAGAAATTTTTTTACCGGCTGTTTTTCTATAAATATATCCGTAGCACTTTTAATTTATATTTAGATTGATAGTTTTCAGAAGGATTAACTTTAAATCAAGTGGTGGATATTAGGGTACTCGTATTTTGTTAAAGTGAACTTTAATAAACGTTAAAAAGGTACGCCACTTGAATATTATCGAGGGGTTATTGTAATGGCTGGTTTATTTTCCCGTATTGCGTGAAAATTGGATTAACTCTGTTTAATAAAATTTGTTTATTAATAAAATTGAAAATTTATTAATAAAATTACATTTTTAGTGATTTTTTTGAGATTTCAAAATGATTCTCTTGATTTCAAAATGTAATTTGGTTAGTCGTATTTTGTTTGGTAAATTTTAACAAATGGTGAAAAGTTAGCGCAACCATAAATACTTTGTAGGGGTTATTGTAAAGAGAGAAGTTGAAAATGAGATTAGACTTAGATTATGTTTATTATTAGAGCTGATTATTAATTAATTAGGATAGTTTTGGATTTTCGGCGGTTTTCCGGTCCTTTTATTTCTTATTTCGAAATATACTGACTTTTGTTTATTCTCGAAAATTTTCCACAAACTTGTTATATGTTAGGCATTTTTGTGACAATCTGAAAATAAATCGTTGTAAGGCCAGACTGAAAAGGGGAACGCCTTTTTATAATGACAGATGAAAAAAAAATTTGTTTCACATGTGTGTAAGTGATTCATCGCAAATATTATTGTAATTTTTATCTATGTAGTTGTATTTATAGGTTGTACAAAACATTAAAAATAACATCAACTCTACATTTACCAAGCTGGTCATATGGACCCGTTTTAAAATTTTGACTACTTAAATTTTGAAATTACTGCTTAATTAAGTTTTATCGTTTTCCTCCTTAATGTTTCCTTTTCCTGTCACCTCTCCCTGCATCCGACATACGTAAGACGTATACCTATTTTCACCGAGTCGGATCATTTGACTGCTTTAATATTTTATTTGCTTTTTCAACAATGTCAACTCTGAAACCATTTCGTTTCTGCTGCTAAAAAATAATAGACTTCAGGGAAAAGGAACTAATATGTGAGCAGATTCGGTAAGCACCAGCAAAGTTATTAATGTCCGTAAAAAGTTCCCAATAAGATACTGCCATGAAAATAAAGCCTGCTCTCTGTGCAAGAAATGTTATTGAACGTGTTTAGCATAGCAACGTTGCATCTGTAAAAAAAGGGCAAATTAATGGAGATTTTATTATCGAATACTCAAAACAGATGAAACTACTGAATAAAAAGACAAAATAATATTTTATAAAAATAACAAAAATTTAATAATTACAATATTAAATTATTATTTAAAGATCAATTTAATTCTTATTTCAAGCACTAATTTCACTGTTACCTGCATTCCAATGGAAGATGAGTCATTTAACCCGTTTCTTTAAAAATAGGTATTTACAAAAGGTTCGTAAATTTAGTGTTGATGAATGAGCAATGTTATAGCTGTTTCTTTTCATTTATTTATTATAATAAATGATCCTTTTTAACAGCATGCTCTTTAGAAATGATTCATTTCCTACCCTCCTCAGTATTTTAATTAAACACATTTTAATCGATTTAACAAATTTAATCAAGGAATTGTTAAAATTAATTTAATTAAAATTTTATAATTAATTGAAGGCACATTAGTTAATGTTAAATTTCATGCCCCTTGATTTCAACTATTCATCGAAGTGCTATTCAATCCTTTCAGTTAGAAGTAAATATTTAGATTAAAATGGTTGACGAGTCTTTAAAATTAATGGGCCGCGTTTAAATCGCATCAAAGACGAGTATCTGAAAACGAGCTTAAATTCTATTAATTGGTAGGACCCATTTTCTCTAATCTGATGTGGATTAAACGGGCATATATTTTGAAGTTGACTTAACCTTCCCTTTTAACCTCCCTATCTTAACAAGATTATTATATTATAAATAAACAATCTATATTTCATCTTTAAGTAATGTGAATCACACTTTTTTATGAAATGCCTGGCATTCCAATTGTATATTTTAGTACAGTAATTATTTCAAAAAGGAATGTAATTAAATAATCAATATTTCGTCTTTAAGTAGTGCGAATCACAAATTACATTTTTATGAAAGACCGGGCATTTCGATTGTATATTTTTAGTACTGTAATTGTTTCAAAAAGAAATGTAAATAAATTATCAATATTTCATCTTTTATTAATGAAATCATGAAATTTTGGGGAAAGGCCTGGAATTGTGTTTGTATATTTTTAGTACTGTAATTATTTTGAAAAGGTATTATAAATAAATTATCACTATTTCATCTTTTAGTAAAATGAATCATTAAATTTTTAGGAAAGGTCTGGCATTTCGATTCTATATTTTTAGTACTGTAATTATTTAAAAAAGGAATCTAAATAAATAATGACTATTTCATCTTTTAATAAAGTGAATAAATAATTTTTTGCGAAAGGCCTGGCATTTCGATTGTATATTTTTAGTACTGAAAATATTTTTAAAAGGTAATATAAATAAATAATCAATATTTCATCTTTATTAATGTGAATCATTAAATTTTTGGAAAGGTCTGTCTTATTTCGATTGTACATATTTAGTATTGTAATTACTTCAAAAAGGAATCTAAATGAATAATGACTATTTCATCTTTTAGTAAAGTGAATAATTAAAATTTTACGAAAGGCCTGGAATTTCGATTGTAAATTTTTAATACTCTAATTGTTTCAAAAAGGTAATATAAGTTAGTTCAACGAACATGTATGCTTTTTCAAGTGACTTTCTAACACAAGGCAGCTATAGTGCCTACAAAAGTATTTGCACACCATGATTTTTCACTATATGAAATTCATAAATGTATAAAAATGTATGTATGACTCAGTGTTCTGAATAGGTTATCAAATAAATACGAATCAGAAACCTACTTTTATGAGAGTTCGGGGCAAAATATATCGCAACTTGATATTGGTAAAAGCTACCATTTTGCTCAATAAAAACAAATTATTAACCCTCTGGTGACTTGTGAGAAGTGTAGTGTTTGTTTAACCCTACAACACACTTAATGACAAAAAATATCAAATTTTCTAAGGAATCCATGGATTCTCTCAACCTTTAGAAATATTTTGTCTTTTCCTCAGGATGTAATACTTTGTACCGATGCCATTGAATTACTCGGAAGAATAGAATCTTTTTGAAAGATTCAATTTGTTTTTTCCTTAAAATATAATCCTCAGGAACGATTCTATTAGCCCGTTCTGGAGAAAAAAATCATTGGAAGCGATTCTATTGGTGCTTTTCTTAGCATAGAATCCTTTGGAATGATTTTATTTCTCTTTTCCTTTAAATAGAATCCTTTTCAAAGATTATATTGCAAATTTCCTTAGATTAGAATCTGTTTGAAAGATTCTATAGCTCATTTACTTACATTAGAATCATTGGGAATTATTTTATTGGTCACAAGGTAAAAATTGTTAGAAGTCATGCAAGGAAGATAGAAGGTTATAAGGAGTTATTTTGCGCGTGAACCCCTCTGAGGGTTAACTCAATTGTTGGCCAGATAATTGTAAATCACCAATGATCTCTGTACCTGCCTCTCACATTTTTAAGAGTGAAAATAGTGTGGTACTTACTGCAAGCAAATATTTGACCTTCTGGTTTGAAATGCGCGTCAGAAAACATTGCATTTTACACAAATCCATTTACTTCTTGATGTCGTACTTAAACTTTCTTGCATATTAGCTCGTTGCTCATGGTGATGTGGCTGGCCGCGGAAGACGATTGGAAGAGTAACGGATTAGCAACCGGAGGGTTGCAAGTTTAAAACCAAGATCGTCGTGTGCCAAGGGAGTTGGTGCACTTTAAATCTGTCGTGGCTATAAATGTCCTTCCGTTGGTGGAGTGTCGAAGTTTGGAGAGTGAGGCACCAGCTCAGGTGTGACCTCGTCATCTGACCGTGGTTCAAATATGCGTGGTGTTGTCCTTGGTTCTTTCCCCTCGGGATTGAACCCGGACCGTCACCAATAGTCCGTTGTGTTGTGCTCGAATGCGACGTTAATTAAAAAATACCTACCCATCTTCATGTCTTCCGTAACAAACTTTCTCCTATATTAGATCGTTGATCAAGGTTTTGTGGCACTACCGCAAATTGGCGCGTTTAGTCTCTTATGTAACTAGTGGTTCAGAATTACGTGGTGGTGGTGTGCTGGGATCTTTTCCTTCGGGTTTGATCCTGGACCGTCGCCAATAGCTCGTTGTGTTGCTCCAGTGCGATGTTAATTAAAATATCTACCTACCCTTTTGTAACTAATGATAAAACTATTTTACTGATTTTTCTTAATAGCGAAAATTTTCCAAGGTACGCCAACTTCTAAGTTTTGGCTTCAAGCAAGGCAACCATGAAAGAAAAATCTGCAATTGCGGATTGTCATGGTTTGGTTTGTTGGGGTTTAATGGCGCAAGGGCCATGTTTGGCCATGCTGCACCAGACACAATACATACAATATCAAGTAACAGACAAACACAAACAATGAAAGCTTTACTGACACAGAGGAGAAACACCCAGGCAGGAATGCAACTGACAGGAATTGAACCTGCGCCAACTAAAACTTGAAGGTTGCTAGCACAATGCGCATACCCATTGAGCCACGACGGCTCCGCTGATTGTCATGGAAACCTAACTAAGAAAATATTTAGTTTTTCAATTTTTTAAAATTTGAACTTCTTGGCGAGGTGAGGTGGGTATTTTAATTAACGTCACACTGGAGCAACACAACGGGCTATTGGTGACGGTCCGGGATCAATCCCAAAGGGAAAGATCTGAGGACAAGACCTCGTAATCTTGAACCATGGTCAAATAACGAGGATTACTTTAAAAGTACTTAATATTGTTGAATGAATTTGATTATTTAAAATGAATCTATTTACATTATTTTACGGTGGTTCATGAAGTAGATCCATTTGCATATTTTAGATTTTATTTTTTATTTTTAATTCAGGTAGGTAGTTGAACTTTAGTCAACTGAAACAACACAACGGGCTATTTGCGACGGTCTAGTATTAATACCGAAGAAAAGATCCAAGGATAAAGCCTCGTAATTTTTAACCTATGGTCAGATGCATAATATTCCTTGGATCTAAACTCTTTTCACCTAAAGATAACGGCACTTAAATTCAGTCTCTTGCCTTTTAAACCCTCGCACAAACATTTATTTAGAGCAGCACCTGCGTGTGCATTTCATAGCTTTAAATTTCTGGTTTGCACCACCAAAAATATTATCCCTCATCCTCATCTAGTCATCTTTCACGTTATTGGAAATCTTTTTAACCGTAAACCCTTCGTAGCGTCAGAATCCCATGATTAATTTGAGTTGAGTCAGATGACGAGAAAGGCCGGTTCTGGAACCCCACTCTCCAAACATCCATACCCCGACGCATTCAACATGCACCAGCCCCCGTGTACACGACGATCTTTGGCTGAACCGAATTCAACTCGTGAAAAATAAAGCAAATAGTCCATGCTTCATAAGTTAAAATATCAAGACACCGCAGATCAAAAACACCATATATAAAAACGAAATTCTTTAAAATTTCCCTTTAATTTTCTCTAGTTGAATTATATATGTTCACATATTTTATATTTGTTTACTTTACCAATATTAAACTTTAAGTGTATTTCATATACACGCAAATATGAGACTAATGCTGACTAATATTTTTGTTATAATTTTATTAAATTGACATTCTTTTAGGTGCCCGTTTTCCAGGCAATGTAAGAGAATACCTTCAACTACAACCAAGTAAGTATTTTCAAAATTTCATTAGTTCAGTTCAGCTATAAGTTCAAGCGTACGGTATCTCGAAATTGCACGAACAGGTTTTTAACCCTCCCTGTGGCTGTCTCGACAGTGCTAGCAATCTTTGAGTTGTAGGCGGCGCAGGTTCGATCCCTGTTGGGTGTACTTCTTTGTTCCGTGTCAGTAAAACTCATTGTGTGTTATATAGCATGGCCCTTGAGCTATAAAACCAACCAGCCTATTTTAACCTTTAGAGTACGGGCGGTACAACAGTCGTACCGTATTCAGGTAGCGGAATAAATGCGCCGTAGTGTAAAGTTTAAAGTATTTGTACTTAAGATGGTTATTAATTAAACGTATTTTTAATATTTCTACTTTTGATCACGATCAATTATTTCGATCCACTTGTAATTAATTTTAGCATTATCAATAAAATCTATTTAAAAGTATTTTTACCAGAAATCGTTACCAATTAAACGCTTTTTTAAGTATTTTTGCGTGAGATCACGTTTAGTTAAATCCATTTGTAAGTAATTTCACCTTCGATAATTATCAATAAAACCTATTTTAAAATATCTTTTCGTAATATCACTTTCAACACCAATTTTTAAGCAATAGCATTAAATAGAATCCCTTCACGTTTGCAATTCGAGGAAGAGAAATTATTTTAGAACAACATTACTAACAAATAAAAGCACGAGCTTTCAAGTTATTTTGTTCATATGTACCATTGCATCAGAGGAATCCATTTCAACGGACTCGTTGCTAGAGGGATAATGCGATTCCCGGAAACGCTTTCGACAAGTTACTTATTCTTAGAAAATTAGGATTAAACCAAATGGATCAGATATCTTATTAGTAATAACACTGAATATTAGGTTTTACGTAAGAGCACATAAGAATGCAAACTCTCTCAGGGGAAAGCTGTAATTTCCAAGCTCTGAAATAGGAATGCTGAGAAAATGACAGGTAATTTCAATTTTGTTCTAGCCTAGAGTGGAATTAAAATGTGGTTATTGAGTCGGATTTCTTTGTAACTTTTAAGGGGAAAGTGGACTTTCAAAACAAACTTTTGAAGTTATCCGTTTGAAATAAAATTCGTTGACTGTTTTTTACTTAAAAGCCGATTTGCAAAGTTTGATCCAAAAATATAAAGTTGTGCGGTACGTAGTTAATTAATGTCGCACTGGAGCAACACATTCACATTCCCCAGGGAAGACCCCGCGCCTATCCTTGTGAGGATTTACCGGTTTAGTAGTTTCCCTTGGGAGTTCATTAGTTTTTATTCGCAGTCACTGTTTGGTTTTCTTGACGGTTAGCTGATGGTCATACGGTAACTAAATGTATGTCGTTGCTATAAAATCCTGGCCACGGGATTGCAGGATATCTATGATTTGACATGCTTTCTCTGCATTTCCTATGCTTTAGTGCTAGGTTTAGCCATCCTGGGGTGGGTCTTGGTGATGGTCAACGCAGGTGGAGTGAGCTTGTGAGGGGACATTTCAAGGCATAATGCATTGGAGTTCCCTCTATCCCACAGGAGCATTGGTTGGTCTGAGATAAACTGAATCTGTGGAGATAGCTAGGGAATGGGCCATGGCCCGTTACAAACTGCAAAAGACGTCTATCTTCGATGCGGGTATCCATGGAGACATTTGGGAAGAGATCGTATGTTGAGCGGCCTGTGTCGTCTGTGTTCCATTCTAGCTACCACAGTTGAAGAATGTGGTCTCTAGTGAGACTCTTGAAGTGTAAGACTGGAAGGGCTGTTTGTCCTCAGGAGAATAGAATCCGTTGGAAAGATTCCATTGCTACTTTTGTTAGAATAGAATCCGTTGGAAAGATTCCATTTCTACTTTTGTTAGAATAGAATCCGTTGGAAAGATTCCATTTCTACTTTTGTTAGAATAGAATCCTTTGGAAAGATTCTATTGTTACTTTTGTTAGAATAGAATCCGTTGGAAAGATTCTATTGCTACTTTTGTTAGAATAGAATCCGTCGGAAAGATTCCATTGCTATTTTGTTAGAATAGAATCCGTTAGAAAGAATTGTTTGCTACTTTTGTTCGAATAGAATCCGTTGGAAAGATTCTATTGGCCAAGATCAACTGTTTAGAAATCATGCAGGGAAGACTGCAGGTTGCAGACTGAATTATGCGCTTGAAACCCTCAGAGGGTTAATTTTGTCAGTGGTGGCTAAGTTTACTGCAGGAATCCCCTTCTTTTTACCGCAAGCTTATTAAAGGAAATTCTCTTAATTACAACTCGATTCTAAATGTTTCACCGAAGTTATAAAATTTAGAGAGTGGGGTGCCAGCTCAGGTGTGACCTCGTCATCTGACCGTGGTTCAAAATTACGTGGTGTCGTCCTCAAATCTTCCCCTTCGGGGGTTGATCCCGGACCGTCGCCAATAGCCCGTTGTGTTGCTTCAGTGCAATGTTAATTAACTACCTACCCACCAAAGTCTACAACGTAAAAATAGAGTGAAACTGTTTGAACTCAGGTGGGAGATAAAACAGTTAGAGAAAATTCAATCCGTACTAAAGCTTTTTCTCTTCCTGCGATTTGAGAAAATTTAAAAGAATCTAAGCTTTACGTAAAGGGAACTTTCATTTAATCTTTCGAAACATTTGTCTATGAGCCATGGCATTATGATTAAACATGGCCTAATAGTATAAACTAATCAAATATTAAAATGAAGAAATACGTGAAATATAAGTGAATCAATGTTATACTATGATAAATACTCACTGTTATACTATGATAAATACTCACTGTTATACTATGATAAATAATCACTGTTATACTATGATAAATACTCATTCTTATACTATTATACTATGATGAATACTCACTGTTTCCAAAATATTTATAGTTGTTTTCAAGCGAATAAATTGAAGATTAAAGTAAGCATTCTAAAATACGAGACGAATTCACTGAATTACAGAAATTAAGTCATTTAGTTGTGAATTGTTGACTGGCTGAGTAATCCACAACAAATCTGAAGTCATAATCCCTTTTGTGCATTAATTAAATTTGTAATTAGCGGACTGACCTTTCTTGTTTGAATCCCCTTGGAGTTTTGAGTTTTACTGGCGATTAGGCAATACCATTTAGGAAATGAATGTTTACTCAATTTTAAGTTTACACTTAATACCGGTGGGTTCGAAGAGCTTTCCTTTAGCATTTTTAGGTTGTAGGATATATTATATTGAACTTTAGTTCGTGACGAAAGCTCAGCACCATTATTCTAGGAAACATTTCAAGGTATACATCTATAGTTTCAGAGTGGGGTGCCAGCTCAGGTGTTGACCTCGTCAGCTGACCGTGGTTCAGAATTACGTGGTATTGTCCTCGGAATTGTTTTCACCCCACAATACACACTGCATGACTAAATAACCACAGCTATTGGCAGAAAGAATCCATGGATTATTTCAACCTTTAGAGATTCTATTGATCGGGATTGATCCCAGGCAGTCGCTAATAGCCCGTTGCATTGCTCCAGTGTGACGTTAATTAAAATACCCACCTACCAAACACACTTAGCTACGGTGATCCTTCTTTTAATGATAAAACTAAATTATAAGACATTGTGAAGTGATAGTATAAAATATGCTTTCAAGTGTTGGATTCAAAAAATGCTTTGAATATGAATTGATGTAATAAGTAAATTCCATATAAAAGCTTCTTATATGTGAGAGAATATATTTATTTTGTATTTATTTAATTTTTACAGATGTGTCCCAGTACCAGGATGAAGTGACTATCCTTACGCCTCCCCAAAATTGGTGTACGTGTAAGTTTTATAAAATATTTAAAAAAATTGTATGCATCCTTATTTAAAATTCTGTTTTGTCTTTATAAAAAAATATCTCATGCATAGCTATATATTTTTTATTTTTAATATGGCGGGGCAAAAACCAGAAATACAAAAGTAAAAAGTCATTGTCTCACATTAGTTATGCTAGATGTATCTTTTTGTTGTGTACTCTTATGAATATTCGTTTTACCTGTATTTAAAAAGTAATCTAGTAACTAGTTATATGTGTATTTAACTAGTGACGAATAATTAGAGTATTTTCAAACATAATTTAATGCAAATAAGAAATGCAAAAAAATTCGAAAATATCTCCCCTAAAAGATTTAGTAAGTTCTCTTTTGCTTAAGAATTTTCGCATTCAAAAATCAAGCAAAAAATTTCCATAACTGACGTGAGTCCTATTTTAGAATTTTTAAATGAATAAAAAATATGTAAATATTAAAATTGCATTTGATAAAAATTAAATTCACATCTATCAAATAATAGAAATCATAGCTTCAACATAATTCCTGGTACTGCATTCAACTATTTGAATGCCATTCTACTTTAAACAAAATGATTACTGCTTTGAATTTTGCATCTATAACTTACTGTTCTCTATTGTACAATATTCATTAAAATTTGGCATTAAATTAACTTATTTAGCTTAAATTGAATTTTGAAATTTTCATCAACTTCAGTTTTACTAGCTATTTAGTCTATGAACAATTTTTCGTCTTTATTTTTCAATTCTCAATTAAATTCATGTAATTAACTTTAATCATCAAAGTGCTATAGACGAGATATGTCGTCCATCAAGATCTGACCAATTTTGCTAATGACGATGAGATATCTCATCATTACGATATTGCCAAAATTTTGATGATGAGATTAAGATCTGGTCAGTTTTCTTCTGATGATGAGATATTTCGTTCATCAAGATCTAGTCAGCTTTGTTAATGACAAGATACCTCATAGAGACAACCACCGGGAGGGTTAACAAAGAATTATTTACACCATGGTCGCTTACAACAGTTATACACTGACGTGTAAAACTTAACTCTCTTGGTGGTTGTCTCGACGAGGTATCTCGTCATTAGCAAAACTAACTAGATCTTGATGAACGAAATATCTTGTTATCAGAAGAAAACTGGCCAGATTTTGATCTCGTCATCAAAAAATCGACAGTATCTCGATAACGAGGTATCTCCATAGCAAAATTGGTCAGATCTTGATGGACAAGATATCTCGTCGAAACCTCTTGGAGGGTTAAGGAACACCATTATTTCTAAAAGGTTACAACCCCCAAAATTAAACGAAACACCTGTGGCGATTTTCATAACTGAGGATATTCAGTAGAAAGCTGGTGCATATTCGAATTTTGTAATTGTGACTTCACAAGCCCTAGCATGGGAATGGGTT